>JBAKGM010000001.1:38506135-38527234 GCA_037177215.1 Asparagus racemosus
TTGGCCAAAAAGAGGTCGTTTTTGCTAAATAATTAGCAAAACGGTCTGTTTTGCTAATTATTTAGCAAAAATGAGCTGTTTTAAAAAAATCTCCAATGTTTTACTGAATGCAAAGACAAGGGACATATGAAATGTCCTCAATGCATCTCTCACGAGCATGCTTTTGTGTGTTTTTGTATGCGAGAGTTGAACTAAAGTAGAAAGTAGAAAGTTAAGTGGAAGGATGACGGTGTACTGAGGAGAGAAGCTTCTCTCTCATGCTTGCAAGTTTTCTAGTCCATTTCTTAGTAGTTGCAACGTTGTCCATCTCTTGTACGAAGACCTCATTTTTCCATGATTATCAAGTTGCACTCACAAGTATTTGGAATTCCAACATCAGCATCCCCATCATCCAAATTTCCTCCATCAAACGCCACAAACTCTTCACGAAGGATATTAATTAATTAATTAAATGATCATAGGACTAGCTCACATCCTGTCCTTGAAAATCATCTAAATTATTAAGGTATTACTATTGATTGACTTGTTACTTTTGTAGCCCAACATAGAGAGGATTTTCAAAGAAGAATATTTAACGCACACCTTTATAAAAATCAATTTCATCCTCTTATTGAGGATCTCCTCTTTGGGGATTTGCTCCTTTAGTGGCCATCTTTAGGATAGCGACCCCGATGACTACTTGGCCAAGGTGATTTTCCTCGATGAGTAAGCAAAATCAATGTCTATCCCCTTTGTAGGCATAGAATTATAAAAGGATTGGTTGTGGACTTATGATTCTACACTTTAGAAAGGAAAAAATATTGAAGTTTTGTAGTGTCCCTTTGCATCATTTGATGTGAAACAAAAAAAAGAAACTTAATCCATCATTTCTTATGTGGAGCCTTGGGTCCTTGGAATGATGCCATGTGTTTGGACTATTTGTAAGCTATAATAAACTTTATTTTAATCTAGGTGTTCCGAGTCAACATAAACTTCGAGTGGATTGATGGCTTATTTCAGTTAGCAATGTGCTAGCTAGAGAACAACAATGATAGTGGTAGCAAAGTTCAAAGTATGTTTACATATGTAAGTATTGGTTTAAGACTTAGTCCACCAAGTACCTAGCTATTTTTCAATTGACGTAAGTAAGATTCAAATCTCAGCGACATCTTTACTATGCACATGAAGCTTAAATTGACCAAAAGTTAGTTCGAAACTTGTGGGGGGAATTGCTAAGTTTATTTCATATAATAGGTGAAAGTTTAAAACTTATAGCCCCAAAGAAAATTTAAATCAAATAATCCTTCATAAAGTTGAACTTGAGTTTTGGTCACTAGGCCGTGGACCATGAATTGTAGATCAGGCTATTTGGCTAAGGTGCTTAGATATCTTTCCTTTTTAAGTGCCTTTAACCTTATAAAGGATCCCTATATCTCTTTTCTGGCATCAAGAATTCCAACTCTTTTCTTTACTGTCCTTAAAGGTAGTTTAAACTTGAGATCCTTACACTGGACTAGTTAAATAACATATTAATTAAAGAGAGTGTTAGGGGGTGTTTGTTTCAAATTCTAAAATTATAGGATTTGGATTTTCATATGGGATTTGAAATCCATAGGTTTTTTAACATAGGTTGGGATTTCTAAAATGTTGTTTGTTTCATCAATATTTCGGGATAACAAATACTATAATTTGTAATATTTTGTTTGTTTCAAAGTCAAATTGTATCATTACAAAATTTTGAATTTGAAATCTGTAGTTGTAGCAAACAAAGTTTAGGATAACAAAACGAATGACCATATACCCATTGGTGAGCTTACCTCCCACAAAAGAACAAGCACAATTGTATTCAATTGGGGTAACCATACCCATTCAAATTAAACTCCAACGGCTATGAACAGTCATGAAATGGTTATATTTTGCCAATGGCTATAAAAATAGCTCAATTTCACTAACTTTATGAGTAGTTATTTTTAAAAGCAAGAATCCTCCACACATCATTTTTCAGCAACTAAGATAGAGATGCAAAAAGGTACAACTGTAAAATCCCGATACCCTTGAAGCAATACAAAAATGGCAAAAATATTGGTCGTTACTATTGGGGTTGCGCTAAGTATTCAAATAAAAAATGTAATTTCTTTCAATGGGCTGATCATGATGATAATTACATGAAGAGTATCAATAAAGACAACATGGAAGTATTGGTTGAAGATAGGAAAAAGCTCAAAATCAGGAAATTGAAGTCAGAATTGAAAGTTGCAAAACGCTAAATTCTAATTTGGAAAATGTGTGTACTCTTTTCAATTTTTTTCTGTATTTCAATATTTTATGCCTTGTTCTTGCAAAATGTATTGAAGATGAAATGAAAATTTTATTCTCGCAAATTCAAATCTCCAAAACAAACCCAATGTAAATAAAAAAATGTAAAAATAAATGTTAATATAGAGGCTCAGAAAATGCTCATTTTTTTCAACACACATATAATGAAATTGCATTGTAGATTGCATTCAAATAATGGACTGCCTCATCTAAAAATTACAAATGCAATCTAGACTGCATTTTCATTATTGAACGCCTCCCGTAAACAATGAAATCCCATTGTAGGTGGCATTATCAAAATGCCACCAATCATCATAGCTAAATCCGAAAAATTCAAAAACCCCACTTTTTCATCCTAGAATTTCAAGTCCACCCTCATCAGCTCAAAAAAATTTGAACAAACACCTCCAAATGAATTTTGAACAAGCCATGACCCAAGCCATCAAAAATTGGCAACCAGCAAGCTGAATACAACCAGCATCAGGTTGTAACTAAGCAACCGGCAAGAAAGAAACAGAACAAGATTTTAATAGCATGATCCAAGCCATGACCCAAGCCATCAAAAATTAGCAACCAGCAAGCTGAATACAACCAGCATCAGACCAGCAGCAGCTCAAATAAATAGAGAGCATCAGGTAGAAACAAAGAGCATCATGTAGTAACTAAAGCATGACCAAGCCATCAAAAAACAAGCAACCAAACATGACCCAAGCATCAGGTAACCCACAAATGAATAACCTACCAAACCAATACATACTCAAACCAACCATAATAGGGGAAAAACTTGTAACAATACCCGCAAGTAGCTCAGACCAGCACCAGCTCAAATAAACAAGCAGCTCAAATAACTAAGGCAACAACAAACCAAGGCTGCAAGCAAAGCCACAACAAACTAAGGCTGCAACAAACCAAGAAACGACCAAAGCTGCAAGCAAACCCACAAGCAAGCATCTCAAAAAACCAAGGCTCTCAAAGTAGGGGCTCAGATATATAACCAATCATTTTCACCCAAAAGCAACTAAAAAATGACCCAAACCCAATCATTTTAATTATATATAACCAAGGTAGGGGCTGAGATGTAGGTATAAAAATTGAATCCGGAATCAACAGAAATCGCCTGCAACCCTAGAATCCCGAATCAACAGAAATCTCCAAAATAATTTCGCCCAAATCTCTATTTTGACCTCCAAATCTTCTTGCAAACCAAAGATACACCGAAAATGGAGAAGGGGGGACTCGATTTGGTCAAAAATATGTTGAAAATGGATGAAGAGTGTTAGGGTTTGGTAGCGGGAAATAGAAGAGGCGAGTAAAAGAGGAGGCAGACGACGGTGACTCTAAGGTTGGGAGAGAGAGATTTTCGGAAGTTGATGGGTGTGTTTTGCTGAGGTGGAGTGAGTTTGTTAGATATCCAAACAATATCCTTTCTCAATGAGGAGATTTTACAAATTCTAAAAAGTATTATTTTTTTATAATTTGGGGATCCAATATCCCAAGATTTGTTTTGAAACAAACCAAGTTTAAAGAATCTTAAAACTCTAAAAAAACCCACTTTTTCATCTTAGAGTTTATAATCAATCCTATATCCTTAAAAAAAATTGTTGAAACAAACACTCCCTTACAGTACGCACAATAGCTCCACTATCGAATTACAACCAGAAAAGCTATTGAGAAAAGTTAATAATTTCCTTAGTTCGATTTTTGTCATTTATCTACGAATTACTCCAACAGCGTAAAGTAGACTCTCTTAAATTAACATGTGCAGTTGAAATTTATAATCATCCAACATCACGCCAGATGTGGAACAGAAACTAGACAGACCTGGCTACGGTCATGGTTGTTGATGGTTAAGTAGACTGCTCTTATTGGGGACAGTGACATTGTAACCTTTCATATGAAGTGCGAACTTTTTCCTTCAAATTAATAAAGAACACATGCAAATTCAAATGCCCAATTAACGTCTGAAGTGGAGTCCCAATAGTTGGTTTGGGGGTCCTTATCAAGGGAAGTTACTTATAACATTTGAATAATCATGGGGTTCACACTACACAACTAACATTAACAAATACATATTAATTTGCCTCAAAATACACTAAACATGTTTGTAAGTGAACATATATCAAGCCTCAAGCAATTGAGTAATGAGACAACCCGGTATTTTTTGTTCATCCGGAGAAGAGTATTTTAAGAAAAGACGTAATTGCATAATTATCTCTCTTATCGATACTTAAAAAAATATTCAGGTATGAGTCTTAATTTTGGTTCGGATACCATGTTTCTGGCATGGAATATATTGAATTGTTTCTATACGGCGTTAGATATTTTCTGGTGAGTATTATATTGCATAGGTGGAATAAGTCTCTAATTATTTAATTTTCTGAGTTCGATAAACAATAATCATCATTCTATATAAGCTAGAACATTTGGTGTAGTAAGAGGTGTGAGCTCAATCATGATAATTTAAGTGATACGAATCTTAAACATGATCTAATCTAGTACCTACATACGATATGTTTATTCAGCAAATATTAGTTTAACCAAAGTTTGATTAGGGAAGAAAGGCTAAACTAAATGGATGGACAAAAAGAATTGGCCGCCCACTTTTTCCTTGCTTCTCATGTGAAACTTGTACTGAATCCAAAAACCAAAACCCACTTCACATTTTTGTACTAATTTCCCTTTTGGACTTGATCAAGCAGTGGGCGCCCACCACTCAGAGCTTGCAACAGCACCCTCCGTACGACACGTGTCCAGTTACTAGAGGCGCACGTACGTTTGGTGAGCTTGCCTAAAGTCATTCATGATGGATACGGATAGGACCCGATAAGGAAGCGGGTCCACCCGCTAACTTGGGTTTTGTACTTTAAAGTCCAGATGACGATAGCGTGGGCTGTTCGTGGGGCCCCCTGAGATCTAATCAAAGATCACGCAATCTTGTGATGAGCTCTTGCGTCGTTTTCAGTGGAGGCTGTACAACAAGGCTACATGGTTTTCATACTTCTACGTGAGCGTATGTTAAGTATTGTGGCTTTAATTATCTATACTCTAATATTGCCGAGATTTTCAATTTACTTTCAAACATTTGATTACTAAATAATATATATCTTAAGAAAAAGAATGAAAAATAACTGCCTTCATCACCTCGCGATGTTAATGAAATATAGAAATTCAATATTTTTATTTGTCTCATAATATACATCTCATAGCCAGTACTAGTCAAAAAAGAAAAAAAAAATAAATATTTCGAAATATTATTTTATGCACGGTCATATTATGCTATGATCATGCAAATTAGCGCAATCCTCACAACCCCAAATAACTTACATGTCTATCTTAAATGCCACCAGCAAGCCAGCAAAGAAGGACAGTTATAAATTCAATGAATTAAAAAAAATTCAATTTTAATTATATTAATTTGTTAAAATTATATGTCTAATATATATATGTAAGATTTTAACCAAAATATCTGTGCGCCATTATTAATTTGAGTAGATAATCCTCTTAAAATCCCGCATGGTCTAGATTCCCTGGAGCCAAACAGAGGGAACTCTAAAAAGTTCAAACTCCTTCCACACAACCTCAAAACACTTTACTCAAAAATGTCCCCCATGACGATTACATATGGCTGCTGCGGAGCGTTCTGATGGGATTTCAGCCCTCAGTATTTGGCTTCGTATATCTCCTAGATAATTTTACCCAAATTACCAAGTCTCGTCAACTAAACCTTAAACGGAGGCACAAATCATCATCAATTTACCGAAATCAAAAATTGAAAAAATGGACCAGAAAATTTACAAGACTGCCATCCACTCCTCACGAACCGACAAGTGATCGTAAATGATATCGCCTCCCGAAAATTACTCACGAGCCCGCCGGCGCCAAGCTCAAGTGCAAGTCCAGCCCGCACACCTCCTCCGACCCCACCGGGGACCGGTCGTCGAACCGGTCCAGCCCCCGCGCGGGGCCCGACACGTAGACCGGCGGCGGGGCCCGCGAGGGGATGACGCATCCGTGCGACACGTGGATGGCCGGGTCGGGGCGGGAGAAGTAGACCCAGCTGGAAGGGGAGGAGGGGGAGGAGGTGGGGACCACCGAGAGGAGGTGGTGCGGAGGGGAGAAGGAGTGGGCCATGGGGTTGGCCAGCAGGCCGCTCCGCGGGTACAGAATACCGGGAGGTGACCGGACTCCGGCGGCGGCCTGCTGCTGCTGGTGCATTTGGGCGCGCTTGAGCTGCTGGCGCTCCCTCTTGTGGGCGTTCTGGTGACCGCCCAGAGCCTGCGAGTTCGCGAACTCGCGGCAGCAGTAATGGCAATCGTACCTCCGCCCGTCTCCGCCCCCGGAGGCCGCCGCGTTGCCCGTGGTCGACGAAGCCGGCGACGTGGGGCCCACCGGGGACGTAGCGGTTTCCTCGTCTGACACGTGGAATCCGAAGAGCTTGAGCCTCGGCTGGCACTGGATGCCCTCCATGGTTTGCTACGCGTAATGGCGGCGGTCTGTCGAGGTCTAGAGAGAGGAAGAGGAGATGGGTTTTTAGAGAGAGAGAGAGAGAGAGAGAGAGAGAAAGGGAGAGAGTTTGAGAGGCGTTGGAGTGAGGAGGAGTTGAGAGGAGAGGGGAGGTATTTATACGGAGGGG
The DNA here is from genome assembly GCA_037177215.1 of Asparagus racemosus. Taxonomy (NCBI): domain Eukaryota; kingdom Viridiplantae; phylum Streptophyta; class Magnoliopsida; order Asparagales; family Asparagaceae; genus Asparagus; species Asparagus racemosus. The sequence continues at coordinate 38,513,064 of JBAKGM010000001.1, forward strand.
AGGAGAGAGGAAGTGGTGGGTTGATTGGATGAGGTGAGAGATTTTTTTTTTTTTTTTTTAAGTTTGCAGAAAGAGAGAGTATTGGGAACATAAACAGCAAACACTCGGGAAACTTAGATTGCGCTTGTCTCGGCTCCTGTCTAGGGACTACTCTACTCTTAGTATTTCTCTATTGTTTATCTTGTTATTTTAGGTTAATTATTAATTGTTTTAGGATTAATTAAGACTTGTTGATTGATAGATTCTTCGTTTGAGTGGAAGGTTGTCGTATGTAATTAAGTTTGGCTTGTCGCCGTAGGCTACAAGCTAGTTTTGTTCGTGACTAATAATAAAAACAAAAATAAGTGAAGGTATGGTTGACGGGTGGTTTCACGTTTGGTAGGTGGTTAAAAAGTTTTAACCTAAGATAATTTGATTAATCAATTTAACCATGCTTTTAGAGCCCTTTCTCCGGAAAAATGTTGTCATTTCTCACATTAAGTTTATTCTCTCTTTATTATTATTATTATTTTTGTTATCATCTCCCTGCTTTCTCTTCGTCATGCTCTCTTTTCTATGGATTGTGATTGACAATAACAGTTAAGTTTTGATTTCAAACGTATTTTCTTATGCATCTCCAGTCCACCAACTGATCTCTTCGTATCATCCACGGATCCTAAATTGATACAAAATATATCAAATATCACCGATCAACTCTGTCGAATCTTGACGTTAGTTCATCTTACTGAACTATGATTTATATCTTAATTTCTTAACTCTATTTTAAGGTACGTCTCACATAGCCTCCAAGAAGTCTGGCAGTTTAGGACAACCCTCGAAAAATTTTAAAATGTCAATTAACCCTCGAAGCCCTTCCAAATAACTCCCAAAAAACTGGAGGTTACCTTAAAATAGATTCAGAAAAATGTGAAGACTTTGTAAAATTATTGATATTTCAGACTTTTGGAGCTTATCGATATGGTAGTTGGATTTCTGTAAGAAAACACTCTTTATGCTCCCTAGCATTTGATTTATGATGAGGTGGAGCTCTATTAGTGAAAACACGATCGAATTCAATTTGGATATGGCACTTATTATATTTGTATCAACTTTGTAAATACGAACATGGATATGATTTTCCTTCAGTAAGAAAAAGTTATATCCTTATTTGGAGAAAACTAAAATGGATATGATGGATATTAGAGAAACATATATAGCCAAACATATAAGGGAGGATACATATATTAATTGCTCCACTTTGCATCAAAGAGATAAAACATAACTAAAAATTGCAATATATTATCTATTACTAATTTTTAGTAGTGATGTACTATATCTAATACACTGAAGTTAATTCAATTCTCAAATGGTCATAACCTAAGTGCATTAATACTAATGACAAACTTTTCTCAATCACAATTAATAAAATAACCAAATTGTAGTACAATATAAATTTGATCACAGATAAGTCCAAAATACATAATTGATTACCTCAATAAAGCACAATATACAATCCGAAAACAAATGATGCCCACATGCCAAAGCGCAATTGTCATCCAATAAATAAATAAATAATGTTAGCAAGCTTTTGTACATATTCTTATTCATATTTGTATCCATATGTTAATAAAAAAATATGGATATTCATATTCGTATCAGACCAAAAATTTAAAATCATATCGACATCTACATTCATGTCCGTCTCATTACCCAATTTGGTTACCATATATATCCGTATCCATGTTGACCATAGTTGGGATCGCATCGGATAAATTTGTATCCGTAACAGCAAGGTGGAGCCATAAAATTACTGAACTCGATCTTGCATGCAAGTTGATTTTACATATCAAATTTTAAAACTTCAATTGGTGATATTTAATAACTATCAATCAGAACTCCCAATGTATCAACCCAAAGTTGCCATTGTGTCTTGCGATGAGGAAACCATGAACATGAGTGTAGATCCAAGGGGCTCCACACTCTGCCATTCATGCTCCATACACACGTTCAGTTGACGAGAAGCGTGCAGAAGAGCACTTCAGGAATTGATACTTAAGAGATTGTATGTCGATTCTTTGTCCCGGAGCCTTCTATATAAAATCACAAAAGCAGGAACAATAATGTCACAAGTATTTAAGACCGTTATAGCTTTACATCTCCAGTGTTCGAAGTAGCCGAAGAGATTTTTAACATGATATCAGATCAATTCAGGCTCAAATTCTACCGACTCCTTACTCAAAGAATTGCTAATCTTGCGGAAGCATATTAGGGTATGAAATTATAATTTGAAATTCTGTTTAAAAAATATTGACAACGAAACACATGTTACACTTCGGGCCCCACGTATGATTTATTTCCCTTGCGTCTTGTATATGAGCTGGAACGGGAACCTATGTCCTCTCCATTCACCGCCCATACCCTGTCTCGCTCCCACCAACACCAGCAGTCTCCACCCAAATTTGCCCATCTCCTATTATTATTATTATTATATTAAAAAGAAAAAAAAAAAACCCCCCGCACTTATACACATGCTCTAGCTCTCTATCTCTTTCTATCAGAGATTTTCTTCCCCCTTATGTTCCGTCTCCATGTTGTTGTGGTCCTATTGGCAGCTTCTCCCGCCCATGTCCCTCTGCCAAAGTTTTTGTACCGCACCAATCAAGCAGAGGTGGTTTTGTATCCTCTTTCCCTTGAAGAACTTTTCTCCACTACACCTCTTTTAAAGAGTATATTTGACACCGACGATTAATAATAATCTTCATGTTGATTAACCGTGTTTGGATATCGCAACAAACACCAATGAGATTTGTAGCTCTAAAGTACCCGTTCGCCAACAACATCCATGGAGATCTGAACATGAAAACCGGAAGATATTAAAGATTATCTTGTAAGGGAAAATTTTAGTTACCAGCATACAGTAAGTATAATCATACATCAGGATACGGTTTCAGTTATAATTTTTCCTTTTTACTCAGATATGGTTCTGGATACGGTAATCAGGTTCAACTAGCGGATACGGTTCGGATATCCGGATGTTCGTTTTAAGAAAAAAATATGAATAACAATATAATGCACTTGCCCGGATTCGAACCTTGGCCACTTAGTTTTAAGGCAATTAACCTAACTGCTGGGCTACAAACGTACCCGTTTTATATTTGATTTGCATATTACTCAACACGATTTGCGTTTTCCCACTACCCTCCACCGTGTCACTAAAATCCTAGTGATATAAGCTAAATGAGATTGTTATAGTATAGGCACTTGTTCAAGGTTTAGATTAGATAAGTGATTCCATCTGTATGTAGTATCTTATTCTATGTGATTATATATTTTTTGTCATATCCGATATATGTCTGAGTCATATACGTTTCCTAAATATCCGATTTGTATCCGTAATCATAACTGTATCAGACTCTCTAATATTCGAACTGTATCCGTTTCCGTTTAGCGCAGATATGGTCTTGATTTTTTCTAACCAACACATATTCGTTTACGTATTGGTATCCGTTTTTAGAAAGCAAATATGGATATGATAAGTGTCATATCCGTTTTTAGAAAGCAAATATGGATATCAAGCTTTCCTGGGTTCATACAACAATATTTTTAGGATTTTGTTTGTACGTTAGTTTCGCCTACTTGAGCAAGGGTTAATTATAACTTTTGAACGTATTTGGAGATTCCATCATGATTTATCGTTTAACTTATGCCTAGGTCTTAACATTGTTACATCTTGTTGTTCATGATGATTGATTCCTATAAATACGAATGTACATTTTCATGCTTGCAAGTGTAATTGTCATCACCCCCATTAAAGGAAAACTATCATGTGCAAGCTCCCTTGCATGAAAAAGCTTGAATGTACCTCAAATCCCCATCACAAATGTCCAATCAAACAATCTCTCTGAGGCCACGGGCGATGATGATGGTCCTCAATCAAAATTATGTTAGGCACAGAAATTAGGAGGGCAAAAAACATCAAAGAGATGAGGTGTCAATTAAAGTTGAAAGCTCAAAACACCCAAAATGTGGAAGCAGTAGGGCTGAGAGGCTCCGATATATCCCAGTAATAAGCTCAAAATGGGGAGAGAGATTTGCATGGGAACAGCTAAGTTTGGGCCAGAGAAAATTTGAAGTGATGTCTCCAACAAAGTGACTAGACTCTAGATGTTTGATCTCATGACCACTCAAGTGCATGGTGAACAATACTCAATCTATTTGGTCCAAAATTATTGTAATTTTACCGTAGGAGGGTTTGATAGTAGCTAACAAAATTACCAAAGGGAATCTGAATCCTGTATTTACTCATATGCAAGAAGATGGGATTGATGTACCCACGTACATGAATGATGTGTTGCTGATGAGGCACATTTTCAAATTGTCAGCTACGATACAGATAATTGATGATTAGAATTGTAACCATTGGGATATTTGTCATGCTAGCTAGCGGTAGACCAACCCAGATGTGAAGGGACAAATCAACCCCGTATACTCTCTCTACATAATCTAAAACTATTCTTTCGCTATCCTCATCACTCTAATTAAGATTTTCACAATGCGGCAAAATCGGGATAGAAAATACAAACTAAAACTATCATCAAACTCTATTATGTCTCTGAAAAGTTAAGGTCGGTTTGACAATTTGCTCCCTAAACCAGTTTAGTTTTGGACGGAAAATGGAACACTCCTGGCCCGGTTTAAGACCAAAAGCTTGTAGCAAAACCAGTTTAAATTCTGATCTAGTTATTTGTCATACTAGAACCAATGTTGTACCCGTTTTCTATTTATTTATTTTCACTAATAATTCTTTTTAAGGAGACTTGCCGAGCACTGACCCTTTGAAAATTATAATTCCTCAAAAATAAGAGGAGAAGAGATCATTTGCATGGACCCCATCCTTACATACTGAGGGAGAGGAAAAAGAAACAATGCCAGATAGCCTAGTCTATTCACTAGTGTTGGCGTGATTGACGTTTGACCTAATGCTCCATGCAATTTCTATTTCCCACTTTTAAAAAAAAACTTTATTTTTTATCTCATAAACAATTCCTTTCCTCTTAAGAGGAGATCTCTTCGAATCTTACTAACTATGAAGAAAATAAAGAGGAAGAGCCTTTCATGAGAAAGGAGGCGCACATCATTATCATAATAATCCCTTTCTCTAACTAGAGAGAAAGAAGAGCACATATTTTAGAGCTATGTCTCATTCAAAAACTCTCCAAAGTCTTCTCCCAACTCAAAAACAAGGCCCACACTTGTCTCCCTCCTTTTCCTCTGTTTTTCTTCATTCCAATTCTATGACCTCTTCTCTCTCTCTCTCTCTCTCTCTCTCTCTCTCTCTCTCTCTCTCTCTCTAGTATTTTATTATTGCGCCACTTGATGCTTAATAGGGTCACAACCTACTACAAGTCAAGGCTTAATAGGGATTAATACTATAATACAATGTTTATCTTCATGGAATAATACTAGCTGGACTCAGTATACGTGACTCCTTGTCCGCGACTAGGACTAGCTAGGATGTAGTCTATATATACAAAATAGAAACATAATTCATACTCAGAAAACTAATGGTGGATCCATCCTCAGGATGGAGTTCAAAATGTATCCAGATTCTTCCCCCAATTAGTTTGTGAGTGGAGAGGATCCAATTACCATGATCCTTATCGCCCATTCCAATTCGAAGGATACTTATCGCTCATTCCGATTCGAAGGATAAGGTAACACTACTTAGAACCACTATCACAACAGTGATTTTTTAAAACAATAGTGGAAATCACGTGTGGTCTTATCTTATTCTTTAAAATCAAAATGGAAGATGACGATTGGGATAATTAGACGCTCTCCAATTACATATCTGGATCTGATGTAATACATATGCGTGCTACATAAATCTAAATGTTGTCATAAAAACCCGAAGTATTACACTATTAGTGGAATCAACATATATGAACCTTAATAGATGAAATATGTTAAATGAAAGGTTTCACACTAGACATACCTACAGAAGTGTCGTTAACATACATTGTCAAAATTAGAAGCACCCTATACTGATAGAATAATTCATCAATAATCCATAGTAGCATTATTGATAACATAGATGATTAGAATATATTCTATGTCAAGGATCCCCTCCATTGCATCAGAACTTCATAATTATGTTGGGGTTTTAGAATTATTATCCATCTAAAAGAATGTCGGTATTCTAAAATATCTTCATATATGTTGCTTTTTCTTCCAAGTTTTGAAGCTGAAATCCTTCTATCACAAGTAGGCAACATGTCTTCAACCTAATGACCAATTTAGTCAAAACTTGTAGGCTTCCTCAAAGACTAAGATGTTCAAATGGTCACGCAATGCAAATTCATCTACCTAAACCTCAAAGAAACAGAACTGGATGGTTCATAAAATTCCTTCTATTATTAATTGTAGAAGATAAGTCTTAGGAAAGCAAAGATCAAATCCAACTCAAGAAAAAGACTCTAAAACAATAACTAGACATGATTGCATTAGTTAGCTGTCTACTTGAAATCAATACTCTAAGCTGAAATGGATTGGTCCTAGAGTCTAGACTTGAGGCAGTTGGCAAGCAGAGAACTATCTCAAAGTAGCTCACCATCATAACATCAAACTCTTTTGCAAGTATCACTATTGCAATTTTCTCTTCTAACAAAACCTAGCACCTAACGGTACTATGTGATATCATTAAATGTTGATTCAGCCCTCAAAGCACAACAAACAGGCATCTGACTGAATTATAGGCTTCCACAATTGAAAATATTAAGAAGAATCATGCATGCCAAGCCTTTTTTTTCCCATGCATTTTGGATAGTAAATTAAATTGTTAATTATATTATGCAAATGATTGTCTACTTGACAGTATAGACTGACTTTTAAATCATGGCAGCGGCTGGTAACTACGGGAGATACTGACACCTTTTAAAAATGCAGCTACTTAACAGATAAGTGACCCTCAGGGCAGGTAAGAACCAAGAACCCTCTCACTTTTGTGGTACATATTCAAATGAATATCTCCAGTACTGTTAAAATGTGGTGGAAATGGTAATTACCTCAAATGATGGTGAAACTATTGTGCATCACCAATCATTGTCTCCATAGAGTATAGTCTTTACATCATTATCAAGATGCTTCTAGATATGGATGTCTTCAGTGACAAGATAACTAGAGTTTAAGCTAAAAGGTCCAATTGGGTTTCTCCAACTCCAAGTCTTTTTCCTTGAGTTGGGTACTTAAAAAGAGTTTTGCTACCCAGTCTCTCCTACCAAAGTTGAAAACAATCTTGTAAAGGGGCGTCTATAGAAATCATATAGAGAAATGGGGAAGGAAGGTACTTGACCTAGCACAAAAATACACATCACTATCAGCTACCGTTCTAGTCAGCGTTGTCTATCAGTGCAAACTGCTCTTGGTGAGTGCAGTGGTAGACAATATTGATTGTATTGATAGCTGACAATGACGTGTACATCAAGATTTTCAGACGTTTTCATTTCCTTTCTGCCTATATGATTTTCTATTGAGAGCCCTCCGTAGGGTTTTCTTTTCCCTAATCAAGGGTTTCTTTGAGTTGGTCTCCCACAAAGTAAGCAGTTGTAACTGACCCTTTTAGATGGCACTCATGTTACCCATCTACCCTCTCCACCTCTTTAGGTTCTCTGAGGCTTGGCTTCCTCAAGCTACTCAAATTCTCCTCATCATGTAGGAAAGTAAAGTTGCCGCATTTTAAATGACTATCTTGTTTCTTCTACTTTTGTCTCTCACTCCCGATGCAAAATGGGAAACACTATAAGAGAGACCCACGCCTCCAATCTAGTACATATATGATGAAACACATATAAAGTTTTTTTGGAAATTTCATACAAGAGTGTGGGTATCAAGGCACACGGCTCATCCCTTAACGCATGGAACCACATGAAAGTGTGCATCCTCCCTTCTTATAATCAATCATGTAAAGCTTTCAGGTTGTGGTGGGGGATTTTTAATACAGGAGTGTTTTCTAGTTAAGTCCATGTAACCAAAGACAAAGAATAAGTAAGGTACATGAATTCTAACTCTATTATTTTGAAAATACTAGAACATATTTGACTACGTATTTACGGTATATACAAAGAAGAAAGGGCTGAGGTCCAAAGCCAAAGCCACTTAGGATTATTAGTGGAGCTCCTCTGGTATCCTATATATGCACTAAATATATCTGCAAATGCCAATCTCTGCGGCTCAACTTAATGAATTCTCAATTTGTTTGGCCTATATGAGTTTAAATAAGCCAACTATTGAGAATGGTCCATACTGTGATAATCTAACTATTGAGAATGGTCCATCCTGTGACCGCAATTATATGCACAAACTCTAGAGATGCTTTAGACCATGAGCCATAGTGTTAAATTTCAATTAGGTGTTGGCCAGTTTGCATTTTCTCAATACTTTTAACACAAGTAGCTAGTTCTAAAAGCATCATGGGCTCTGTATTTGGAAAATGATTCCCCCCTACCCTATGGAAGATGAATAGAATCTTTTGATTCTTCCCATCATCTCCTACGTTTTGTATTTTTTGATTGATCAGCTAAAAGAGAAGTGGTCTCCACCATCGAAATACAAAGCCAAATGTTTCCCCAAAGCCTTCATTGATGCTTTTGTTTTGTTGTAGACTGAAAGGATGCAGTCAGTCGCGTCGAAGATCACCCGTATCTCTAATTAAGGCCCACATAAGCTAAAACAATTGCACTAAGGAAGACTAATTATACACTTAATCCTCAGATGATACAAGCCAACTCCAATTAACAACAATTCAGTGGCCATCTATCTTTCAATTCCAACACTTAGCTTTTGCGTTTATAATTGAGCTGATATCTTCTTTCAGGATTTGTTTGAAAGATGTCTTAACAATACAAGCAAGAGGCTACTTTTAATAGTTAATAATTCCCATGTATTCCTGATGACATTACCTGCCTCCATTAAACTAAAAAGATTGGTAGAGATTGGGTGGAGTTCACTTAAAGTCATGTGAACTGGGAGAATTATTTTATTGTTAGATTGGGGACATGACATAGAAACTAAAACTAGACCGTAGTCTAGAATGCTGGAAAAGCCTAGTTTATATGCAATCAATTCCATAATGTGTATTTGAAAAGGTTCTTGAGACAAGAACAAGCAATGGGGGAGACACATAATCCATAAATGAGACCCGTGGATACATTTTCATGAAGCACATGGATGAGAGAAACAATGCTTTAGGGGTGGGGGGAAAAAACTATACGTTACTTGCACTAGCTGGGTTAGGTTTTTTTTATTTTTTATTTTTTATTTTTTATTTTATTTTTGTAATAACGTGAATGAATCAGAAAGGGTTGGACCCTGTTTGGATAAAAGAATACAACTAATTTACATGACATGGGGTGATTAAAGTAGAAACATAAATATTTCATTTCTTTGTGAAATCAACGTCAAGACAAACCTTTTGCCAAATATTGCATCTTCCTAATGGAGAGGGTAGGCAATGCTTTTGGTGTTAGGCTTTGTTGTTACTATTGCTTACATCATACATTATGGTATCTAAGAGCTATAGCTTGAAGGTATTAACTGTTCATGAGGAGCCAAATTTCACGGATCTAGGTGCTAAATTAGAAGTTTGAAAATCTGGTAAGCCTGCCTATTCTTTGTGTGACTCGTAAACTAGTCTTGATGATAATCAAAATATTCTTGAATTTTTCATACAGTTGGCTTGTTACTCAAATTCGTCATTTACACAAGTTATGAAACTTGCCCAAGTCAACAGTATCTGCTCCCTTCCCCACGATTGCTTCACATAAAGTGGCTTTTGCCATCTAAAGTGAATATTTACGTTATGCTACGTATCCAGATCAAAACAATGTTATGGAAAGCAATAGGCAGCCTAGACGTTGGACCCTAGCCTAGCACATAGGCTGTTTTCCTTTTTTTTTTAATTAAAAATTATAATAATTGATAGTATATGCCAATGTTATAGAAAGTTTAGGCGCCGGACTGGTGCATAGACAGATTATTTCTTTGTTTAAGTGGTGGTGGAGGAGGTTTCGTTGAAGGTCAAAGGAGATAGATGAGGTGTTCGTAGTTGGAGGCCGAAGATGCTTGGAGGTTAGAGGATGTGAAGGCCGCAACAAAAAAAAATCACAATTAATACCTAAATGGTGCAGTCCACATAAACAGCTCACACTCCTCTAGGCACTCCAAAATCTAGGTGGGCAGCCTAAGTACCACCTAGGCGTAGGCGTATGCCTAAACAGACAATCAAAGGCTTTTTAAAACATTGAATCAAACAAGATAAACCTTCTCCGTAGCTTGCAAATCATCAAAATTTTCCCTTTTTTTTGGGGGTTTCCCACGAGGTATCCCCACACACTAATCCCCACCCGTGCTTCATGACTGGTGCTGGCCCGAGGGTTTTTTACCTGCTGTGGGATTCGAGCACGGAACTAACCCGCTACGGATCGTCCCCCAACAGGAGTTCAGCAGGGCCTTACACCGCTAAGCCAACCCTGCAGGTTAAACTTTTCCCTTTCAAACATATAAACAACCAAATATTGTCTCATTTAACATGGATTATTATTGCGTTTTTCTTTTCTTTTCTTTTGCGTGTTGAATGCACATCGCTAATCGTGAAAAATTGGACCAAATCTCAGACTAGATGTTATTAACCTACGTGTGAAGCTGACCTAATAGATGACATGTGGAAATGCGTTTATAAATTAAATTAATATATTAAATTTACTGACAAAATGTTAATGACCAATAGATACTCTAAAAAATATGCATACCCTATATCTATAAACGAAACCTCAACAACTAACATACTTAGCCTCAAACACATTTTAAACTGAACAAAGGTCGGTACTGATCTGACTAAACATAGGTTGGTACTGATCTGACTACTACAACCATGATCGGAGTCACCCAAAAGCCAAAAAATGTGGATCATGTACGCAAATAAACTTTATGAAACCAAGTTGATAGTTCAATTCACTTCTTATAGAAGACTTTCACCAACCTTTCACCTTACCAACGGAAGTGGAATGATTGGCCACATCAACTTGCTGCAAGAATTCTGAGGCCTCATCAATAGACCGCACAACAAAAGGATACGTTAAGTGAGCACTCTGAAAAGAACTATATATCTTGAAAAGGTAAATGATGAGGAAAAAGAAAAACAGTTATGAAGCGTAGCAGCTGAATTAGATATTACCGTCTCTGCTAGCAAACAAAATAATCCGTACTGTCCAGCATATAAATCCCACATTCAGATATTTGACAAGGAATTACTCATTTATTGATGTCATAATTACAGAAGCTAAAACATGCTATTCTTCTCATGTCGTAGAGACATGCAAATATATAATTTGAATTTACAGAGTAGTTGTAGAACGTAAGAAGATTTCATATGATTTTCTTGTCTTTTCATGAGTCACTTTATAACTGAACAGTTTTGGCCAAGAAACGAAAAACATGTATAAGAAATTCTAAGGTTCAGTAAGAATAAATAACTGGGACAATCAATAAGTTTCTGCAAGCTGAAGGGCTTAGTTCAGTCTTTTTCCCACCCTCTAATTGGTAGGAGAGAAAATTCATCTAAATATGTTGAAGCTTTGCCTTGAATCAGTGATCTTTTACATCACATGCAAATGCTCCACCAAAGTTTCAATGTCGAAAGGTCCTTTTTTAATTCATAAGAATTTTGTAAATTATGTACTTACATGGGAAAGGGCGACTAGGATCCTTCTCTCCTAGCTTAAGAAGTTAATATAATGGGCAGAGAAGTTCTAGTTCAATTATTATTACTAGCTTCATAATGGGCTTTTCATCAAAATGTAGTCTAAAATAGCACATTACTCTAAGCTGTCAAGGCTACATGAAAATGTTAACCAAAATTGCCCATACAAAATCTCAAAAGTATCCTAACGATTCTGAAGTCGAGTTGATGTCGATCATGCCAAATTTGCCACAATGACTAGAGAGCCATTCTGCTATGAAATATAACCAATTTGATACCCAATATAATGGAGTAAGTGCATTCTTTTACGTGATGCTATCCAGAGTAAAATGGTGCTTAACGTCAATGAGTTCGTTCATAAAGAACTTAATTATTAATGATATAGATTGCTATCCGGGTGCCAAAGAACATCACTGAAGGACAATTGCAGATCATACCATCTTCTCGTAATGTAAATTGAACTCACAACATTACACAGGAAGTATGAGCCATGGCATTGGACCTGATAACCGTAACTTGCTTCATGCCTCCCTAATATCGTAAACTTACTTCTAACAAGAATACAATGACAAATAGATAGATGATAGAAACCTGTCAGGTTGTTTTATGGCTAAAACTACAAACCTTAGATGAAGCATATGTTAGATGTAATTAGATGAAGCAGGAAGCAATCCAAGCAAGCGGACATGGACGTTGCATGAACCAACTAACCAGCCCCTAACAAATGTAATATCTAGACGAGTCACTGCCAAGTAAATCAGGTCTCCACCAATGTTTCGCATATATTCTAGAATCGCAGATGTTGGTTTATATTCTTATCGAATGAAATATTTGGATCTGTCAAAGGTCTTCGTCACTGCATTCAAACTTCGAAGTTGTGGAGAGGGTTAAGGGATAAAATTTTATACTCTAGCATGCCCTACAGGTTGAAGGCCCTTTATGGGCTGAAACTTGCACCCAGACAATGTATCAACCTTTTTTTTTATTCTATGGGAATTAACGCTAGGTGGGGTGGCTTTGATACCGTGTGAAAGGTTCTGTACTTACCAAAACTCCGAAGAGTGAGGACTAAGGGTTATAATTTGGTACTATAACATGATCCATTAGAGTATCCACTGGTTTTATTGCCTAATATACCAGTCTAAGTTTTAAGGTCTTGAAATTTCTTGAGAACCATCCCCAGTAGCAACAAATCATCTACACAAACATAGACCGCAAGAATAATGGTCTGAATACCACATAAAAATAGTGATCATATGAACTTCTTCTAAGTCCATGGATATTGAACGAAAGGTTGTTCAGTGTACACTTTCTTTTCTTAAGAACATCATATATCCAACTGCAAAAATGACCCATTTCTTTGGCACTAAACAGATAAAAGAATTCTCACGGAATAATAAAGCAGTTATGGTGAGTTTAGAAAGAGAGTTACTAGACGCAGAAGCAAAGCTACAGCATTAGAACACAAAATTCATCAACAGAATGATAGGTAGAAGAGTGAGTACAGGATTATCCGGTGGATTTTTGCGGGAATGGTTGACGAATCCTCCTCGAACCCTAACCCTTCTCCTAGTGGCCTAGGGATTAATCTCTCCCAACCTGAATAATTAATGACCAGATTTTAGTCAGATGAACGGTGATGCATGACGATCTTGGACCCTCCAGCTGATTAATTAAGATTCATTTTTTTTATTATTAAGATTTGATTTTATTCGATGTAATTTCCTGTTTAGTAAGGATTTTTTTTTAGGATTTGATTTTAATATCTCGTTCTAGTTTAGCTAGGATTTTAGTTGATTACATCTTTCAATTATGTTGAGATTAGATTTGATTAGGATTTTGATTTACTTCCATATGTTGTCAGCTAGATTTCTTTTAAAAATATTGAGTTATGAGAATGATATGTGATTTACCTCTTTGAGGTGTGAAGCCCTTAATTATGAGACCTCTAGATAGGAGGCCTAGATTAGAGATGTTAATTGGGTGGGCGTGGGTCATAAACGGGCGGGTTATAAATAGGCGGGCATATTTTGCCCATTTGTCCATTTATGGCCCATTTAGCACTTACTAAATGGGTGGGCTTTTGCCCACCCATTTAATAAGCGGGCCGCCCATTTGCCCATTTAACTATAATAGTATTGTATATATAAATTTTTAAGGGTCTTTTTGTAAACTTTCAGGAGCTCTTTGTAAACTTTCAAGGGCTATTTGTAAATTTTTGGGGGGCTTTTTGCAAATATTTAGGGGTTTTTTTACAAATTTTAGGGGTTGTTTGTAAACTTTCAAGCTCGCGTGACCTCACCCGTGCTTCTTTCAAAAACACAAAAAACACCCCCAAAGTTAAAAAATTACAAAAATACTCTCAAAATTTTAAAATTAAAAAAAACTCTCACAAATTTCTAACTTCACATATGACACATGAAATCATGAAATTTAT
>JBAKGM010000001.1:38538998-38552145 GCA_037177215.1 Asparagus racemosus
GAATTTGGGAAATAAAATGGAAGGGGGTCGAAAATTAAAAATAAATAATTTATAGGGTCTATTTCCAAAATTTGTCCAACAAATATAATACATAGGAGAGACCTTGTACGAAATACAATGTCAGTGCAGCCGTTCGCTTTGCATAATGTAGTTCAGCCGTTGTGGAGCCATTTAATCTAAATAAATATTTTTCAGCGAGAACAAATAATTCCACATAATATGTTTTGAGCCACGATGATAATGTAGTTCCGTTTTCGTACATTATCACTAAACCCCTTCTTTTATAACACTTTTGCAAACACACTCCACCCATGACCGGCCGGTCCGGCCACCCAACCCAAATATGTCCTATTTGCTGGTCTCATGCGCCCTTTAAGAAAGTACAAAACTTTGACAGAAGCCGCCAAAGCTTTTTTTTTTGTTAAAAAAAGGAAGCAGCCAAAAACTAAGAACCCCATAATACAGACAAGCCTAAAACCCTAACACCCCCTCCTCTCAATAAATAAAACCAGGCCAGAGACTCCATCAGGACACCCCACCTTAACTTTGAACGAATACCACATAAAAAGCTCCATAACTTTCAAAATATCAGAAACCCCATTTTAAGTTTAGCGGTTATCCAAAAACTCCCTATAACCGTGAACTACATTTTTCACCGGAAAAACATCTCTTTGTTAAATTTCACTCACCTATGTGAAAAATTGCCATTAATGCTTTTAGGGGTTTTCTTCATAAAATCTTAGAGTGTGTTTGATAATATCTTAAACCTAGGCTATGATCCGTCCCAACTCAATTTTGCGATTATTTTAGTTTGGCAAAACCGAGCCAACAATGACCCATTTTTCTTTAGGCCCAAAAGAGGCTCCTAAACTAATTTTTTTTTGTCGGACCACCACCTATTTGGTTCAATTTTGAACCAAATTAGAATTAACTTGGACTACGACTTTTGAATTATTGCCAAACCCACTCTAAAGATGGGGGTTTTCTAATAGCCCCGGGCTTCCTGATATTTTGAAAGTTTAGGATTTTTTTTATAACCATTCATCAATATTTAGGGGGTTTTCTAAGAGAAATATGTACTAGGCTCCTGACATTAAATGTGCACCAAATGAGTATTAACATGTGCGTTTTTAATGCACTAATTTTTTTCGCTAGATACTTTTTCCGTTTTTGATATTTAGTCAATAAACAAATAAATAAAATCCTATAACATTAAATAGTTAATTAAAAACACACTTCCATCTGTCTCTCTCCCCAGCTTTTCTGACTGACCCCAGTCTTCTGCCTCGATACAAAACAAAACAGAAAAACAAAGACTGAGAGAGAGAGAGAGAGGTGAAAATTTCACAAGCAGAGGTCGCTTTACTCTGAAGCGAGAGATCCCCGTCGACACCGCACTCTCCTTTCTATGCTCATTTGCTTTGTTTTTTTTTTTTTCTATCCTTTCAAATTTTGCTTCTAAACATGGCAACCCATTTCTTATAACACCTGTCCCCAAAATGCCCTTTTGATGAAAATGCAGCTTCTCTGATCAACTGATTGATTGAACTGAGATGGGTTCCAGGATGGTGATCACTGAGAAGAAACCCATGAAGGGGAAAGGATTGGGGAGTGTTTTCTTCCATTTTTTTGATTGGAACAAGATGCTCTCTAACAAAAAGAAGAAGCTTTTCTCGAGTAACAAGCTCCTGCTACCTTCAGGTGCTAATTTGAGACTGACCCATTTGTTGTTCTTTGATTTGGAGTGAGAAAAATGAGGAAAGTTTTGATCTTTGTTTTTGTTTCTGACAGGCTCGAAGAAATTTGGTGGGGATGAGAAGATGCCCAGGCTTAAGCAGTTTCTGGTAATTTTTTCAGGCTCTGCTATTTAAAATAAAAATAAAAATTTCTGTATACAAATGGGTTTCTTATTTTAGATTGGACTGAAATGGTTTCTATTTTTTTTTTCTCTTTATGAGTATTAATTGCCTCTACTTGTTTCCAGGGGATTCTATTTTTTATTTTTAACTGATATTGATATATGGTTTTTAATTGTTAGGTTGCTGATCAAAATTATGAGTTATAAATGAACCTTTTTGCATATAATAAGTGATTAATTGTAGTCCAGAGGACTTCCTTATTGTTTTTCCCCTCCAGATTTAGCCCATTGTTTAATCTAATTGCTCTAATGCAGAACTATTAAGTGTTCTGTAATAGACTTGTTCACTTGTTTTTTCATCTTAATTGCTAATTTTAGATTGCTGCTCAGAGTCGTGGAGACTAGCAGATACCCTGTATTTGTGCATTCCTGTTATTTTTCCTGACAAATACAATATATGCATTTTTCTTGATATATTGTTTTCATTTTCCCTATAGGTTTTCAAAATATGGATTGATGAGAACTTGATTCAATTGAAAGTCCAATTTTCCATTCTTTTGCTTGCATTAAGTTAAAATCAAATCTGTTCTTGCAACAATTGCTTTAATGATTTTTCTGCGGCTTCTTTTAATTATAGGTTACTGACGACAACCTAGAAAGCTTCCCGATCTCTCAGAAGCAGAATTTTCAGAGCAATCAAATGCAAGATCCTGGCCCAATAGCCAAACTAATGGGTCTCGAATCCATTCCAATTGTCCACCATAAGAAACCTAGCAAGCCTTCACTGGCATCAGATTTTGGTGGTGGCCGGTACGAAACTTCTGAAATGAAAGATTCAAGACCTCAGAAGCTTCAAAGAACAGGAGGATTCATGGAGAGGCAGCAGAAACCTTTTAGTTCCTCTTCGGAAACTGTAAATTCCAACAGAAGAGCAAGGAGACAGTACCATCACAAACTCGCTTCACCTGTGAAAAGCCCGAGGCTTCTTTCAAAGAGAGGATCAAGTCGACTAATGGAGGCTGCGACTAAGATTTTGGAACCGGGATTGCAGTCCCGAAGAAATCATGCCAAGTGTACTCTCACCTATAATACGTGTTCTTCTTCACAGTCTGATGAAAAAGTATCTAAAGATGGGGTCTTTATGAAAAAGTACAAAATATCGTCGAATGATCCTTTTGTGAGTTCTTCTAGGAGCTTTACTAGTTTAAGCGAAACTAAGGACTCAGAGAACAAGATGAAACCTCTTGAGAAGAGAACATTATTGTCCCCTTTCAGCCAAGATCGGTTAGAATCAAAGAGATCGTTGGTCCTCCCACTTGGCAAAGATAAGCCAAAATCTATTGATGTTCAACCTAATTGCATGCAGGATGAGCATGATCGGAATATTTTTAGGCAAAATCCTTTGCCTCCAGTTAGAGGTAAGTTGGCTTGTGGGTCAAATGTGCACAATGCAAAATCAAATAGACGAGATTTTGTTTCCTCTGATAGTGGTTTGAGTAACCGCAAGCATTCAACCACACTTGTCAGTAAATTAGGCAGAGAAAGATTGGGAATAGATCAAAATCGATTGGAGAGGAAGAACAAAGCTCCTAAAAGAAGGCCGAATGATGATTCACTGTCTGAAAGTGGTAAGGTAGTGAATTTTACCATTAACAAGCAACAAAGTGCAAGGGGCAGCTTGGTAAAAGGAAAAGGGATAATTGGTAACAATTCTACTAATCTCAATTCTGTCAAGAGTGAGTTTAAAAGACGTGTGGATGGTAACGGTGCCAGTAACTTTGAAGGAAATGGTATCGTTTCTTTCACATTCAGTTCACCAATGAAACATGCTCGTAGGTCAATTTCAAATAACATAGAAGATAAAAGGAGATGCAAAGGTAAACCTAGTTATAGTGCTTCTCTTCCTAAAAAGTTGGTATCAACAGAAACAATGGTTCATAGCATGGCATCTCAAAAAGAGGAGACCTTGGGTGGAGACTCGCTAAGTACACTTTTAGAGCAAAAAATTGAAGAGTTAAATTCTCTGGATTGCGATGAATTTCTACCTGGAAATGCTTCTGAAGAGAGATGCACCGCTTCCATTCTTGGGGAGCTGATTTCAGCACTTTCGTTCAAACAAGAAGATACTTCGTCTTGTGGCTGCACAGATACTTCTGACCACATTGTCTCAGATGGTGATATGGTTAAAACAAATGAAAAATCTCAGGTCAGTTATTCTAGAAGCTGATAATCATAGGCCTCATTTTATTTTCTTCTATTTTTGCTAGTAGAGTAGTAGTTTATACGCTTTTCCTGGTACTTGTAGTGTACATTACTATAGTTTCAATTGAATACATCATGCATGTAGACCAGTCCTTCTCCTTAGTGTTGATAGTACGTGGATTGGTGATAAAATTTTGGGTTTATTCTGAATTTCACATGACATATGTTTTTCGTGAGCAAAAACCCACTAACGGAGATGAGCTTAATATGTCTTGGAAACACATGGACTTTGAGTCATGAGTCCAAACATATAACTATTCAAGGGTCAGTTTGGCAAATTGCACAAAACTGGGCCAGGACTAGTCCTAGCCCAGTTTTGTGCTAAACTGGTTTTCATTTGGACTAGCACCCCCTGGCCCAAATGAAAACCAATTTAGTGGCACTATTTGGGCTTAAAAAATGGGGCCAGGTCTGAACTCAAAACTTTGACAAACAAGAAACATTACAAAATTGGACCAGGTTCACTCCTGGCCCAATTTTACAAAATAGCCAGACACACGCTTAGAGTAAAATCTCAATCTCTCTCGTATGTATGTCATACGAACCCACTTAAACTTGGATGGATGCCAGGCGTTCTGGTTATATGAGCATGATTAAGTATACCAGAATCAAATTATTGACCAAGTTTTTCATATTTGGATTAAGTTGCTATTATTGCCAGTATACTTAATTGTTTCTTAAATATATTATTGCTTGCCAATCTGTTGTTGCTTGATGTTAGATCATTCAGAACATACAATTTAAACAAATTATTTGAATGTATACACTCACTTCCACCATCTTTTGTTGCTTCAAAAGTTAGATGATACGAAATCCAACTCCCACTAACAATTCAATACATGTAATTTATGTTTTTAGAGGAACAGTTCCATGCCTTCTAGTAATATTTGAATTTGTCAGGAGTTCCTTGCTAAATAGGTTGTTATATCCATTTTTAAATATGCAAACTTGAACTCAGACTATCATGTTAGTGATTGTCACCTTAGTTTCATGGGTGAGCTGACTCCATGAATGGGAATCCCGCGGAGTTGAAGAAATACGATGTGTAATTTGACCTTTCAATTATGTAATCATCATAGTCATCAAGTGTCTTCTAATAAAAAGGGGATTGACATGATGAGAAGAGCTTGAAAAAAGAACTGGCAAAATTTATAACTACTGCCATCAACCTAATGTAACCATCTGAATACCGCCAAAACCCTGGCCAAGGAAAATTATGAATAAGAGGGGACACAAACTCTTGAATTTCCTTAGCAGTTTAAGCAAGTTGTCTTGTTTTTTTATTCTTTGAATGTGGAATTTCAAATGAAATAATTATCTAGATTGGGGTGGGGAGAAAGTCTTTGTGAAGAGGTAAGATTAGAAGATTACCTATGGGGAATTGCACTTATATATAGGCATAGTGAACCGAAAATTGTGTTATTATCCTCAAATACTTGCTTTAATGCATAGCCATGAAAGCAAGCATGCATGTCAATGTGAAGTATATTGATCTTTATTGTATTATATACAGTCTTCTGTTTAGGTGCCTGTCTAAAAGCTCAATATATGTCAATGTGGAGGAAATATTTATATTTACTTGGTTAACATGAGTGTTAATCTTCAAATGGAGGTCGAAGATCTTACATGAGTTGTGCTATTAGTTTTTGTTTTTGCAGCTACACCTTAAGTTGATAGGTTCACCACTTCGCCTAATCAACTCCCTCCAGTGAATACTTTTCTTGTTGCCACATCCTCAACCATGGGTCTCTCTTGATCCTGTTTCCATCTGAAATATATCGTCTCATGTAGTTTTCTAACACAACATATTGTCTGCTCAATTTCTTAATTCTTAGATTTCGACGTGTTAAAATGTGCAAGTTAGCATGCACCTTGATATTTTCCAATAATTCCATGATTTTACAGTTTGTCTTGCTCCTTAAGCAAACAAACTTTTTTGTTACCTCTTTGACATTTATGAGGATTGAGGAAGATTGACAAAGCGGAAGAGACCGAGGAAATTTTTGTCAGCATTTGTAGAGAAATTTAACAGAGCATCTATGCAAACTAAGTTGTATCCATTTGAGCATTGGGCTGTACAGAAAGCACTTAACAGAAACTGAATGAGAAAAGAGAACTCTAAACTGAGGAAGATATGCTAGAAACCAAGCAATTGTATGTAGCTTGAAACTTGTACCAACATAGATTAAAATTTTAAAATATTGTTTTGAATGATCTCTTCATGTTTTATTAGATAATTTTAGGCATGTACAAGGATTATGCATATTGATGCATCTTTGTCATTAGTCCTTCACTTAGCTTATTTTCTGTTTGGTCATTAGCATGTTCTTATTTACTGATACTCTATTACTTTCTGGACACTATGCAAATTCTTAGGACCAAGGCATTCATTTTTTTCTCCGATCTCATGTTTCTTCACTCTTTAGGCTGAAGAAGACGTAAATATTTCTTCTGCATATACTGTTATTTGTGATCATCCAAGCCCTGTGTCAATCCTGGATGTCTCCTTCTCAAATGACAGTTGCTTCTCTGGGAGTCCCCATGGCAGCTCAGGTATGAAATACTACTATCTCTCCGCAACGACTTCTCTTCTTACATTATCCTTGAACCCCTTATATGTTTCATGAGTTTTTTTCCTTGCTTAAGATACTCTTTCTAAACATGCCGAGACCTCGGCATGGTTATTACTTATTAGTTCTTCTAGCTTCAATAGAGACTTCTATTTCTTTTATCTTGTTTTTTGGGAAATAATACCCATTTCATAGAACTAGTCTGAATGCCTAGCTTCCTGCATCCTTCCACCAATTCCAAAAGTTTTTGGCTGTTGATTCTACTTTATTTTGATACATTTAACCGCAGAGTTAGCAGAGATGTTTTCAAGTTACTTGAAGAGGAAATTGTTGTTAGCAATGGTTTAGACCAAGTCAGCAAACGGTCTATATGGTTCCAGTGGGTGATGGAGTTGTACTCACAAATGAATATGGAGATAGTTTGGATATTCATGTGTGACTACAGTCCCGCATCAGAAAAGGTTAAAGAAAGAGTTATGGGTTTAAATAGGAGTTGGGGTCAATAACTAACAGTTTAACCTTTTGGGTTAATTTGGTTCTTAGCCTCTATTTAGGCTCATTAACTCCCACTTGGGCACAAAGTTTTCCCAACAAGAAAAACATAATGTTTATCGATTCTTAATAGAAATTGGCACATTTAAGGAGAAATGTTTGATATTAGTTAAGTGAAAATTTAGATTCTAATCTAATTCACTATTGAGTTTAAACTATCAAACGGGTCCTACATTTTTTTAGCTGGTTGGGTCCCAATTTGATCTTGTAGGAATCGACCCCAACTCGACCTGTTTCCATGCCTACACACCTCTAAGCGATTGAGTGGATTCCCTCTACTTAAGCTGGTACATTTGTAAAATATAAACTCATAATTTCCCCCTTTTTTTGTTTAGTTAAATACGAGACAACAATGTGGCTTTTTGCGAGTACAACGAAATTTTTTCTTCCTCTTCTATCATTAGTAACGGATAAAGTGGGGGAGACTAGAGCCTAGGAAGGACTAGGGTATTTTGCAATCTTTTTTGAGTTTTCATGAATACGCTGTTTTTAGTGGTATCTCTACTTCTTCCATGCATTTTAAGCTTTAGATTTGCTGTCTACCATTTCTGTTCAAAATAAATTTTTTTTACTTGTGTTCTTACTATAATTTCAGGGCACAAACCAGATTTTGGTTCCAGTGGAACTTGCAACAATATTCCGTCATTAGAGGATACTGAACTTATAGAGGATACTGAACTTCTAGATTCTGCCTCTTCTTTTGATGTTGAGAAGTCTGATTTTCTTGAGAAAAACTCAGTCATCAAAGATTCCATCGATCTCCATGATATCTGGTTCTCAGAGAGTAAGCTCAGCTACTCTACAGAGGCCAAATCCAACGCTAAACTTCTTATTGAGAACATTTCTTTGCCCAATTCAAATGCAAAGGATTCCTTCATTTACGATACTTTAGAAGCCATTGCAAAAGAATTCAGGGTGACAAATTGTAAAGATGGGAAACAACTTAGAGATCTCCTCATTGACTGCATAATAGAATGCTTGGATTCTCAATTTATCTGCTTCTATTGTTCAGGATCAAACCTTTCTCTGTTAATGAGAGGAGAAAGGCTGTCAAGAGCGATACGTGACAAGACTGAAAGATGGAATAGTTTGAGCGGAAAGACGATGGATGATATAGTTGAGAATGATATAAGCTATTCAAATGGAACATGGACCAAGTTTGAGATCGAAGCAGTTGAGACTGGTGTGCAGATTGGGGATGATATAGTAAATGAACTAGTTGGTGAAATTGCAATAGATCTTTTAATTTGAAGGTATGATGGGTTATTGGGTTACTGTTTTCTAGGAAGATTTTGACTTTTGTATTATAACCGTACATCTGATGAAAAGAAAGCAGGGTTTCGGTCTGTAGATGTTCATAGGATAATTATGTAGCTATTTTCGTACTTGTATTGAGAAGTAGTTTTATGGTGAGGGAGATGTTCATTGTTATAATGCAATGCGTAGACAGGGAGGAAAGAGTTTTGCTTCGAGCTTAATACTCCCAACTTGTGACATGAAACTAGCTCTCCACATATTTTTTTCGTTTCGACTTCTACAATTGTAAGTCTGTATGTGAAGATGGTTGAAGCTGTCTATACTAGCATGGAAACAAGCACTCAAGCAGGTTCTTGGTGTTCTCTATGATACAATTTATATCGTGGATTTGATGCTTTTATTTTTCGATTGAGCACTGCTTTACTGGGTGTCCAAAAGTGTTTTATATAGTCTGAGATCCGTCTGCGACTTTTTTTTTTCCTTATTATTGAACATTTGCTTTACGCTACTAATTAGATGCAGCATGTACATGTTTAAATTTAATGATTTCCCCCCTTAGTTCTTACCTTTATGTATGGACTGCCAAGAGTTCAGACGCTTGGAGCAATTGCTTGGTTTACCATTTATATGATTATATTGATGTCCTTTGTTTGTCGGAAATTTGTACGGAAAAGCTTACCCTTTAAGGGCCTTAATTCAACAAATTAGGCAGCAAACATATTTCCATACCCAACAAAATAGGATGTGTATGGACTACCGCGTAAGTTTCAAAGTTCCCAGAAGTTATGAGGCTGTGAATTTACTCAGGATTGTAGCTAATGAGAGCCTTCCGCAAAGGCAATGGGGTACAAATCTGATCAGAACAGTTTGCAGGTAAGCGATATATCTTAAACCAACGAGGCACTCGAATCTCCAAGTTCCATCTGCTTGCATGAGGGTTTTGCGACGAAAGTTGTATTCAAAAGAAATGCTATCAGGTTATTGTAGACCAATTTTGTCAGGCACCAAATATTTATAATATTGTATCCACAAAAGGAGCACAAAGTGAAGAATGATGAGAAATTGACAAACATAGAATGCAGTTGCTTGAGCATTTCATGCTGCTATCAAGCAAACAAGAAAAAAGCAACATACGTTCCTTTGTGTCATATTCAAGTTTCTCGTTACCAGATCTGTATTCTTTGATGCAAGACTCAAAATACAATTAAAGGCCTAAGGTTAAACTTTCTCCTGGATCGTTAAACATTGCTCGAAATTGTTATTTACAATGTTCCCATCTCGCCTTGGCAGTGTGAAGACCTAAGTAACGCATGAGAAATCCACACCTTGAATATATACATATGGGCTAAAATAGTGGAAACATTTCCTAGCTCAAATAGGATGGTCTATTACATAATAAAGGGAGCAGAAAAATGCAAGCTCATGATTTCAGTCATAAAATCACTTCTGCAACTGCACATGTAACAACTTCTGAGAAGGCAACGTGCCCGCAGGAGAAAAGGATGTCAAAACTTCCAGTCTTTCTCTTCCACAAACACAAAATTTCTGGATAAAGGCAGTTGAAACAAGCAGCCTACTCAAATAGCATGGATCCTAGCAAAATACATCCAAGTCGATTAAGAGATTAAGATATTCTAAGGAAAAAGGTTCTAGAAGGTATTAAGAGATACATAAGTTAAAGTATTCCAAGCTAATTACAAATTTACATATCCATCATCTACATGCATGCTAGTTACATGAGCTGCTGACATCTGATACCTTGAAGGTCCGAAAATATATATACTAAACAAAGCTCGATGGTCAGATACATCAATTCTCCAATCAAGTTCAGTTATAAGCTACATCTACCATTACCTAGTTTGATGAGACTATCCTTCCTGAACAAAGTAGAGTTAGCATACCAATTGTCGATAATCTACATGTTGGCTTTCCTTTCCCATCTTTCCTTTGGATCAAGCCTGCACACAAGAAAATTTTGAGAATTAATATATACCCTTCAAATATGACTCTCTTCCATATAAGATGGTATTCTCATATAATCTCATGAAAAAAATACAAAAGAAGGTCTACTCCAACTATATGTTAATGCTAGACACGGTGGCCATATAGAGTAGATTGTTTTACAAAGTCAAATTTGACTGAAAATTAACTAGCTGCACACACAAGATGACAGTAGTGATACACATACAACAATAACTGATTAGTGTAATTCAGAGATGAAAAGAGTAAGGCTACAAGATTATTTCAATCCAGTAACAACCCTTTCGGCCTTTGCATTAGTATACCAATAGGCATGTCACGGGACCATATAAATCCAAATGTAAAATAAACCTTGCTGCACATTAATAGGTTTTCGTTATGGATCTCAAGCATATCCTTACTGACCAAACAGGTCAAAGTAGGTTTTCTTCTCTCTTTTTCGGGTGTATTTGAAATTTTGAATCCATGCATCCTCCTCTATTGCCCGTATGTGGCCATGTTTGTTGTATATTATACCAAATAGTTGCTTAATAACTTCTAATGTTCATGTCTAACCTACAGTCAAGTAGTAACTGTAAATATGAGCAAGATGTTCGTTCTCTACTTTATTTCATATCTTTCAAACATTTTAAAGGCATTACATCATGAGAAATACGATAAAATGAAGTAGAACGTTATCCTAATACAAACCCACTCAAATTATCCTAAAAGGAATACAACAGGAGGGGGAATAAAACAAAGAATTTACTGTTCTCATTATAATTGCCAACTAACAAGTCAATCTTATCCTTACAAATTCTCAACCAAATGTACTACTTAATCTAAAATTGAGCCCTGAAAATTAATAAAACTTGACATTGTAACTAAATCTGAATTTTGTAGTAGAATCCTAACTAATCTTTTAGCTACATCGGTAATGTCTGTGGTATTAACATCCTTGTGGCTAAAATGATTCTGCAGTGAATAACCCTCCTATTCAATCAGTCAAAGGGAACTGATAACGCAAGTAGTAAACTCAAAATCATCTTCTTGTATGGATTTTAATGTTTTATACTGTCATCAAGGATAACTGATCATTATAAAAATATGATAAATCAGCAGAACCAGTTTTGAGTCCACTACTATAACACGCACCTTGATGGTAAATTTCCAATGCATCAGTATCTGAAATGGATACCAATCCAGTTTGCAGTGTGGGAACATACAAATTTAATTTGGTAGTAGATGGTGCATTCATATCTTGTAAATTGTAATTTTGGACAATAAATTTTTCATTCCCGAAAATTGTAAGAGCTACTGCTTGACTGTCATCTTAATTAATTAGAGGAGTTTGAACTTGAATGCCAATGAGAAGCACACCATCATATGCTAAAGACATTAAGTTTGCGAAAGACCTCTAAGGTAGAATTAATATAAAAAAACATGCAAAAGACTGGCTTTTCTATAACTGATCAATGTGAGCAAGGACATGTCTTCTCACATCACGGGCACACGATCCGGTTGGCGTGATGTAAGCCATGGATCCCACTGAATGCAACAGGTGGTTTCGCTCAATGGACCACCAAAATTGACTAGCCAATGTTCCACTTGACTCCTTAGGACTTGCATTATAAACCTATTGAAACCTCTTTGAATATCTAATGTAGGACCAAAGGTTAGGGTATTACAATAATCCCACCTAATATATGCGACGTCCTTGTCACGACATGACAATTGCTCCTCATCATGATCACCACCAGATGATGTTGATTCTAGAGATGGCTCCTACAGGTTCTCCAAGCGGCACCCACTACACTCGATGTAATACTTAGTCCCGCATAGCACTTAATTCCAAAATTACGACTGATTAACTAAATCGATACCATTTCTCTTGCCCGCGTCGGCGAGCTGATTGGCACAATGTAAGTCATAAGACTCCTGGTTGTTAAACGTGGTTTGGCTAGATCAACCACAAAAATTGGCTAGCCAATGTTGCACTAGGCCCCCTAGGACTTGCATCATAAAACCATTGAAACCTCTTTTGAGTACCCAATGTGGGACTAAAGGTTGGGGTATACATGTTTTCTTTCTAACTGCATTACTAACTTTCATCCAGTTCTAATAACCTTCAACATATAGAATAGTCAATTGGGAGATATAGTATAAAAAGAAATGAATGACATGTTAAAGATATGATGATAACATAGCCTTAAAACAGCGCTGCAGAAGCACGTAAAAAGACCTGCACATGGTTACGCAAGCACAGAGTCCAATGAAAACAAACTTTAAGTACTAAGGTAGAATTAAGAATAAGAAATGTACCCCCAATGCAACTTCTGTCTCTTCTTTGATGCAAAAGCAGGCGTTGTTTCATCCTGATGCAATTGAAGATACCATTTAGGTTAAAAAAAGAGCAAGATCTTCCCAGAAGCAAAATTTGCAGCAAAGGAAAATTGACATATATAAGACCCGTCATAGTTTTGAAATTAGTGTTACAGTATTTATGCCACTGATGAGATTAGTTGACTGGCATGATGGCCAAGCATATTTAAAGCTTTCAAGAAAAGATTAATCTATCACTGTCCCGATCTTAAAGCATATAAATGGCTCGCAAACCAATGGTTCCAACTTAAAGGTTCACACAAAAACATATAGCACATGATCCATGATTTGTAGAAAGAGTATATAT
>JBAKGM010000001.1:38572045-38584955 GCA_037177215.1 Asparagus racemosus
CACTTTTGTATTTAAAGTGGAGTAGCAGAGCTCATATATTATTGCAAAGGAAAAGGAGGGGGAAAAACGCTACCTCCAGGCTCCAGCATTGCATAAATATGCAGGAACAATCTATATTAATAAAGATTGTAATAATTGTATTTATGTTTTTCCCTTTGAGTTTGATAATTGGACTGGATATTTTTCCAAGCTTGTAAGATATTGTTAAAGGTCTTCCAAACTGCAAGCCTTTTGATTTCACATTACCGTCTGCACAAAGGAACCTGTTAGAACCTGTTACATTTCAAAAGATAGGGAAGGCATAGCTATG
Organism: Asparagus racemosus; assembly: GCA_037177215.1. Taxonomy (NCBI): domain Eukaryota; kingdom Viridiplantae; phylum Streptophyta; class Magnoliopsida; order Asparagales; family Asparagaceae; genus Asparagus; species Asparagus racemosus. The sequence goes on from JBAKGM010000001.1 coordinate 38,572,356, forward strand.
TGTAAAAACTTCTCCTTCCATCATAAAACAGTAGAAAATTGATTTGTGGAAGTAACTTGAATCATTATATTTCTCATGAATGTGATTTATTACTGGAATATCAGGGAATATGTCCTTTGAAGTTTTTGTTAATGGTAGCATCACCATCAATAGGAACTGGAATCTTTGTTCAAATGGTTATGAATCTTTTGTTGTCTCTCTGAAGCTTCATTTGCTTGACACAGAGCTCATGAATGCAGCGTCTCACAGGAGGAGTATTGATATTAAGAAACAAGTTCTATATCATACTTTATAGGGGTAAAGATTTTCTCCCGGGCAAAGTGGCAAGCTCTGTTCATGAAAGAGAAATAGAGCTTCATGATCAACAATTGCTAGAGGAAGAAGCTCGAGCAAAGGCAATTGAAGCATTCGATTCTATCAATGAATTGATATCAGGAACGAGCAAAGTTGGAACTTTTTCTGAATTCAAAGACATCCAGGCCAATTACCTTCCCTTGAATAATGTAACTTCCAGTGAAAAGATCAAAATTGAAGCTGAAAATCAAAATGTGGTTAAGGAGCTAAAAGATGAAGAGCACAAGCTATCAATTGTAGGTTTTTACTTGTAACATCTGATAAAATACATCAGAGCTAAATGCAAATGCACTTATTGTTGAGTTGGTGATTTGTTTCTTTTATGATTGCAGCTCAAGTTAAAGATTGAGAAATCAGAGCAAGAGTTGATGAAGCTTAATTCATTATGGAGTCCTTCAGAACAATCTGTGGATCGAGAACTTCTAACAGTGGAGGAAAGACAATCTTTTCAAAAGATTGGCCTGAAGATGGATGAATTCTTGCTTCTGGGTAAGTTTTAACATGGTTATCTGTGCACCAGTTCATTGATTGGATCAGTTTTTCCTTCTTTTGTTTCATGCAGACAAGTATTGATACGGTTTCTAGCTTTTTTTGGGTATGATTTTGTACACTGAGTGGAAGAAACTAAAGGAGTTAATTGTTATTATTTGAAAGTGAAATATTGGCTGAATATTCTCTTCTTTTTCGATATTTATTTTCTTTCAATGGGAAAATAAAAGATACCACCAACTGATCCTTCATCCAAATTCTTGGGCCTGATGATGGATGAAATTAGGCACCAGTTTCATCAGTTAATACAACATCTTCAACAAACAAACCACACATTGAGACTTCCTGGATATTCTCATTAAATTCAATCTGTGATTGATGCTAAAGAAACAAGGAAATTATTGGTTCCTTGGCCTCCAATAATGTTAGTTCATTGGTTCAACCCTTAATGGAACAATAGCGCCATCTGTTAGTAATTAGCAAACTGCGCATCAAGGAACTTCTTTCAAAACATACTTACATCCGTCCATAACTAATGGGAAGAGTTATTCTCAAAAGAAGTAAAATTAATAAATAAATAAAAATGCATAGTTGAGTACTTAATGCAACTCTTGATATAAGTCTAGCTGATAATGAATGGGCGTCGGTGCGTCGCTCATGTAATTACCTTTAGGACTTTTATGTTATTTATTTATCAAGCTTTTATGTGCTGTATACCTATAGCACATTGTAATTATCAGACACTTGTTTTTTCCGATTAACCACACAGCCTCCCTGTTGATCCTATACTAAGCTTTTTCTAAATTGGTTAAAGTCATATGTAGATCTCTCCTCTTGTCTCTAAAATTACCTGATGGCCATCTTGGTAAATATTCCCATGCTAGACCTCGATGTTACCATGTAAACTTGATTTTTCAAAGCATCTATTTAAGAGCCTTGTTCAACTATTCTTTTTACAGGATTTATGTAGTATTGCTCATATTTTTTTATCCTATGATATCTTATGTAACTGAGTGGATGTATACATTCTTACAGACTAAACCTTTTATGCAGGGTCTTTTATGTTTTGATATCTTCTTCTACTTCTAAAATATATCTTCTATTTATAAGATATCTTTTAACTGAGTAAGCCTCGTTTTTTATAACTAGCTCATCAATGTGTACATTAAATTCGCCTAAGGTTCTGAATAATATCTTCATTTAACCCCTTTTTCTTGAAGCAAACACAATGTTATATTTCATTAGATGTAAATTGTGAATCACTTTTTTTGCAGGGAGGCGTGGAGTCTATGATGGTACCATTGAGAGCATACACCAGCACTGGAAACATAGGGAAGTTGTTAAAGTGATCACAATGCAAAAGGCACTTCAACAAATTAACTATACTGCAAAGCTACTTGAAATCGAGAGCGGTGGGCTATTGGTTGCGGTGGAGAAGCTAAGACGAGGTCATGCCATCATTATTTACCGCGGGAAAAATTATAATCGGGTGCTAAAGAAATCACCGGAAAATCTATTGACAAAGAGAGAATCATATCAAAGATCAATTGAGATTCAACGAAGAGGGGTAGAATATTTGCTTTCATCTTGTTGTTCATCTTTACTTTTATTCATGGGTTGGAACCCCCTGTACTATCTTCCACTTGCAGATAGACCCCCTGTAGTTTCTATTGTTGCAGATTGACCATCTGAGTGTTTTTTTTAAAACTCTTTTATCCTCAGAGAGAGAATTATTTTTTGACAAATCGACCTCCTGAGGGTAAAAGAGTCAGAAGAAATTCATTCATGGCTTCTATTCACAGTTTTGCGATAGTACACAGGGTTAATCTGAAGTTGAACACTTCATTCATGTAACTACTCCAAAATCTAACTTCCTGCTTTCATATGCAGTCAATGAAATATTTTGCCAGGAAGAAGGAACAAAAAATATTGGAGTTGAAACAGAGACTGGTAATTTTAAATTCAACAACTGTTGTTTCGACATAAGGAAACATATGACAAATTTAATTATTATTTAACATATATATTACTGGTTTTGCAGAGATATTTAGAGGGAAAAGCAAAGGAGTTGGATTCAAAAGAAGTTCAAGATCAGAATTAAAAGTTTTCATGACTTTCTTTCTCTTCTCTATACGAGTTGTAACCTCTTGTTGTCAAACGCAATTTCCCCTGTCTTCATAAAAACTGTGGGGATGTAACTGTTTATTATCCAATTCTTTCTGTAAATATGCAAGCCTTGTAAAGAAACTGCAAAGTTGTAATAAATGTTCGATGATTTCAATCAATGTGTACTCTCAAGAAAAGTTCATCCATTTGTATTTTGAAGTGCCTGAAAAAACACCATTTTGGGCCATCAAAGGAAATTATCATATACATTTGCATTGTTCAAATATTAAATAAGAATTGGTTTAGTTGCGGACGGACTCCCTGTAGTTCTATTGTTATGGATAGACCCCCAGAGTGAAAATTTTTTGACCTTTCTACACTTGAGTTGTTTTTTTTTTCTTTTTTTTTTTTTCCGAACAAATAGATCTTCTAGGGTAAGAGTCAGAAAAAATTCACTCAGGGGGTCTATATGCAAACAATAGAACGATAGGGGGTCTATCCGTAATTACAAATGTTGTGTACAGGGAAGAAGCAAGAATAGTATCGCAAACTGTTCAGTCTCTTTTGCTGTTCTCTCCAGAATGCATGAAGGAACCAGCAGTGATTGCTAGCCGAGGTGGAGGCGTGGGATGTTGAAGGCAGTCGATGAGCCTTCGAACAAAGTTGAAGACTGGACGGAAGCAGAAAATCGCGAAGCTGATATTTCCGAGGATTCCACCGGTGCATCCAATTGTAACAGGTTCCATGGTTTATGCTTTAAAAGGTTGTGATGGCTTCTGATTGTTTTTGGATGAAGACGACTTTGATTTGTGGTTGAGAGATGTAAATAAAAGATTTATTTATAAAGGTCTAATGAACACCATTTAGCTTTTATTAGCAGTTGACAATGTTTAAACTAGTTTCAGTTAGGAAACAGATGTGGTACATAAGGAGACAGCTCTTCAACATTTCTTCTATTATTAGCATCAGGTATGTAATAACAAATTCCTCCCAACGCATAACAAGATAAAAAGTTATTTCCTTTCATTTACAGCATCCTTCAAGCTGGAAAATCTCGAATTTCTCAGGAATATACGTACGCCATCTGCAATATAACAGATCAGTCACCTGTTACTCCTAAACTTTTTACTAGAAATTAGACCCCTGACATTCGAGATGGAGTTCTCTCTTTGCAGGGATATATGTACAACGTCCACAGTAGAAAAAGGTGATCTTCCATACAACACACTAGTGTACATTATAACAGGGAGATACGTCTGTTTCGAGATCTGGATTAAATATAAGTTCAGGTGGTGTATCTATACATTAAAAGTAATAGCCTGGATACTGCCCTTTGTGATAAGAAAATCACCGGTTGATTCTGATTCATTTCCGATACTTTCTTTAAGTCCAACGTCGCAATTAGTAGTTCCCACTGGGTCTTTTATCCGAAGATTCAGTGTTATTACTGTGCCTTAGAGGGGGCATCGCCTTAGGATTGGTAAACCAAGTAGTGTAGAGAAATTGCTTGTGTGGTCCATCATGGTTACAAATTAGCCGAAGTTTTTGCCTTTCCCTCATCCATCTCAACAATATCTTCATATGTCTTTTGCTTGTCAAACCTCTCAACCCAGATTCCTGCGATGAATTTAAGTTGATTAAATCACTGAACAGATTAACTTACATATATTAAGCTATTAACTAAGTAATTGGAAAATGTACATCTTTGGAGCATGCGACTGTTTGCATGCGCAATTGGATGAGTTTAGGAATGTCCATATAAAGCAATAATTTGATAATCCAGAATCAGAAACGATAGGCCAGAAAAGTTTTAGTATGAAGTATCGACCTTAAAAAGTAGGCTAAAAAGACACATAACTTGTTAATAATAAGAATAGGACTCCATAATTATAGGCGTTCAACAAAGCTATGAACAATATATGAGAACGTAAGAAGAGAACTGAAGTGCCTGCATCTGTCAGAATCCTTTGACTACATATCATTAAAATTTATTCAACTCCATATCCTACACAGACCCGGCCATAGAAGATTCCACCAATCTGGGCTCATAACTAAGCTGAAACTAACAAGATTGTGACACATGGCGGAGGGCTTGTTGGGTTTTTTGTTTTTGCGATTAACATGCAGGGAAGAAAGGCAACACCCTTTGTTTTCATAGTGTGTCTCTTTTTCCTCCTAGAAACAATTTCTCTCCACATGCGATTTTTATTTTCATTTTGGGATAACTCAGTTGTGCAAATAAAAAAAAAGACTCTTTTTTGTGTCTCTAATATTCAACTACAAACAAATTATTTGGTTAATTGTGAAGTGCGTATTAATATTTATATGACAATTGCAAAAACAAAGATGTCTTATCTCATCTATTATTGACATTAACATTTGACGCTTATTTTCATTTTAAGGTAAAAGTACTTGAGCCCCCAATTTTAGAGCCCTCACTGACATTTCTCTCACGCCACCACCCCCTGACCCAAAGGTTCATGCATCCACCCCTTAAATTCTTTAACATCTCTAAAATACCCTTAGCTCACTCCACATCATCATGCTCAACCTCCTCCTTCCTTAACCACTACCTTTTCCACCTTGCCGCCTACCTCTCCTTCACCTCCCTCAACTGCTGCTTCACTTCGCCTACACTGTCCTCTGTCTCCTCTCTTGCCTACCCTCCCTTCTGGCCACCAAGAATGAGGCGGTATAGGGGCTCAAAGAGAGGCGAATAAGGGAGGCGGCAGGCGACAGCAGATAAGTTGCTGGTGGGCAGCGGCAGTTGAGAGGTCTTAATTTTTGTTACCTTGATTTTTTGACACTTTTATATCTTGAAACCTTTAGATCAAATGTTATCACACTTAGCTAGGTACATTTAGCTTAATGGCGTTTTCTTTATTTTGATAAAGGTAACAAAATTATGCTAAAAGTAACAAGTTTGACACAAAAATAACAATTCATTGCTAAAGGCGAAAAAGTTTAAAACGACTGTAACATTTACATGTAAAGGTAACTAACTTATGCTATAAGTAACAAGTTAGGCTATAAATTGTTAATTTATAACTAAAGGTGAACAAAGTTCAAAACAAGGTTAATAATTAATAGCTAGAGGTGACAAAATTAGGTACAAAGGTAACAAATAAAATATAAAGATAACACAATTAAGCTAAAGGTTCATAGCTAAAGATGACAAAACTAGACCCAAAAGCAACAAAATCCAGAAGTTACAAACTTAAGATTTCACCTCTGCCATTGCCAATCGTCTCACCGCCAACCTCTCATCCTCCGCCTTCGCGTCTACCTCCTCTTGGGCACGCTTGCTGTCCCACTCAGGGCCACAGCGGAGGTCAGTGACAACAAAATATAGGTCGGTTGCAAAGCGAAAGAGATCGTTATTGAGAATTCATAGGTACATGAGAAGGGTGAGAGATGAGAGATGAGAGGTTGAGGGTGATGACGTGCCAAAGGTAATTTAGGGATTTTTAGGATACTAAAAAATGCATGTGTTGACAAGAGGTTCAAGGCATGAACCTTTTGGTGGGAGGTTTGAGAAAAAGTGTCAAAAGGAGGGGAATCTCAGACAATAGAGGCAAGAAGCTCAGATATGCAAGGTGAGAAGCACTTTTCCCTTTTTTTTAATATAAAAAGCTATGCAAAAAGAAAGTAAGAGAACTGATCGATGCAAATTAAAATTTGATTATAATAACCATCTAAAATACTTTTAGCTAATAATCTTTTCTTTAATTATTTCAAATCTATTGAGTGAATACTCAATTTGTTTTGAAAGTTTTGTGTTTACTAAATTCTATGTTACTTAGTTTATCATATCTTGTGCTCATAATGTCTTGTATCCATGTGTTTTCTTTTCAGTGTTTGAAATTATATTATAGTTTAGTGACTACAAATTGATGTATGAGGATAATTTATTTAACAAGGCTAATGCACATAATCATGAAAAAGTATGTCTCGGCGATCCTTAACTTGGAGTAGCAATTTCTGACCCAACACGTTATTGACGGGTAGGGGTCGAGATAAATGGGTATGGGTCATATACGGGTCAACCCGTACTTACCTATTTATTAAATGGGTCAACTCATATATGACCCTTCTAAATTGTTTATTAAAAAACACTATGTACGCATTGAACTCCTGCCAATTTCATAAAATCGTAAAAAGAGAACTTCCTGAGATATAAAGATTGATCTCCGATTAGGGTTTACTCAAGATTTTTGATTAAGTTATCTCAAGCTCGATCTCCGATTAGGGTTTGGTACTGATCTTTGATTAGGCTTATCTCAAGCTAGAGCGGCAACAACGGAGGCGAAAACAACATGACCCCTAAAAGATTTTCCTTGCAATCTCCTTTTTTTTCCAAAAAGAGAAAGGGAGCATGCGAAACAAGAAAATAGGATATGTTTCGGATTGGAACAAATCACCATAATTCGTCCGTGTCTATGGATCAGCCGACATTTTTCACAACTTTTACACTCTATGTATATAATTGCGGAAACTACAAAGACTGCTGCATTATTAAAGAATCTAAAAATGGTGATTTTTTTCCTTTTCTAAAGCCTCGATTCCCAGCATCACTTACAGAGAATTGGTAGAGGATAGGAAAATGAATTTTATTTTGCGTTTTGATCTTGTTTTTGAATTTGGTAATTTGGGTATGCCTTGGCTTTGTTTACAGTTGTATTTGTATAGAAAAGGTGGGTTATTGGGATATTTCTTTAATATTATTCTTATGGAATTGGTTTCAATTTTTACATCATCATTGAATTATGACATCTCAAAGAAGGGAACATAGAAGAAGGAGAAGTGACAAGCTCGGCCTACGATCGTGCAAATATAGGAATTAGGGTGAAAATTTTATAAGCAAATATCCAGTTTTTTTCTTTTTCCCTCTTTCTTTTTTATTTTTATTTTTATTTTTTTGGTTTATTTGCAAATATATTAGGCTCGTGAATTGTGTTTTCGCATAATTGAACAATTATGCAATTTGTAAGTTAATAGAAGGCCTTTTGTTACCTTGTTTAAACTTTTATTTTCTCATGAAATGAATGAAGAAATGTTTGCTTTCTTACCTATAATGTTAGATATATGTGTTGTACAAAAAGAAGGATTTCCGCATTAAGGATAAGAGAAATGTCAAAATGTTTTATCACAAATCGATTAAAAGATAATGGAAATGCACACACGCTCAAAAAAAAAAAAAAGACAGAAATCAAATAGATCTAAGTTCTTTCAGCTGACAGATAGGGAATTAAACTTAAACTAGTATTTGATCTACAAATGGTGCAGGTTGGAAGATGTGAAAATCTTAGTTACATTCAGATGGATATTAAAAATGCTTTACGTAATACAAGACAAAAGGAAATGGGAAAAACACAATACACCATTTTTACAAGAATATTTTCAAAGGATGCAATCGTAAATTCTGTCTTCTATACACTACAGATTGATGAGCAAGTCAATTAAAGAATATGTTTTGGGTTGATACAAGAAGTGTTGTGGAATTATACTAATTTTCGAGACGTCATTTGTTTTGAAATATAAGATAAATAAGCCAAAACTTATTCTTACCAATCAGTGTGTTGCAACTTTTTCAAGAAACAGATCATTTTTTATGCATTTGGTACAACTATTAGATGCTGCAAAGAACCTCAAGAATACATTTGCAGTTCATTACCATTTATTTCTGAATTTCATTGTGCACAAATCATGTTGAAGAATAAGACTTTGTTGCAGCTTCAAAGAATCTAATAGATAAACATGGTCTTGAAGGTGACTGTTGGATGAATGATTTGTTCAAACAAAAAGAAAAATGGGCTCAGATATACGATTATAATCATTTTGTGCAGACATGGTCAGTACACAAATGAGCGAAAGTATTAATTCCGTTTTGAAAAAAGAATACTTGATGTTCAATATAATTTGTTTTGATTTCCTGAACTTTATGATTAATTCTTTGTTGATCATCGTTATGAAGAATATTTCACTGATTTTAGAACATGTCAAATAAGTGTAGTGATATATGCTCTAGAATGCTAAACCAAGTGATACACACTTGAGAGGCATATCAATTATTTAAGTTGCAATATAAGAAGATTCTTGATTGTGATGTATAATTGAGTTATCGTACATGACAAGATGTATATATGTTGCAATTATTTACTTTGATTAATATGATTATTCATCATTTCTTGGTAGAAACTTGATTATATTTACAAGAATTCAATCAAGAAACTTCATAAATTGCACTTTAAATAATTCATCTGCCTCCACAGTATATGGATTCGTAGCTTAGTTCAGCATTCTAGAGTTAAATGCACCGTTGAAGTTATTTCGCATGAGTTAAAATCAACAATGTTTTAAGAAGCAGGGGGCCAAACCTAGCAACTATCGTACAAGCATGCAATGAAGCGACACATTAGCATTTTTAGCGTCAAGAGAGTAAGAATTCCTTTCACAGATTCAAAATCCTATTCTCATTGCTTTGAACTTAAATAAAGAGTTTCGACCCGAACTATTTTCACTTGGCTCATTCTTTTTATCAGTTACTATGCCTAAGCAAGCAATACAACCCTTTTTCAGCAGTGCAGTTTGCCTAAGCCACCCATGCTCCTCTAAACGCTCCAAAGACTTAGGCGGCGGCCTAGGTACTACTTAGGCTTAGACAGGTGCCTAGAAAGGGTGTCCAAACAATGAAAATCAATGAAATATTCTTCATAATGATGATCAACAACAAATTGATCATACTGTTCAAAAAATTGAAACTAAATATATTGAACATTTCATTTATCAAATACTTTTTCAAAAATAAACTAATACTTCTGTTTATTTATATACTTACCGTGTATGCAGAAAAAGGATTACAAATATTACCAAAAGTTATTTTTCTTTTGGTTTAAACACAATACTCAACTATGAGTCACCTTCAAAACTATGTTCTCTTTTAAATTCTTCCAAACTATGAAGAAGTCTTCCTCTTCCACATGATTGAATACCCAATAATGAATTCAGAAGCAAATATTGATGAACTGCAAATATATTCTTAAGGTTCTTTGCAGCATTCAAATAATTGTGCCAAATGCATGATCAATGATATATTTCTGAAATATTGCCTTTCTTGATTTGGCCTTTGCCGCACATTGATCAATAAGAATAGTTTTTTTACTTGGTTCCGAACATTGACTTAGCAAGTTCTAAAAGACCTATTGAGATGAAGCAACAATTTCATCATATAAAGGCGCACATCAATCTTATTGTTTGCCTATGATGACTTGTCCAACAAATGTAACAGAGGTTGTCCATATTTATTTATATCATACTTGTGTGTAGTATCAAAACAAATAATGTCTCCATAATTTCTGTACTCCACAAGACATCTTCAATAAGCCCAAATGTATTCATTAACTGTCATTAACTGTCTTGGCTCGTGAATCTATAATGCAATAAAAGACACATGTTCTCCAACTACCTACGTTACCAGGGGTCTTTCATTAGGAAGTCGTATTCGTAACCGACACGTGCCTATACTTGTACCCCAAACATCTTGGACACTTCTTGAATATATGCATAAGTTTTTGGGCCTATACTAAATTATATAATATATATTTTAATTTAAAACATTCCTCATGCACTTCCTAGATGTATATTATACACTTCACATCTATTTTTTATATATTGATATTAAGTAAATGAAAAAAATAATATTGACCTTATGTAAATTATTAATTTTAATACATAGTAGAAATATATATATATAACATGCACATATATATAGCCGTGTCCCCGTACCTTACAAATTTGTCGTGTCCCGTACCTATACCAGTACTTGTACCCATACCCATGCAACCTAGCCAACTGCATCCTTTGAATGTATTCCAGTAAAGGTGACGTGATACCTTTTTTCCATTTTTATTGGATTGTGTTACGCAAAGAAATTGGGGTTTTTTTAAACTTTTGTAAATTTCATTTGTGAACTAAAAATATGTGCTTTTTCATGACTAATTGCATCGTGATTACGCTTCACCTCAAATTTGATGATGCAACATTTTACCATTTTTCTTTAACTTGATTTGCATTCATACTTTGCAACATGTTCTTGTTATTGGCTTACAGTGAAGCATTTTGACATCTCTCTTATCTTTATGTCAAAATCCTTCCTTTGCACAAGATATTTCTCAATAGAGCTACTCTACTGGACTCTACTTTTCTTTATGGATATTGAAACTAATTTATCGACTATAATCATTATACAGCGCACGTGCAACTTTTACACTTTCAAATTCCATGCCAACTTGGTTATTTTTCCTTGTCATCGTCATCACACTAAGCCAAACATTTGTTGATTCTTCTCCGAACCCCAGCATCCTTTGTCGCTTGTTATCTGAAAGCCATTGGCCTTCTTCGCATCTTCTAGGACCTTCATCACTGTTGACAAAGGTATTTTGCAAATTTCCTTTGATTTTTGGTATATTTCCCAATCTACTATATGTTCCTAAATCAAGTTTATAGTTCTGTCTTTATGAACTTCTATATATTTTTAAAAATTCAAATAAATCTAGGACCACAACCATAATGAAACCAAGTTTTGGAACCTCGTCAAAATTGGCTGCAAGTCCAAAAATTTTCTACATGTATGTGAACAAAGCCCGATTCGATAAATTTCTATACTCTACCTAGCAAATGATCGGGATTACCATTTGATCTAACATTGGGCTTCATCTAAATCTCTTAGATGTGCAAGTACTGATCCATCAACAACAAAGGGGGAAAAAAGAGGGAGAAGGGAAGACCTTGAGGTGGGCCCAGGCGTCGGCGATGGTGAGGGGCCCATGCTCCTTGACGACGTCGAAGATGGCTCTGGTTATAGTCTGGGTCTGCTCCGGTGGGGTCCTTGGCTCTATGGGTTTCATCTTGGGCTTCCCCTTTTTCGCCGCCGACATCATTCTCACCGCCGTCGCGAACATTATTTTCCTCCTCCCCCCTCTCTCTCTCCCCCCCACTTCTTTCGGTTCCATTTTGTAGTTAGCGGGTTAAGGTCGACCCGATTACCCGATGATTGATGAATCTGTAATTGGGTAAGCGACCTGATTACTCGACCCGATACCAATTCAATTCTGCTTTATTTTATTTTTAACTACGAAGAATAATCCTTAACAAGTGCGAGGCTCAGAATGATGTCCTTTGCAAACCAGTAAATTACGGTTAGTTAAACTGATTGCGTACCAGCCCTGGGTTTACTGACTTCCTTTGGGCGTCTTTATCAGAATCTTAATATTCGTTGGAAAATACAGAGTTTGTTGAAGCGTCAGTGTCAGTGCAAGTTTTACCATATGGGGCTGTTTGGTTCGCTCTTTCACCAGGGTGAAAAAGCTTTCATGCTCTGACAACCGGGCCTGCTCGGCGAAAACCTTAAAACTTGGTCTTTTCCTTGCTTTGGTTCGTTTCTCCGCCTCTTTCCTCCAACCGCGAAAACCCTAGCCACCTTAGCTCTTATCCTCTCCCCCATTTCCTTCGAAAACGAGAGGAAATCGGGGTAAAGGGCTGTAGATCTGTACTATTGTCAGATCTTGGGGAAAACTCTGTTCTTGGCTACGGTTACCACCTCTTTCCCTCGCTTTTGTTCACGTTTCGCGCCTCGGTTCCTCTCTAAAGCAT
>JBAKGM010000001.1:38612029-38631313 GCA_037177215.1 Asparagus racemosus
ACATGAGTGGGATAATTTTATCCCAAGTGGTGAAATTATCCCACTAGTGTTCTAATAAACCAATAACATCAAAAAGTATTATCCTTGTTCCATTATCACAATGAATAACACCATAAAGTAGAATTCCAAAAATTATCCCATTATCCCCCCAAATGTCCCAATGAATAACCCCCCCTTAAGTGCCCATATCCTTCAATCGAAAGTGAATGAAAGAGTAAGGATTCATATAGCAGTAGCATTCCTATAACAGAACCTAGAAATTTTGGATTTTGGTGTTGATTAGTGGCCAACTTATGGAAATACATGCAATTTAGAGATTAGAATTAGGTAGTAATTTAAGCTCGTTGAGACGCACATAGATTTAGATTACAAGTTTTTATTCTACAGAAATTAAGTGTTGATCTTGGCCCATAGCACATTTGAGCTTAAAAATCAACTCTTGTAGGTACCTTGCATGAACTCCTGTAGGTATCTCGCATGAATTTTCTAGTTAATGACATATAAGTCGGTGAAATCATCACATGGCATCCATTTATCTGATGCACTATAACACACCACACAAAAACAGTGGTCATACTGATACTGCTCGCATCTGAAGAAGATGCGGGCTTTGAGTTTCCATCGAAGGTAACCTGCATAAAATGCAGGCACAACGTGCCATTCTGCGAATCATAAGCTAAAAAAGTATGTTTAATCCCATTAGTAAGTGCACATTTCTCACTGAGGAAGCTAAACTTAAAGAATTTTTACACGCTAAGGGTCTGTTTGGTTCCCAAAAAAAAAAAGATTAGGATTAGGATTAGGAATTTATTTTATGGATCCCAAATCTATAAAGTTCGAGACCCAAATCCGAGTTGATCTCTCTGATTTCGAAATCCAGAAAATACACCTCCAAAAGCACCTTTATAGATAACCAAATCTATAAATCTATAAATTTTGATAATCCAAACACTGTATTAGGATTTAGTTAGATTTTATTATTTACGATTCTACCCCTGTCAGAGCCAAATCCTAATCCTAATCTATAAAATTGACCAACCAAACAGCCCCTAAACATAGCAAGACACAGCATTACTTAATAAATAGCGGGATAAAACTTCAAATATAGCAAAATAATATAGCATTAGAAAGTGACTTAACAGAAGCCATAAAAAAGGCCCGTGATATTAAGTAATCCTGCTTAACGATAAAACTTGGCTTCCTCAGGCTACCCACGAAAAAGCAAAATCACAGCAAGTACATTCAACCAGTCAATAATCATCAACATACCAAACCCATCATAATCAGCTACCCTTTCTTCTATCAACCCAGCAGGGCAACAAAAGCATTATAATAAAATACTTCAAGTGGATGGAGCTGTTTCTGCTTTGCCCTCTGAAGAAATTTCCTCAGCTTTACCCGCAACTTCAGCCTTTGATGTGGCTTGTTCTGCAAAGATGATTGTCGGTTCAGAAAACTCATTACCATAATGATTATTCACGACTTAGCAACAACGGATATAACTAAATTTACTTTAAAACATGCATCATAGAACAAATGTGCATATATATGAGCTCAAACTGGTTTCAGACTACTATAAAAAAAAAGTTTAGAAAGCTTGCATTGAGAACGTCAATATTAGAATATTTGAACTGTTAGCATCTATTTTAACTATTGACACGCCGGGCATTAAGAATTTAAGCTCTATGCATGATTGTGATTTTTAGTCTACCGTGATTTCCAATTGATCTTTCTTAATTGATGTTGCCTGAATTTAAGCTTACTCGTTTGCCTTTCGTAAATAGAATTTTTATAATGTTAAATTGATACTGCAATAGTATGCTAAATGAACAGATTTAAAATATTTACTTTTATCTCTTTTCATATTAGAGTAAGAGGCATGCAAATAACTTTATGGCTTTATCTGTTTTCAAAGACCATGTCAGGTCGTTACATAATTTACGTCAAAACCTGTCAGTTCCAAGAACAGGTCTAGTCAGAACAAGTATTGTGTGTGTATGCCTATTTAACTGCAGTTAATCCCCCATGGGTTTTTAATGTGCAGGTTAACCTTGTTTAACTGAATAAGTTTAGGATGAGATACTCTAATAAATAAAACCTTATGAGGATGGGGTTGTTCCTACGGGCTCTGAGCCCAAGTTCCCTTCTCCCAAAGAATGGGAATCTTTTCTTTTGTTCTAGCGCAGTCAATGACATGTTTCTAATTTCCATCCCTCTTAACTAACTAAACTCTCAGGCTGTAATCTTGGCTTGTTGACTTCTCGTGGCTTTCAATCCGAAGTAGAGGAGAAACTAGAGATAATAATGACAAAACTATTAGTTCGTGAATTTATTTTTATATTAATTTGGTTTTTTTAGTGGAATAAAATAAATCATTATGAGTTTAATTTTAAAGTAGAGAACGATTATCCATTGATTACAATGATTAGTGAACATTAAAAATTTAGTGTAAAAAACATATCAACTACATCATTTTTATTTAATAAAAGTAATAGGGAACCATTTTGTTTTCTATTAAAATATATTATTACTTTGAATCATGAATTTATTTAAAAATAATTATTTGATTATTATTTATGCATTAATAAAGTTTATTTTTCGGGATGCAAATACTTTAGAGAGAAACTTAATAGAAACATGATATCATGAAAACCATGATATCATGAAGATCAGGATCTTTTAAAATTTGGACAGAAACTCATACTTCTCATCA
This sequence comes from Asparagus racemosus, assembly GCA_037177215.1. Lineage (NCBI taxonomy): Eukaryota > Viridiplantae > Streptophyta > Magnoliopsida > Asparagales > Asparagaceae > Asparagus > Asparagus racemosus. The sequence continues at coordinate 38,614,743 of JBAKGM010000001.1, forward strand.
GTACAAATGATTCTCATCCAAAATAAATCTAATGAATTTTATTTTGACAATCGAAACAAGGCTTAAGATCTCAGAAGTCTGATGCAATTTTAGAACAGTTAACAAGTATGGTCCAGAAACTGTTGTAGCTCAGAATTAGAATGGGTTAAGTAGATAAAATGTCAGATGATTGATAACTGTAGTAGTTTACATAAATTGAAACACAGGTAACTAGCAGGCTGAGGCAAGTTCTCTTGGAAGACCTCAGACCATGAAAAGCAATTAATTGCTCAGAAGCGATATTATCAAGTAACATCATTAGGGATTAGCAGCCCAAAATTTCTAAATTAGCAATTCAACATACTAATAGCTAATAATATATGGATTTAGATATGTGATGAACTAAATATGCAGAAATTCAACCTTAGGAAACACATATTTAGGGAGGCATGTGTCAATTTTTATCTCACAGAAGCATCTATAATTAATAGTAGTATGGCGCATAAAGCACGATATGCATGATGCAACGAATAGGAAAAGCATTTATTAGTCCATACAAAAATCTAGAGGGTTATGCATTTAAGTGTCTTCTAAATGTATGCATGCAAAAATACAAATATCTTCGAGGTTCTAATTCCCAAATGTATGTTGTGAATCATGTGATTTCATAGTAATTATATTACTTATAGAGTTATAGTGGATGCGTATACAATTATATATGAATGTACATGCTAAAACCAAATATCCGCTGTTGATCTGGTATGCCACTGACAACCAGCATAAAGAGAAAAATAAAATTTGTTATCAAATCAAAGATGTCTAGTTTAAAGGAAAAAAAAATCAAGGCATGCTGGTTGAAAAAGCAACAAGTGTATAGAATAAGCACCTTCGTCATCAGTATCCTCAAGATCATCATCCATACCACCCATGGCACCCATATCCATGCCACCCATACCACCCATATCCATGCCACCCATACCACCCATGGCACCCATATCCATGCCACCCATACCGCCCATGCCACCCATATTAGCAAATTTCTGCACAAGATGATAAATATAGTAGTAGGACAATGAGGATAAATCCCAAAAATAATAACACTATTGTCAGGGTTTTAGGAAAGGAAAATTCTGCTTACCGAGAAGTCCATTCCATCCAAATCCAAATTAGAAGGGCCTGATAGGAACAAGAAACTTAGCAAGTGCAACAAAAGAAATTTACATAATGCAGAAGAATTGGAATTTTCCAAAATCAACTCACAGAAAGTAAAATATGGATAGCGGATATTAATTTTTAGCCTGTTTACCGCTGCGAGAACCATATGATAGCTAAAGAAATAATCAACAAGATACAACCTTATTCGAATGAAGTAAAAACATGCTTCATCTTATTCTATTCTAAAAGTAAATGTGACAGCTTACCAACTGTCCGATAGATGCTAGTTAAAAACAGACTTCCCAATTTCAAATAGAGCAGTTCTCTATGCACAAATATACCATTACTATTAGACATGAAAACTTCCCAACTCAAAAAATCAAGTGCTTTCTCAAGATTCTCTTTTGATTCAAATAAAATAGAAGTGTGTGTTTATCTTTCATATTGTTTAGTAGAATGTTCATTATAATACTTGTGGAAATAACTCTAGGTTGTGTAGTGTTTAATATTATACTCTTGACTAAAATTAAATATACTCAAAAACGGGACAGACCGTCATTGTCATCATCTTCGTCCACCCACTTGTCCCAATCAACTTTCACATAGTGAGGTGTTTTGACATCCCCACGTAAAAGCTTTTTCCACCATCCTTTCTCTGCCTTCTCCAAAACACAGAAGATATTTCTAACACCCGTGTTTATTTTGCTATCCTGAAAATTGCAAACAGGACCAAGGGTAAGACATTATTTTAAAATGTTAATTTCACACAGCTAATAGAATCATATTGCAAGCCTTACCTCAACATTTACTTTATCATGAAGATCCAGTTTGATCTCATACACGTTACTATCTGTGCCAGCAGTCGCAGAAAAGGTGAAAACGCCATCAGGTTCAAGGTTCACTTTTACATTTTTTGCATCAGCCAATTGCACTGTGATGTAAACTTTGTCGAGCCTCTCAGCCCATTTAACTTCAGGATGACGACTAGAAATTTGGAGCAAAAAGCAGTGTCAGGATTACTCTTTCTAGAATAAGAACTAAATTGCTTTTCTACATAAATTGCCAGCCCCATACTGGGAAGGTAAAGAATTGCCATGAATAGCATGCAAGTATTAGCACGAGTTCAAGAACAATTGACAGATGAGATCAGTGATTATTTCCCATTTATAGCCTCTAATCTGTCAGAAGACTTGGAATCCAAAAGGTCAATTTTGATTTTAACTTTAGTCAAGAAGCATTGCTACTGCCCACAAGTAATAATTCTTACAGTCACAGGCATGGTTTCATGCATCCTAGAGGCAAGGTTGCACTAGGGGAACATTAATGTCTCTGGTCATATCTCCTTTTTTCACTGCAGCCTCAAGATGAGTTCCCTTCTATTAATTATTGCTTGCAATGATATATCTGATGGCAATGATAACTGTCATTCTTCTTTATCAAGAAATTGGGAAATTATGACCTTCACTACATCCACCGTGTAACATTATAAATTAAGACCTTATTATGTGATTGATAGTTGATATTATTTATGTTCACATCTTTTTTATGTGAAATTCATAAACATGTTCCTCAATTTTGTTTTTCTATAATGAAAAATAATGTCAGCGGTGTGCGCCTTGCTTTCATTGAAGCGCATGCATCACATTGCACCTTGCGCATGGTGCACAAAAACGGACTGTGTATCCCAAATTGCACCTTGTGCCTTGACAACAATGATTGTGACAAAAAGAGGGTGAATGGACTAAGCACTTCACCAACACTTTGGCCAGGCATCAGAGAAAAATAAATAACAAATGAGTAAATAATCTAAAATAGATCAACAACTATATGGAACAAAATGATATCACCCCCTAGTCCATGGATTTGGCATGTTAGTTACAAGGTGGGTAATCAGAAAAATTTCAGTAGATTCATCTTCAAAAGATCAGGTATTCAGAAACAACAAATGTACCTACCACAACAAATGTACCTACCTGAACTAGTGACGATTAAGAGGATGAAATGTTGCACAATAAAAAATAGCATTAGCAATTAATTTATATAAGAAGACTTAATGAAACCCAAAATAAAAATGCAAAAATAAAAAAATAAAAAAAATAAAAAATCAATTATAAACTAATATCTGGACTCTGAAAAAGTGGCATTATCCACAGGTCACTGCTTAAAAATGAGCATCATTAGAAAAATAAAAAAATAAAAAAAAGATGTCTATGCCTATGCAGCACTGTACATTTGAGTGTTGTCACTCCTGTGAATAGCCAAAGGTACAAGAAGATTAATATCAAACATTCGTCCCAATTTTGGCATTGTAGTGGCATTATAGATTTATGAAAGCTTTAAACGGATATCTTCAAATCCCTGTAGCAATGGAAACTCTGATTCCACCATTGTTACTGTGATTCTTTAAGAGGATTAGATATACAATAACTACATGGAATCCAGAGAAGCAGAGTTTGCATACGAAAGGAGGAAGAGGGAGATATGTATTCAACCATACTGTACTTCACAATAGACGTAAGCATCTCGGCCAAAGCTACAACAAAGAAGCCATTTTTGGCATGTCGCTTCTATCTCCTTGCAAATCTTGACAACTTAAACATGGTTTAAAGTAAAACCCCTATGGAATTTGAAGCAATTCACCAATCAGAATCTTTTCATAAATCACAAAACCATCAACAACAAACCACAAAATATTATCCCAGATTTTTCCATGCACAACATGATCTCTTCTCTTTATTACCCAATCCTCTATTGAGTCCAACAACTACAAAGGTCGACACCAGAAATTTTCAAAATATGACATCCTAAACAAATATCAGACTCCCATTAAAACAGTAAAAAATAGATTTCAAAGAGCAAAAGATAAAAAGGAGGAATTTTCACTAACTAAATGATGAAACAAAATGCCAATCTTAAGTTAAACTCTAAAGCAGCGAAACCCTAGCCTCTATGTTCGATCAAATAACTACAAGCAGAATCAAAAGATGACGAAATAACAAGGGATTTCTAAGTATAAAAACCCTAAAGGAGCGATCTTTGAGAGTTTTACCTCATATTCGACGAAAGGATAGAAGAAACCCTAGAAACTCGAGTCAGCTGACAGAGGAAAACGGTGCGCTGCGTTTACCTCTCTAGTCGAAGCGAAGCTATGAGCTTAAAAGGGCAGCCCCTAATGCGAAAAGACGTAATGCCCCTTGCTAGCGGGTTTTGGATATTCTCACCGATCCATTTGGTTTCGGTTGGATCGGCACCCGAAACAGAAAAGAGGGAAGAGCTCTAGAGCCGGAAACGGATCCGAATATGAATTCGTTTTTCTAAATTTTTTGAAACTCAAATGAAAATACTAATACTTTTCTAATATTCATGAATATCTATAGAATATTGAAATGGGAAAGTAATATTTTTCTAACATTCATGAATCTATTGAATATTAAAATATGCTTATTTGATTACAAATTTTAACTTTATGATTGTTAGACAATTTAATTAAGAAAATAATTTACCTTTTTTCATAATTTGATTTATAAATAGAATTTAAGCTCATAATTGAAAATTATTTCTTTATAATTGTGATATATACATCCGCAATTTGAATTCTTGATTAAAAATCGATTGCGATTGTCTTTAAGAGAATGTTTGAGAAGTAACTTAATGTAAGCATATTTTCACTTGTAAGGATTCGGTATCATGGGTTGTAAACTATTTATTTATTTTTGCCTTTATAAGTTGGAAAAAAATGCAAAAAAATTTCATCAAGGAATAATATGTTCCGAAAGTGTGACAGTATAGGGGTACTATTTACTATTAAGCATATTTATAAACCCCAATCAAATATCTATGACTTTTGCAGTAGGTAACGGCTATGGTCCTCTCGCTGCTCTTGGGTATGAACTGTTTAATCATTGCTATTCTTAGACTAGCCTTATTTGGGTTTAGTTAGTGAGATTGAGATACTCTCCAATTATGTGGTACTTGGAGATGGTCTAATTTTCTCTATTCTTACCATCTATATCACTTTCAACGGATGAGATTACACCATGTGATTTTTGATAATTACAAATGGTGGTTTTGAATATAGTGGTTTTCAAGTTTACAAGTGGTTTTTGAGACTATAGTGGTTTTCAAGATAACAATAATAATCTTATGTGACGTGATCTCATCTATTGAATTTAATATAGATAGTAAGGATTGAAAGAATTGAACTCTCTCTAAGTACCACATCCCATCTATTGAATTTAATATGGACAATAAGGATTGAAAGAATTGGACTCTCTCCAATTACCACATAATTGGAGAGTATCTGAATCCTTAGTTAGTGTGGTAAATAATTAGAGAGATTCTGAACCCCTAGTGTGGTTAATGATATTTGAACAGGGTATCTTGCCCTGTTTTTGCGTTTAAAAAAAACCAATCAAATCAATCCTCGTCAGCGAGTTAGATACATGTTTTCAAATATTGAGGAATACAAGCTCTCAATCACTAATCTCAAATTAATAACCCGAACGAAACTCCATACAATCTAATCTCAAATCAACAACCCAAAACAAACTCAATACAATCTCTCTCTCTCTCTCTCTCTCTCTCTCTTTCTCTCTCTCACAAACTCTTTTAACAATTTAGAGCCACAAAAGATAACTCTTCTATTTGGATAGCTAGTTTGTTCTCTCTGTTTATTTTATTGATGCTGCACTTGTATTCCTCGGGAACTTGATACCTTTATCTCTATCCATTAACCAGTAGGAATCAAGATACAAGAGATCATAGGAAACTAATAAAATGATATTTGGACCTAACCAACTAAATCAAACTCGTCATCAATCCAACAGGGATCAATCTGGTTAATGGATATTCAAGCATTTGAGACAAAATATAACATAATTATATTGTTGTTTCTTAGCAAATTTCCAGACAGTACCCCCAACAAGAAAAGTAATAGAAGTATTATGGTCACGAGATCATCATCATCAGAAGCCAATGACCCTAACTTATGCTCTCTCTCTCCTACAAACACCATCGATTACATCGATGGTCAAGAGATTTCAGCGGCATTTGAACGAGCGTTAAGTCGATATTCCCTCGTCGACCCTATAACATTCGTGCACACTGCAAATTGCAGCGATGCAGATGTGAAGGTATAGGTTTCTACAAAGGAGCTCATGATTAACAGTGTAAAGCCTTCGACGAAAACAAACCTGCAAATGCATTCTATCCACAAAGGATGGAAGGATTCACATGAATGCGGATAAGAGATGGACGATTGATATTGGTACAGAGAATCCAGTTGGAATACCCTCTCATCACATGGAGTCTGTATTTGTGCATGAGATAGGACACGTTCTAGGACTCGAGCATTCACAAGAGATAGATGCAACTGTCAGTTTGGGACAGAAAGATCGACATTTATGCAAGTACATGATTCTGTATGCATGAAGGTAGGAGATCAGCTTCCTATTTTACAACATTTGATTCTTCTCAAAATTCTTCTCCATGTTTTATTATGAAATATTTACACCTATCTGATATTTTTATTACGGGATAGTAATCAATGTGCATGTCCAAATTACCTCAGGCTTGGCTATGCATGTACATATCCATATTGACATTTTGTGGTTCTCAAATACCAGTGAAGGGATAAATTACTTTCATTAGTAGAAAACATGGCAGACATGACCATTGATAAGATTCCAAATAAAGTAATGACGTCCATCTAAACAGTAATAGCTAGACTAGTGTGATTAGAGTACTATGAGTACGGAGAATCCTAATTAAGTTATATTTAAGCTGTTTATATGCAAAAAATAAAATTAACAATAGCCTTTTAGATTAAAAATTCATAATATTTCTAAAAACCCCACAGTTCGTTTTAGTTTTTCCAAAAGTTAGCTAATGAAAGACAACAAGAGTAAATTCGGGAAACATGGGTTGAGTTTTGATACGCAGGAATGAAATATTCACTCCCACTTCTCATTCATGCGTACCACACAAAACACTTTTGGAAGCTAGAATGTCCATTCTCACTTCTCCTTCATCATAAATTGGTAAAAATGGGCAGTCCCACTTAAGTGAGAACGAAAATAATTAATTTAAATATCAAATATATCAAACTTGCTTAGTAATTACCCATATTTAAAAATAAAAAGATTTTTTTTATTCCTAATTCATTCTCTAACTGCACCCAAACATAAGAATGGAAATGAGCATTCTATTTCCACACTCATTTCATTCCAATCCTTGCTTCATTCAATTCTTACTTGATCCGATTCCCGCGTACCTAAAAGGGCGTAAATGTTTAAGGTGATGATGAGATAATAATAGTATTATTTTAATCCTGCTATAACTAGACTTCCATTAGTGTTTGATTTCCTAATGATACTGGGAAGTAAATCAATCTTAATCAATACAACAGAAGTTGTTCATTAGTCTCTAATTTCTACTGGCGATACTTGAAGTACGACAGGAGGTTAAATTTTCTATGAAACTTTGTTATCTTCCTCAAATTAGATACTCAGGAGACTTTTTTTTTTTCCCTTCCTTTTTCTCCCACAAAGAGTACGGTCGCAAGAGAGGAAGCCAATACCCCTAACTTGATCAACAAGGGATTTTATCAGCATTAGAACGAGGATTAAATCGATATTCCCTCGTAGTCCCTGTAAACTTTTTCTTTTTCTTTTTCTTTTTTTCTTGCCGTGCAAGTTGCCAATATGTAAAAGCTATTCTAACTTTTGTCGACATGTGGTGTGGTTTGGGCTTTGCATAAAGATGGGAGAATCAGCTTTCCCATTTTACAATATCTATTTCTTCTCATATTTCTTGAAATAGCTACCACTATCTTTTACATTGCTCGGATCAACAACACTTTTGTCAAGAAATTGCCTTCGGACTATCACCGCATATGGGTCTATCATGAAATTCAAATGCAATCCATATCTGATCTATTTAGCATCAATCCAGTACATCCAACATGCAGGCAAACACATTTCCTATGATCCAAAATCTTGATCAAAAAATTCAAATGAGTAACATATGAATTTATCAAATTTAGAGAGCCCCATCAAATCTGAAGAATTGTACCTGCCTAAATATTAGATAGATAGCTTGTGATTAGAGTACGTATATAGAGAGCGAAGGGGATTCAAATTCAATTCTATTAAGCTATTTATTAACAAAAATAAAATTAATCATAGTTGCTTAACCTAAAAGCACAAAAACTATTAAAGTAATGTGAGTATTTTCAGGAAATACCGGTTGAGTTATAATTTTCAAATCTTACACAAATTAACAAGTCAATGTACTATTTTAAAATAGTCTGGACTAGCTTTTTGTCTATGTTTGTTTTTCTATCTGGCTCAGACTATTTTAAAATAGGGACTTTTAATACCCAAAAAAGAGACTAAAATAAACTATGAGGTATCAAATTTTCGAGACAAATTTGCCCTTGTTCTTCTCTTTTTCCTTTTTTTTTTTAATCGTCCCTCGTGTTTTGCTCTGCGTCTCTACTTTTGGCAAGCAGGCAGATTTTTTTTTTTTTTTTTTTGATAAGAAATTTCACAGACAAAAGATTTATCCGAGCAAAAAAGCACATCTCTTGTTGGTTGTTCCCTGTATTTTGCCATTTTGGCACGACCTTGGAGAAGCCGCTAGAAATTGTTTTCTAAAAATGTTTTATATGTTCAGGAATAACTCTATACTTGCAGTCTACGGTTCAAAAACTACGAGGAAATCTTGACTTAACTCAAGAGCGCAGCATTTGAAGAACCTGATGCCCAAATGCTTGAGTAGTTGTAAAGTTTTACAGTACAACGTAAATTTACGTTCAGTATTCAAGAGGAAACAGAAACAGTTGTGAATCCTTTTTGTACTGTTTCGTGCTAAGTACTAGTAACGACATATAAAATTTTAATATTTAAAATGATCCAAGCATATTTTGACTTTTTAGAGATGGAAGACGATGAACGATCAATATTGGTACAAAGAATTCAGTCGGAATACCTGTTATCGTGTGGAATCTGTATTTATGCACGAGATAGGACATGTCCTAGGACTCGAGCATTAACGAAACAAAGACGCGATAATGTACAAGTTCAGCAACGCTTGCACTAAGAAAGTTGAGCTGACGAAAGACGATGTTAAGAAGATATAAGCTCTTTATGGATCCATCCCTAACCGGAAGCACAGTCGATAGATGAAGGTAGATGCAACTGTCAGTTTGGTACGGAAAGATCGACATTTTTGCGAGTACGTGATTCTGTATGCATGAAGATAGGAGATCAGCTTCCTATTTTACAATATTTGATTCTCCTCAAATCTCTTCTCTGTATTTTACTATGAAATATTTACCACTGTTTGACATTGCTTGGATCAATAACACTCTCGTCATAAAATTGCCTTCAGACTACGACTGCATATGATATGGGTCTAAGTAATTCAAACCCAATCCACATGTATCTAATCTAACTAGCATCAACAAACTAAAGGCCAGTCTAGCACTGCTAGAGCTTATAAGTTACTTATAAAAGCTGCTTATAGAAGCTATTTATATAAGCTGTTAAAAATAGTTATTTGGTAATTAAATATTAAAAACGGCTTAAAAAGCAGTTAAGATGTTTGATAGAACTATGCGTAATAATCATTGTTAAAAGATAAAATGTATATATGGTATATAAACTGAAAAAAGCAAAAGCTGCTTTTAATAGCATTCTTAGTTTGCTTCTAAAAGCACCCCTTAAAAGCAAAAGCAGTTTTAATATGCATGCCAGAATTTTTTTACCAAACACCAATATTTATTGAAAAGCACCCTTAAAAAAAGGCAATACCAAACTAACCCTACTCGTTCCCCAAGTTCTAAAATCTAGATCAAATATTCTAAATGAGTAAAATATGAATTTAACAAATGTAGACTGATCCTATAAAATCTGAAGATCTGCTAGAACCAATAAAAGAAGTTTAAAAGAAATCAGGATCCCATACATCAATCATGAAGGAACAATATCCAACTACCAGCTTGATAACTGGGTGGGTTTGGGTCTAAAATGTAGAGAGAAAGACCCAACCTGACCCAGTCTCACCCACTCAAATGAACGGAAAGGCATTGGGTCTGAAAGGTAGACCCGAGCTGTTTCCAGTCTGCTTAAGCTGGACCCAACCCTAAACCAATCCAGTTGCACCCTATTCAGAACGATCGCAACAGGATATGATAACTGCCATATCTGAATCTTTCTATGAATCACTAGATAGATAGTATGAATATGGTTTTGGTAAGAAAAACTCATAGTCCATATTTGCGGAAATCAAATACAGAAATGAACCATAGAAGAGGAAAATAATATGTGAAACATATATCAAGCAATATTGAAAAATACACATGCTATGTAATAGAAGAGATAGTAAATTAAAAAAAATTCTCAAATCAGAGTCCATACCTGTATTCAGTATATTTAAAAGCTATTTTTATATCTTTTGATTATTAAATCTGGTCTCATATTTACGAGACCAAAATGATTTCAATCCTCTAATCAAACGTATATCTGGATATCCTGATACAAATCCTGATATTTTAATTATATCTGCATTCACGTCTGTACCCTACCAAAAATAAAATGATATTCATAATTGTATTCGGATAGAGATGTTTGATACATGCAATCTGCATTATGTTGGATATGGATGCAGATATTTTCGCAGATAGCTTTACCCATTTGAACCTATTCAGACCATTTACTCCCTACAAGTTTGACTCTTAACTCAGATAAGAAGTAAAACTGCACCCTTAGACATTCTTGTCCTCAACCAACATTCACCTCCACGGGAAGCAAACAAGAATCTTTCAGGCCTCAGCTAATCATAGTTGAAGCTATCCCTTTCCTCCAAGTTCTTTCAGCTTTCTTGCCTACAAAGCTTAGTACCCAGGCTTTCTTATAAAAGCTTTATTGTATCTTTCTAATAATCGTCAAGTCCACAACCATCATCCTTCAGAATCAGAATCAGAATCAGAAGCCGACAGACATCGACAAAGGCCATCATATAATAATTATGCCAGGATTAATCTATGACGACGAGCAATCACCATCATCGTCCTTCAGAATCAGAAGCCGACAGGGGCCTCTTCGTAGCCTTTTCGGAGGAGGAAGAGGTTCTGCAATCTCTTTTATCTCAGTCTTGATGTCTATATTATCAATTTACATTCGTGTTAATAGAAACTAAAAGTATAGAACTCTAAATATGCAGCGGCTCACATATTGCTATGGAGAAATAAACAGTTATCAGCTGGGATTCTAGCTGGGGCGACACTGATATGGTTTCTTTTTGAGGTGATGGAATACCATTTTCTTACTCTACTGTGTCACCTATTCATCTTGACAATGCTAGTGATCTTCATCTGGTCTAATGTTGCTCCTCTATTTGGAAGGTAATAATCCTTTTGTACTGAATCTGTTTGTATTATTTATATGAATGATTCAACTTGTATAAATTATCTCAAGATAAATGTTTTATCAGACAAGTGTATTCACACATCTAAGCACTGGCATGCACAAAGAAGATATTATCTGAAATTGCAAGAGAATATATTTCGACGTGAAACATCAAGAAACAAAACAGAAAAAACCAGATAACATACAATTAGTTCTTGAACATATATTCAAAATGCCAAATTAAAAGGGTACATTATCAAAATAAATAAATAAATGTGTGGGATATGATTCAAGTTAATTTTGGCTATCCCAATTTAATCACAATCAATCGTTACCTTTGATTGAGTTGCTTCAGTTCAGTGTCAGCTAATGTAGTTTATGTTACAGGAACCCTCCTCGAATCCCTGAATTCATATTATCCGAGCGCGCTTTCAGAAACTATGCAATCGCATTTCACAGCAGGTTCAATCAATTAATGCTCATCCTACACGACATTGCATGTGGAAGAGATCTCAAAATGTTCCTCTTGGTACACAAATTTGCAGCCTTTAACTTCTTACCTGTTATAATCTGCAAGCCCTAAATAACATTCTAATGCAAAATCATCTACTGTCCAGGCAATCATTTCGCTGTGGATAATATCAGTGATAGGAAGTTGTTGCAGTGCACTAAGCCTCCTATACTTTTGTAAGCTCTATGCTATTTATATAGAACACTTTATTCAAATGATCTTATCACATTAATCTAACCCCTAATGATTTCTACATTCATATTATAGGTTTCTTGTGCCTCTTCACCATCCCAGCGCTGTATGAACAATATGAAGGTGAAGTTGATCATATTGCCACAAAGGGAAGCCAGGATCTAAAGAAAATTTATAAGAAGCTGGACTCGAAATTTCTCAAAAAGATCCCAAGAGCAACAGTCGATAAAAAGAAAAGGCTCAAATGAGCTAGTATATGAAGTTATGGGTACGATGAAGTATGGAAAGACTCGACAAGTTATCAGAGCAAATCCTTAAGAGGAAAAACCTTGTAAATATTTAGTGTGTGAATTAAAGGAGAGCATTCATGTGAAAATGTAATGAAGTTCACATATCCTAGAGTGCACCTACACGCAAGGTTTTAAATGTCGGATGTCAGGTTCATGTCGGACGGCTAAAATTCATGTTGGATAGCGGAAATCGGGGATATGTCGGGGGCCATGAAAAAAATATCGGATTGCCATATCGGATGGTGTGCATGTGTGTAATATAAATATCATCAATGAAATCTAAACATACTTAATAAATTCTATTGTCTAAACATATAAAAAGGTGAATAACTTATGATGCTTAGGGTTGGTGTTGAAGGAAAGCGGTGAGAAAAAAGGAGTCCGACGTTGGCGGTTTAAGAGAGAAAAGATCGCCCGATATTGATGTCGAAGGAACAGCTTGAAGAAGAGACTGATAAGATGTCGAAGGAGAGAGAGAAGAGGAGCGACAAAATTGACTTCAGTCTTTTTTTTCATTTCCCCTAAATGATCGGGTTTTGTCTTTGAATGCAATATTAAGACAATCAGGAATTTAAACCCAAACCTGATTAGATAAACATAATCAAAAAAATAAAAAAATCAGCCAAATTTTCAAACTGAAAAATCGGCAGACATAGCCAACATGTCCCACGATATATCCACTCGACATATCTGACATGTCCCCCGATATATCCGACATGAACCCTAAAAACGCAATACGCATTGAAAAATTCTATATCGTGTCGGTTGACCCCTAAATCCGACATGGCGGCCGACATGCCAGACATGGCGGCCACATTTAAAACAGTGCCTACACGTATCGTATCCAAGTACAGGAAAAGCCATGTAAACAATTTACAGCTAAGTCTAAAATATTCTTATTCCTTGCCAGAAGAGATAAAAGGCTAATTGAAAGTCATTTGTACATGCTCATCGGTATTATGAGATCCACATTAATGCATCTAAAGACTAACTAGAAGTCAATTTTGGAGTTGCAGCAACTTCTACAGAAGATTTCTTTTGAATTTGAATACTATCTTTATTAAAAGAGCCTTACAGTCCAAGTTTCCCAAGATAAGATCAGGATATGGAGACATGAATTATGTCTCTTGGATAGTCTTCAGAGATAATTCCATTTTTAAACCCAACAAAACCCAATTTGCATTGACTAGATCTGAGACGTACAACTTCTCTATAAGTTTTTTTTTCTTTTTTGAACTTGGATCCTATCTTTACTAAAGGAAATGTTTTTACAAGCAAAAGCTCCAGATATATCAGGATATGAAGAGAGAAACATGGATTCTGTTCTGTCTCCTGAAATCTAGTATTTCAAAAGATAGTTCACTTTAAATCCATTCCCAGGCCAAGCCAATTCAGCTTGCTCAAAGCAACCAGCATTCTCAAGTCAATAAAACAATCCATGTAGACATTAATAAGAAGAACCAAATACTCTAGGCAACCACTGAACCTTGTAAATTCTAATCGGATGTTGAAATAGATAAATACCAGTAGATGAAAGGATCTTTTTGTTCAATAGCAGATATTGTGTTATTAGAAATTGAGAAAGAAAATAAGGAATATAACTAGAACAACATAGAAATGCATCATGCCTGGTTCATTGTAGTTGTAAATGTACTAGATGCACATCATATGTCATGAATGAAACTATATGTTTAAAAGTCAGTAATTTAATAGCTCTGTGGCTGAAAAAATATAAAAATCAGATAGTTTATTGGGAAAAAGAACAGTTTTAGGATTCACTTGTCCACATACTTCTTTTTTTACTGATGAGACATTATGAATCTATGATACAATTCAATGACAATTCCTTTACTAGTTGAAAACCAGTCTGTAAATCAGTTCTCTTATTTAGATAATATAAGAAATTTGAAAGATCTTTACTTCACATACACAAAATTACTTGAAAAGAACATGCAGTATAACCTGACCTCATACTCCCATATTTCTCCTTATCTCTGTAGATGATACATCCACGCGAAACTTTTCCTCTGGTATCGAGACAAACATGTCCTTCAGCTCTTCAGGTATAGCAAGGTCTTCAAGAACCTAAGAATTCCATAAAATGGTTATTACTTAATTTTATGAGAAAATGAACAAAAAGACTTAACACGTGCAATACGAACTAATATACCTTGAAAATTCCGTCAACCTTTCTACCACCCACAAGGAACATGCACCCAGACCTTTTGCATCCAATCAATATATCCAGCATATTTCTCTTGTCTCCACCATAATAATTAGGCTGTTTAAAAAAAGAACACAATTTAATAAGAATTCCAATGTTGAGGATACGAATTAAGGTATTATTGCTAAAAATGAAAGGATTTGGAACAATATCATGGAACTTACATAAGATAGAAAGACGTGTGATGTTGGTGCATAAGACTTACCAAAAAGTTCGCTGTGTTGATAGTGTTCCGTATGATTTTGACTACATATGTATAGGGTCTATCTATAAATCTAACGGCAAAAAGTTCACAACCATCCATTTGGTTTCTACCAACTTGTAATACTCGGTAATTAACATTGTAAAGCATTATTTGCAAATGTGTCCACTAAAATGCTCGCAGATTAATACATTTGCATGTCCAAGCACCCGAGATTAACCACAGCATTTTCTATATTATTCAAAGTACTGAAAATCCCTAGAAAAGATTCACAAGCATTCTCATATTTGATGATTGATGAGGCTCCCTCCCAGTTGTCATCATTACGTGAACTTCCTCTTAATTGTATTGAATGAGACAATTAAGCTTGGAAAGCGGGGGCAGAAATATAGGTGCTCCATAAAAAAATATACTAGGAGAAATAGTATCACACAATTTGTTTTCCAGAATTTGAGGGAAAGGCTGCCCTTGAAAGTCTCTTGGCTCATCGTGTGCCCTCAGTACGCCACGTAGCAATAACATTCTAAAGCTGTTTTAATTGTAGCAATATGTATTGCTGGTAACTGTTGTCATGCTCAAGGCTATACGGCACCGTGATATGAATTCTCAAGTAATGCTCGCATTACATACTTGTCCATTATTCACGTGACTGCAAATAGTTACTGGAGTACTTTTATGCAGTTCCATGGTTCTACATTTTTCAGTAAATTAGACAGTGGAACTCCTACGATCAAATTCTCACTTATCAATCTTAAAGGTATATAAAGAAAGCTAACTTCAGTTGCATCCTCAACCTAAATATCATTCCTATCCTTCTCTTCTTGTATCACATTGATTTAAGTTCTCCTGTATAATCCAGGGAAACTTTTATAAAAGAGAATATCCTGTTCTCTCAACAGAATATGTGTACTTGTGTGCTTGAAATTATTCAAACATCTTTACTAATAGCAGCTAAAAAAAACTTCTCCAATAAAGAATTGTGTTCTCACATTGACAAGCCTTGCAGCAGTATCTGCACCAATTACAAATGCACTTCCAGGAAAGAGTTCTGCTTTCTTATAAAAATACGGCTGGTTTGAAATAATCACCGTCTTCCCTGCAGCAAAAGAACAAAAACGTAAACACGACCAACTTCATGTGAGTACAGAAAGTTGGAAAAGTAATGATTTTTTTGTTCCAAAAGTTGTATTTAAATACAAGAAGAAACCGAGGAAACAGTACTAAGGTATTGCCAAATGTTTATTAGCCCAAAGAAGAATACAAAATCAGTTCACAATACAGTAAAGCTATCCACATCAAATATATTATTAAAGAGTTTGCCCTAATCTGGATAGATATTTCAGCACTTTTTCAGCCATTGCCTGCTTGAATCAAGGTTTTACATATCGGATATCGGGGAAATATCAGATAGCCAAAATTCATATCGGATTGCGGATATCGGGGATATGTGGTAAATATCGGAATGCTATAACGAATGTTTTCATATATCGTATAATGCACTAAAATGTAATCTATACATACTTATGGAAATCTAAGCATACAAAATGTAAATAATATATGTTTAGGATCGCTAACCAGCCTTGTAAAATAAACAAAAGTACAAATCAAC
>JBAKGM010000001.1:38639537-38665730 GCA_037177215.1 Asparagus racemosus
TGTTACCAGCAACCTGACCCTCCAAAAAATTCATCGCTCTCGAGATGATTTCGAATGCCCTATCAGAGTAGTCTTGTAGCGTGTATGATGGTACGACGGAGGGTGATGCCGGGGTCTCAGCATTGGGTGTCGTGGATTGGAATGACCTTAGCATCCACAACAAGAAGGGAAATAAAAAGTTTATCAGCTTACTAAGAATAACATGCATAAACATATCTAGGACATTTAAATGCAACAATAAGGTGCGCAACAAGGATGAGATATCTGCCTACTGCAAATTGACATTCTGAACCCAAGAAATGGACAGGTACAAGAATAGCTTAAAGCTTTAGAGAATGGTTTTAAACTTCTAACCTTCCTTCTTCAAATCTTCATTCTTACAGTATACGAAGCAAGAAGTAACACATAAAAATCACCCACAATATGTCTGGAATTCCATTCTAAAACAAATTGGCACCCCAAATGTACATGGCCTCTTCCAGCCATGTCAATAACTTGTTCACTGACTATCAACCGATCCATCAAATTGCCTAAGAATATGGACACAATAAGGATTTCTTACTTTAACTGTTTCTAGAGACCATGAGAGGACTGTGCCAGGGACGCACCCTAACACTGAAAAAGTAAATGATGGTGGAAAATTTTAGCATAGTGCTGAGAAGACTTAACCATTCTCTGACCGGACCAGGTCATTCCTTTTAAATGACCAGATCCAAGATCAAACCATAAACACAAATCACAGTGCGGACAGGCCTTGACCACTGCCCGAACTGCTATAAGAGTAGCCTTATCTTGTAAGGAATGATGGTAAGGTAAGTTGTTAATTGCTTTTGCATCATTTTATGCTCTAAGGTTCTTCATATATAAATGCCAACTCAAACATGGTCAGATATCATATTTATTCACAAATAACATACAGCACGATCCTCATGTCAAGACTTTAAAGATGTAGAGCAGCTGTAGCCTTACGTTGTCTTGACAAATAGGACAACATAGAAGACCAACAAAAACCATAAGAGCAAGGGGATCCAGTATTCTTAGAGGCACAAGGAGATGAATGATAAAAGAATTAGACACTACTAGCCTAATGACATCAATAAAGGTGCCTATTGCCTAAAGAGGTGGCAAGATATACACTCAACTCTATCCTTAAAATATTGTAGCTATGTCAGGTTCCAAATCTTCAATTAGACTGCATATTATCTTCCATTATTACCCTCTTCTAGCGCCCACAAGGACAATTGTCTTCAGCATTCTGACAAAGTTGTGACTACAATAACGTACAAGAAGGCCTAGACCAAAACTATAAGTTGCTGTTTGTTTCAGCAAAGTTCATAGGATTTTTGAGAAAACAAGTCAGATATCAGGTCCAACAAGGAAAAAAAATTCAGAGCAACTTTTCCCAACAAAAATCTTGTGTTTGCTTGTACGGACTCTTGCCTCATATAAGTGAGCAGACCAAATTGTGATGTCAGATACCCGAATAAAAGAGGAGGATTTGGGGGGATAAAGTACAAATGTGGGCCCCATGACATTTAAACAATTCAAAAAAAACTTTAAAAATTGAAAAAAAAAACTACATAATTAATTTAATACTTGGGTTAGTATGATTACTAATAACTATCAATATAATCTTTTTTTTTACCTATAAAAGTAATCACTAGTGGGACCCCTATCATTTCCCAACTTTATTGCTATCTTTGCAAACAAACAAGCTTGTTAAAATTTCTTTTCAAAACTAACTTTTCATTCCCCTTTCTTACACAACCAAACACAAAATAGAAAATTTTGATACTTGAGGATTCATTGGATTTGTGGCATTGTCATAAATCCAAAACATAAATCTTGAAGCCAAACAGCCCCTAAAGTTCTCTTTACGTACTGGCAGAAATATTTCATATTAAAGGCTTTTCTGTCCGTTCTCGTTTAATGAAAACAACACTTGATAAACACATAAAAAGTTTTTAACACGTCACAAAGTGCACAATACTTTGGAGAAAATTCAAGGAAGAAATTTTAACCTGGTTTTGAAAGCTTCAATGCCCGATTATATGCCAACAATGCCAATTCTTCAACAGTTTGTTGGCTGGTAAATTGTGCAGGAACCTTAAAGCCAAGGATTGGTTAATGAGAACAAAAAATGGTTATTAAATCATAATTGATTAGAAGATTAAAGTAACCTGTTAGAAACAATCAAAGTAAATCCCAACCTATGATACTTCTAAGAAGAATCAAAAGATATAGGAACTTTACTGAAGGAAACTAGAGAAAACACCCAAGTATTATTATTCACTAATGGTCATGAGCATATCATGAAAGCAAAGGTCGATGCAGATGAGTAATATAATGTAGTTGAGCACTTTCTGTAAGAGAGCTTCTAGAACACATCAAAATATTCAGAAAAAACAAAACAAAAACTATAAAATTACAATAAAAGTAAGAAACTGTTAAGTGAATCATGCAAAATAATTACATACTTCAAAAATGTCAAACAAACAAAATCAGAGAAAGATTTGGATCTTCATATATGTTTCTTAACCAGGACCCAACCCTGCCTATCGATGAACCGAGTCACTGATCATAAGCCTGACTGAGCAAAACTTATTAATATTTCATGACACACCCCTGTCAACTATATATTTGTCGTGGAAGTCTGTGTGTGTGTGCATGCATGCTGACATGCATGAATCTGGATGATCCATAGGTTTCATTATAATTTACGCACCTTAAAACCATTAGTGGCCCACAAAATCCACCAATTGGGAGTACCGTTAAGGTCATAATTAAGAAGGATATGATAGTGGCTAACTCAACAGAGGAGACGGCCTAGAGATAGCACTAAATGAAGAAGAAAATTTTAATCATGTAGCCAACCTCAAAATTCTCAGATAAAGGCTTTGCCATTAATGTTGTTGTTGTTGTTAAAATTTCATATATATTGAGACGGCCGGCTGTTCTCAACTAAACCTTTTTGTGGGTATGTTGAGTGTGTGTCTGCGGGATCGTGTGTTCGAATGAGCAGCAACTATCGCCATCATTTACACAACCTTCATTTACCAATTTTTCTGGTTAACAAAATTGCAGTTTGTCTAAAATTAATTACCCAAATATGCAAACCAACTGTTTGTGGAATTGCCAAAGTGAAAAATTAAAGGGGAAAAATAAATCAAATTCCACGGATTATTACCTTGCCGAGCAATTGAACCATGGAGGTCCTGGAATAAGGAACAAGAACTTCGAGGATCGTATTGGAAGCTCCAGGTGTAGACATCAGCCATCCAATTGCCTACGAGATGAACCCAATTGCATCATTTATTTATTTATTTATTTTCAGTTGAAATAATTGACGAAGGAAACAGAAAATTTCCAAGAAATGAGAGAGAGACCTGAGAAGCTCCGCCAGCTAAATAGATAACGGCCTGAGTGGAGCTCGAGTGGATGGCTTCCACGAGTGAGCGGATCCAAGCTTCCGTCATCCTCCTCGTTTGTTCCTTTCTTTGTTTTCTGCCAAGAGGATTTTGACCTTGTATTTTGCATAATATGAAGTTTTAGCTAATATTCTTTGGCAACATTGCACTTAAACGCCGTAGTTTCACCAAATCTCGCATGACCCCTATTTTAAAACCTAGCGAAAAAATTACCGCAAAGTATTTAACTATTATAAATAAATATCTCAAAGTTTTAAAATGTTGCACTTTGATGTACTCTTGTATACCAAATGTTGCATATAAATACCCTCAGTTTATAAATGACTTTATTTAAATACCCTAAAGTTTCTAAGAGCTAAACTTTAATATCTTGCGTTATGTGGCATTCTTGAATATGTAGAGAAACTGGGTTCTTTTTAACTATGGGACATTTATCTGCAATATCTAAATACTACTGGGCATTTATTTGCTCGGTTTTAAATTAGAAGTCACTTAAGTGCAAGGTTTGTTGAAACTATAGGGCATTTAAGCCAATATTCTTTCTAGGTAAAATTAATTAAACTTTCCAAAAATTCTTTCCCTTCGCCCTTGTAAACTTTAATGACTAGGAGTCCTTTGTCCATCAATTTTTTATCCATTGATTTTGTTTTGACATTCACACTAACACGTGATAAACATCAAGATGCAAATTTCAAAGAAAATCATAACATGTAGCATGAATCTTAAAATAAAATCAATAGATAAAAAAAAAGGTGAACAATGAATCCTATCAAGTTAACTAGCTTTTACTCAGTCTTGACTACTTTTCCGTCCCCCTTGAGATTTTGTATGCTCTGAACTTAAAACAGGCATCTTCTTGGATCTTAACCGCGCATTATTTTTAAAAAAATTTAAGATGAAAATAGATAAAGTTAAACTTATGGCACTTCCTTGAATTTCACTCATTTAATAAAATAAAAAGGATAATTATTATTTCGGAGACCATTCTTCAATTCCTGAAAGGATGATGATCCCACTTTCTTATTTATATTGATATGTTAGCTCTATGGGTGGATAATAATATTTATTATCCTATGCCTCTATGATCAAATACTAAAGATATAGTCATAGCCATGAGTACATCATATCAAAACACCCCTAAATCTATATGGGCGGATGATAATATTTATTATCTACACATCATATCAGAACATTCCCACATCTATATGGGCAGATGATAGAACACTCCTATATCTAAATGGGCGGATGATAATATTTATTATCTACACATCATATCAGAACACTCCTATATCTATATGGGCGGATGATAATATTTACTAAAGACATATCCATCGACATGAGCGCACATCCTATCAAAACACCCCGCCTGGTGCGGGGATTCTGAGCCTAACGTGTCCCTCAATGTGGGAGCTCGCCATGAACCAGAATGAATATACATGGTGACCTGAACTGAAGGCGAGCAAATTCATTTTGTGCTGCCTATATTATAAATGGACGAGAATATTTACTCCATACCCAATAATCCCATTGCCATCTGACAAGACACAGGCTTCTGTGATGTACACGCGCTAACCTCATGTTTCTTGAAATACAAGTTACTCTTCAAGTAGGTATAAGTCCTCAATTATATACACTGATACATTGTAGCTAATTATGCCACAGAAGAAAACAGCTTACAACCACACCACACATTTATCTCATCTAGAAAAAGCCTCATTTTACATGTCAATGTATAAATGCAGCAACAGATCATAACAACTCTTAATAGAATGCCCAAGCACATCCTCAAAGATCGAAACAAACATAAGACGTACTAATTATTAGACCGTCCTATCGAAGTTGAATTGAATAATGAGGCCACAACTTCAAAATTCAAAGAGAAGATTCCTGCCAACTCATAAGATGCAAATTTATGCGGGCTTGCCAGGAGAATCCTCAGGTCCCTTCCCTTTGCCTCGTAACATATCCCCAAGCCCACCTCTCATCATTCGCTGAAACCTCGTGCCATCTTGAGTAGCTGAAGGGCTCGGTTGAGGAGGGGAACTAATAATAGTCTCTTGTGGGTCTGCAATGTCTTTCTTTCCTCTAAGGCCGCCTTCACCAAAAAAGCTGGTGACCGATGTTGCGATCCCGAGGTGGGCCCCCATTACTTTGCTTATGCTCTCGAATGCTCCGGCTGATCTCTCCTTCATTATGATTTCTAGGGCTTCCTTGTGAGCTGGATCTAGCGAGTCTGGGTCTTTGAGTAGGTTGGTTATGGCTGGTATGAGGAGGTCCCGGATGCTAGTTAATGGAAGATCTGCAATCGAAAGAATAGTCCCATAAGAAAATTCGTTAACCATCTAGGTCTAGAGTCATGTTCACTATGTAATTTTAGCCAGTTCTCTATTGCTACTCTTGTAAACCAAGGAACATGTCAACAGCGTCATCAAATGAAATTTCAATCTTGTTACAAGGTAGAATATTATCTGAAAGGCAACATTTTTCTTCAAAGATGAAAATTAAACTTAGATGAATACACTAAGCAACTAGTTTGAAACGCAACCAACCATTCATAGCTACACACAAGTGCAACAAAATGAACGTAGCTGTCTAAAACTTAAACTAAAAGTTCATCTTTGGGGATGTAGCTTGATTAGAAACCTAAAAGCAAAGTAGAATTTTTTAAGCTATAAATTTCTATTACGTCAAAGGTGAAAATATTTATTTTTAAGGAACAGCAGTGTATTCACTTTATACTGAAACCAAAAGAGAATCCAAAACTTGCTGTAGGGTTTTGATCCAGGAATGGACTTCTAATATTATTAATAGGTTTAGATCCACTAGTCGTACTCAATCAAAATGGTAGCAAGATGATTGCTTGAGATGTAAACTTGAATCCAACCATTTGCCACCCACCTAGTCACGATCTACTCATGATGATGCATATTATTTATGAAAGCATTTACGAGAATAATCATTGTCATTTCATGCTGTTCTAAAAACTACTTGATAGATCTGTTGCTCAGGCACCCCTGCCGATCGTTACAGAAAGGGACCTATCTTTGGTACGAGACACCAAAACATGATATAGACATAGGATAAGTGAAATGAAAATTGGAAGAAATGTTAAGAAATAAGTAGAGCTTTTTGTAAAGAGACATACAAAGGAGTAATATGGTCCTTCTGAAAATTTAGGAAATTTGTAGGACATTATAAAGGATTATTTAGTTATCTAAAAGAATAAAAAAACTATAGTTTGGGTGCGCTAAACAAACTTCAGGGACATCTTTGAAAAGTTTTTTGGATGTTGTCGAGAAAATCAAGGTTTTTGTGGGGTGATAATAATAAGTGAAACTGTGAAATATTACACTGGAACTATCTGATAAGTTTTTTGGAAATCATTATTTGGTGAACTTTCATAGGAACATCACTTTCTTGTTGAAATGGGACAACTCAAATTGAAATGAAATATCAGAAAGAATGATTCCGTGCTGGTTGCATGCAAAAGAAAATTTAGCTTGGTTCTCCAGCAAGCAAACCTGTAGCATCAAGAGCGCGTACTGCTTCACAAAACACATTTGCTTTCTCACGACGACGTACAACATCTTTTCCATGGGATGGAAGGGCTGTAAGCTGGAATATCTTCGACAAAAGATGTATGAAATGTTAAAGAAAAAAGAGTTGAAAAAACTCGAAGAACAGTAAAATTACAAGTAACAAGTTGTCAAATTATAAAGAAAATTTTAAGGATATATTCTCGCAATCTCTCTGTCGTATGTGGTACTGCCACAACTAATGCACGTATAACAGAAATTGTAGCTTCATGTGATCCGTCTTCTAGGAAAGCATCCATCTGTATGCGTATTTTTTCAACGATCTGAAATTCAAACAATTCAATTAGCTCCACAATGAAAAAGTCTGCTCTGAAATTGTCCACTAATGAAAACAAATTACAGGTACCATGTCATCTTTAAAATACTGAGCAACAGCTCCAAACGTGTTTATACTTGCATACTTAACATCTAAATTTTGATCAGAGCCAAGAGTGACAAGTGCTGGCAAAACTTGAGTTGATGCGACTTTAGCATCAACATAGGGCACCTATAATCAGAAAGTAGTCATATAAGTACATGATTAAGTACAAAAAACAATAATAATAATAACGCTCAGATGCTCAGAAATTGCCACATACCAGGACTTTCAAAAGATTTGCAGCCTCAATCTTCATATCAGCATTGGAGCTCACAACCATGTCCCAGAGAACATTGAAAATGACTCCATGATGCTTTTCAAATGTGCTGTATATAAGAACTGTGAGTTGGATACAACAAAATATTGTTCAAGGAAAAACAGAAATTTATAAAAGGTACCAACCAAAGGAAGCGGACGGCATCGATAACCTCAGCAACACGATAACCAGACCAGGAATCATCACTAATTGTATTGGTCACTAATAGCTTTCGCAAGTATTCTGAAAGTTGTTCATTACTACTACGAGCACCCAATATACCAGATAATAATAGTGGAAGGACACACATGATGGCAAGCCTCTCAGCTGTAGCAGTTTTAGGTCGCAAACCTGCAAACAAGTAGCAAGATCGAAATGTAAAATACTAAATAATATTTATGGTGTTCCAAACAAAGGCAGTTCCACACCTTTGATTCTTGAGTGGATAGACGGAGGAAAAAATGTCAAATCAGCACTATCACAATCCCCGACGGCGACCAGGAAAACAGGAAGCATTATGTGTTCAACGTAATCATCCCCAAAGAGTGTATTTACATCCAAAAGGAACTGCCATCAAAACTTGAGAATGTTAAATATATAATGGACAGTAACTGTAATATTTTGATCCTTCACAGAACTCGATGGATTGTAATGCAAAACAAGAGAGAAATACCTTTGTAATTCGAGTTCTTAAATTATCTTCCTTCTGAGGTAGCATGCAGGAAAGTTGAATAAGATCAGGGAAACAATCAACGTACATCCAATCAAATTGCGACCACTCCATATGACCCCTATCCAAATGAATCCAACCACAAGATTACAAGAAAACCATTTAAAGCAGCAAATCAGTATCATTGTTTTTTGAAGGTAATGAAATATTTATGTTGGGTGATTCACAGAAGATGGAACTCACCCAGCATACAATTGAAGCATGGAAGTGGAGAAAAAGGAATCTGCTTGTTGAGGAGTACTAAGGGATTCCATAGTAGCGGTAAAAGGGCAGCTTTCAATAGCTTTCTGATGAACAAATGGAAGTAACTCCATCAACATACGTAATAGCACATCAATATTCCAGCGCTCCCTTTCACCTAAAACACGAAGTTGTGAATCTACAGAACCTTCAACCCCTGATAGAGGCGGACACCGCTGGTAAATAAGGAGAAGTAATTTCAGCAAGACCGCTATTATGTATCCAATTAAAAGAGTGGATAAACATTACATAAGTTGAATAAATACCTGAGCAGAACCTAAGATGTGGGATAGTAGAACATGTAGAATGTGATCCAATTTGCCTCCCCATGTTATTACTGCAGGAACAAGTTCTTTTAGGGTTGTCTCAACAACTAACCCTGAGGGATCGCAGACCAACTGGAACATCAACTCCTCAACCTATTAAAGGAAACACATACAAATTAGATTAAACATATTAAATATTGTGGTATTGTTTCTTATCAGGAAATAAGCCCCCCAAGCCACTCCTGAAGCCATGTGTCCAGCCTTTTCTATAGCTTACATTGCAGCCAATTCTGTGAAGACAATTTTCTGCTCCATGATTGCCTCTGGGCATTAGTGAGGCTGACCTTAAAATATTTGTCCCTATTTGGGAAGAGCCGAAGAAGCAATGCCAGGTTATGAGCTGCAGCCTCTCTCACGACTGTGGCAGCATCTTCAATTAGTTGTTGGACAATGGATAAAATGAGAGAGTCACGGATTTCAGGCCGAACAAATTCCGCAAGTTCCCCACAAGACTGGGCAACTAGTAGCCTCCTTTCCTCGTATGTGTGATTAATCTACAGTTTAAGACAATAAGCTTATATATCGACTTTCCTTTAGAAAGGAATTAAGCATTTTTTTATAGCAAACCTGTTCCCAGCACTGGGGAAGCAATTCAGTTTCTGTCCTCATTTCTCCCACATTCTTAGCAAGGGTTACACAGGCCTGAAAAAGAAAGTAAATTGCTAACACCAAAATCTATTTCTATATATTGAATTGAAGCAAGAAACAGAGGCTCTTGTCTCTTCCAGTTGCCTTAAACTATGATAACAATATATAGTTTGTATTAACATACATCCATTATAATGCGCCTCTGCTGTTCATCTGGGCGTTTAATGAGATTAAACAATGTGTGAGTTAATGAATCTCTGACAGTACTGTCCGGATGGCGCTCAATAGCACACATAATTAAAGGAAGAAGCTCCTGCAATTATAAAACATCCTGTTAGTCGAAAATGTGCTTTCTTATAGCATGTATTGCAATGAAAGTGGAACAAAATTCAGATAAGAACCTCACGATGGTTGATTAGAACATAGGGAACAATCTTAGGCAATGCATCTGAAAGTATCTGGATGGATTCCAAAGCCTGTCACAGGGAATATCACTCTTAAAACAATAATATACGACACTATGTCCAGTAAAGAATTGGCTAAATAGAATTAATCCAGAAGAAAGCATGCAGGATCTCAAGAGTTACCCAAGCTGTTCCTCGTTTGGGACTATCTTCTTTATGTGTCAATCCAACGTCTTCAGGTAGTGGTTTAAAGAGGTGGTCATGAGCATTCTCTTTGCTGTCAACATCACCATTATAAGAATTTATTGACTGGTCTGAAGTAGCACTAATGTTCTTACTACCATCTGGATCAAGGGGTTGACTTTCTGCATTCCCAACATACAGACCAGACATTGAATCAACAGAATTAGGTAATACTGTTTCTTCGTTCATCTGAACAACCCTCTCCCCAGGCAGCGAATCTTCATTCGAGCTTATAACAGACTGTGAAGTTGTGGTAGTGATGTCTGCTCCCTCCATTTTTTCTGTGTCATTATGAGTAGATTTTAGATCATCCACATAGTTATCGACTTGAAGTAATTGTACATTTTCATTTTCTCCTGTAGCCCGATTCCTACTAGCTCTGGACCCTTCAATGTGCATCTTAAGTGAAGTGATTTCAGCTCTGCAATCATTTAGTTCCTTCCTCTGATGCTCTAGTGTTTTTCTCAAACTTTGCAGCTACAAAAGCATGTACAGTTAAGTTATGCAGTTTATTAGTTTACTAACCAAGAGTATCATGTCTGAAAATACCAGAATCTCTCTGTCTTTTAGATCCTTTTGTGCAGCTTCCAGGGTCTTTGTTAAAACAACAATCTGACCATCGACCAATTCCTTATTCCTAAGTAAGGTATCTTTTTCATAATTAAGCCGCTCATTTTCTTTAGCTAGGGACTCATTTTCCCTAAGAATCGACATCTTCTCCTGCAGTGCAGACACACAATTTCACTAAATTAGCAACAAAATTCACAAGCATTTATCTATGAATAAGGATTAAATAATTAAGTTCTAAAAGTGTTGATGGGAAATATAGCAACCTTTGCATACAGTTGTGGACTATATTAATCAATGAGAATCAATACAACAAGAAACCCCAAGATCTGGCATTGTTTTCATGTCAAATTCTATAACAATTTGACTGCAAATACTGTTGAAACACTATTCATCTGAGTATCCTCAAATTAAGAGTGGCAAAAAAAGGAACATATATAAAATATAAAGATTCACTTACAGCAAGCCAAGCACTCAAGCTACAGAGACAAGCCCATATGTTCACATAGCAAAGGAAAAGATAATGCAAGAAACGCAACTGAGAAAGCTTTAGTTCTTAGATGGTGAAGAATTTCAATTGCGGCACAGTACTCTAGAAGTAACTGGTCCTTTCTAAGAAACAAATACATAGATGATCCTATCAGCACCCCGAACAAGGATCAGGGAAGTCTGCAATCAAAGTATCAGCAGCAAACAAAGTGATTGCTCTAAACCAATATAACTGTATAACCAAATATCAGAAACTCCATTTGTCTGACAGTCCAAGACATATTAAGACCTAATTTGCTCACAGCTATATTTTTAAAAATGAAAGGGTAATGCATCAACATGTTTCTAACAAGGAAATGAATCTTTTTTCTGTTTGACGAAGTACATTGAGGTGCTTAAGAATGATATTTCATAACTACATTAAGATAGCACTACCATGAATAGTAACTATCAAGACAGAATCTTTAAGATTTTGTGCAATGTAGTAATTTGAGAGAACAACCAAAGAACCTATTATTTATTTTCATAAGATAAAAACAATCAAACTTTCTGGTAACTTCTTTATCTTCCCATTACCTATGCATGCCCTGTGAATATTTCTACCATATCAAACCCAAACATTGAGGAAGTATGTCAACCAGAAAACAGATAACTGGGAGATGAAGTTCTATGAGTATTGACAAATTGTTGATCATTAGGGGTGAGCAAGCGGTTGCTCTGGTCGGTTTTTATCAATTAAGTCAAACCGTAACCTAACCGAACTACAGTATGAGCCGAACTTCGGTTCGGTCGGTTCTTTTGGTTGTTAAATGCCCAACATCAAGCAACAAGCGGCAGATATAAAGGCTGAAAACTATAAGCCTAATGCCCTTAAATCGTGCCAAATATATAAAAAATAAAGATATAGAGAAATTAAGAATGGGAATAGTTGAAGAAAAAAAGAGAGGGAACCTATGATGGGGAAATAGAGTTATCAGTAATGGCCTTTTTGGGTATATTGGAGAAGTCTTGAGTGGGATTGGGGACGACATTGAGTGCACCCACTATTTCTTTATTTTCATCATAAAAATAATAAGTGGTTTATAGCTCACATAAGTTGGTAGATCACATGGATGCTGGGTGGGCGCATTGCAAATTGGAAACAAAATCTCACGTGGCCAAGTTGACGGGCCCGCTTGCGAACTTGAAACAAACAATATCTCACGTGGGCGCATGGGAGAGTGTGAAGTAGTCAGTCGGTTTCGTCGTTTCGGTGTTACCGACTCACAAATATCCTAAACCAAGCCGAACCAATTCACTCCTGAAGTTGAACTAAACTGCCTAACATTGGTCGGTTTGTTCGGTTCAGACCGTATTGTGCTCAGCCCTATTGATCATAAATACAAGCGAATACGCGCACGCGCGTGCACACACATATATATATATAAAGAAAAATGGTTATGATGTGGCAGATCATTTTGCTAAATGAGCTAACAAGAGTAAGATTGAGACTAGTGCACTCTTCTAATCACATTCGAAGGTGTGGACCTCAACATTTCTATATTTTGATAGCTCATTTCGCTAAATAAGGTGGCAGCTCATATACAAATGACGTATGCATGCATGCATCTGATAAGAACGCTTTATATAAGATAGAATTAGTTGTAATTTTTTAATAATCCAGACCTATCTTCATAATGAGAGGTTTCTCATACATGATCAGCATCAACAGCACCACCGTGAAATATATTTTATAAATAGACATATTGTCATTTAAACCAAAATTTAGAATGCGTCCTTTCCAAGACTAACAAAACCTCCAGAGACAAATTCCCTTTGAATTGTCCAAAACCAAACTGAGTCTCAAACATGCTATAATTAAACACAGCAGATAAGTCTTCTGATATGTATTCACAAGAACCCAGCTGTTCCTAACCCTGATATAGTCCCTCAATGTAAAAATAAAGAATAAATACAATACGTAGTACAAGGTTTTGATTATTGATTTATATAAGATAACAGTTTGCCTGGGAACAAAAAAAGAAAAAAACACGGATTAATCGCGGGGCAATTTTTTTATGATCTAAATAGAAATCTCCAAATAGAAAATATATTTCTTATTTCTCCAAGAATAAAAGAACTCTCTATAAGACTTGTAATTGAGCTTTGGTATAGGATGTCGGTTAGGCAGGGATAAGGTGTCAAACCCAAATGACTTGATAACATATTAATAAAGTAAAAACATGTCAAATGATAGCTTGTCCTGCTGTTGGTAACGATTAATTGGTGTGCAGGTAATTTGTTTAATGTTATTAAACATGCAAAGAATCAAAGTATTTGGATGTATCGCTTAACAATAACCAGTATAAGAATTCTCAGAAATTATTTTTAAAAAATAACATATTGATTTCAAGCATGAAAAGATTACCTCAGCAGCTTCCGTGGTGGCTGAAAGATATTGATAATAGTAACGGCGCAAAGCATCAGACACACAAGCTGAACTTTTTGGCCAAACACCAAGATCTTGGTCTGTAACCTGCACCAATGAAATAAAAGTAAACTTATAATATCTTATGCACAGAAGGGCATAAGCAACAAAGAAGGTTCACTGAGATAGATATACTGGTGGCAAAAACAAATATCTCAGTCTGAATGCTGCTTAAAATTTTGAGAAGTAAATAGAAATATGAAGGTAATAAAAAAAAGCCTACAATAAAACAAAGTGTTCATGTAACAATAGGAAGGTCCATCTGGATTTAAATTTCCATATATGAAACTGGAAATTCATTATTTCAGTGTATATGCCAAATTTTGTTTCGTAATCAGGAAGAGGTACAGTTTTCCATTTTTAGATGAATATCCTAATGCACAAAAGGAAAAAAAACAGAAAAGAACTTCTATTAAGTTGTTGTATTAAAAACCTTTAAGAATTGGCAATATGTTTTTGAGGGGTATACCAAATTTTGGTTCATGGTCAACGAAAATAGTATTGCCGTTAAATTCTTCATGGAGATCTTTATTAAGCTGTTGAATTGAAAACATCCGTTTGAAAAATTAAAAGAGTGTTAGATACACAGAACTTTGTGTCAGTATGTTTGGTTCACAACATATTTGGTTGAACACAGACCTACGTAGTTACACTGCTACATGCTATATAAAGGAAATAATTCGTGAAGCAGTCTTGTTAAAAGGTAACTGACAGATGAGTAGGGGAAGCGCAAAACGACCATATCTGGTCACAAGAATGATATGATAAAGTAATCAAACAGATAAGTAGCAAATCATACATGATCAAATGAAAGGTATACACCTAATAAAGAACAATCCTGACACAGCAAAGGAAACCAAATATGAGATGGCAATTTCCCAGATCTCACCCTTGTGTCCACAAGTATAGAGATCTGATTCCTGAATGGTCTAATAGTTGAAAAGGAACCTAAAATCAAGCATGGTATAGCATATCTTGGAAAGGTTAACTGACAACAGGTCTTTTGTTTACATTACCAGGCTAGAATCTTCAATTGAACTTCAGCAGAAGGATAAGTGAAATTTTTAATGTAAGTCGTGATGCACAACACAATAAGAGACAAAGTCTGATGCTAAAGAACAAGGGCATGAGTTACTATTCACCTCCTCAATAAAGGTCATGGCTGTAAGTCGGTAACCAGCAAAAAGCAAGTACTCCTTGACAGCACAATTGATATCTTTACGTTCAGCATCCTTAAGAGGACCTAAAGATGAAAGTGAGCTCCCCCTCTTATCCTGTTCACTTGCAGGACCATCGGCAGCATTAACATCTAGATGAGATCCTATCATCAAGATCAATAGATAAAATTACATAATGGAAGCTCATACTTATTTAATAAGCAATTGCAAGAATTGATCAAATATTTTAATCTAAACCATGAGATTTAAAATAAAAATAAAAATAAAAATCATTTCTTTCTATTAAAATAAAAATAAAAATCAATCTATACATGATCATGCAAGCCTTGAACAGAAACAAAAACCTGGAGGTTTACATGTCACATCTTCATCCTAGATACCATAAAAATAGAGCATAGCAAAATGATTTTCAGGAAAATATAACCAGACATATAGTTCACCGAATTCATTGCATAAACATTTATAAGTATGCACTCACAAAGAAGTTCTAATAAATTCCAAAGGAGCCTTTAACACATGAATTCCAAGGAAGGTAAATCATTCTTTGATCGCCAAACAATTTGAACTTTTTCTACTTTTTGCATTATACATCGAGAGAGATAACTGTAATAAACTTGTGGCTAAAAAGAAAACGTGAGTTACCTTCAAAACATATTGAAAAATGAGCAAGGGAAGCAGAATGAAAAATGAGAAGTTGGTAACAAACATTAATTTCCTGTTTTACCCAGTAACAAACATTTATTTCCAGTTTTACCCGACCTAGAATTATCCATTCGTGATAGTTAGTGCACTGTCCTGGTAACTTTCGTGCATTTACAGCCAGCGAACTCCCATTTGCTGGAAGTTCAGCACGAGAAACCAAATTTGGGTTTGCTTGTGCAACTAAACTGATTAAAGGTCCTGGTTGCTTAGGAAGCCAAAAAGCTTTAGCTCCTGAAAAGCTTTAGAAATCTCCCTGAATTCTTTCCAGTAGTGGGAACCTTAGATTGCAGCCAAACTCCATGGAAATCTATATCGCACGCTTAATGAACTGAAGACCCCCTTTATACTGACCAGGTCGTCTTGAAGCAGTTATAATGCAAGTCAAGATTTCAAAGAATGAGAGGATTTTCAAATCATGAAATATTGGTCAAAATCCTTTGTTGCTGATCAAATTGGCATGTCAATGCTGAGGATAGATCCATCAATTGCCACATGATATTTTGAGAAATTGACTCTGAGATAATATTCTTTAAGAGAAACCAAGGGAAAACATAACCAATCTAGCACAAAGAAAGGAAAAAGGGAAAATGAAACAAATGCTTGCCTCAGATGTGTGTGTGAGGACATGCCCTTTAGATTTGTTCAGATTTCTGCACATTGGGTATTGAATGATTTGCCCCTCTTTACTTCCAATAAGCCTTTCTTGTTTCTTCTCACATGTCTTCGAGTTTGCTTTGTTAGTCTCAAAGTCCCAGCCACTACACCAAGAATCTGTAGTTTTGGCGAGGGTTTGGAGGTTATAATTTATATTCTAACATGCCCCGGCAGGTTGAGGGCAATAAATATGTGTTGAAATCTGCACTCACAAAGCGGTATTTTTTTTTAAAAACAGCTTTAGAAATTTGTAACCAGCAAGATTCAAACCAAGGCTGCTCTGATACCATTTTAAAGTCTCAAAACTCTGAAGTTGTGGCGAGGGTTTGAGGGTTAAAGCTTAATATTCTAACAGTTAGCAATTTTTTAATGGAATGTGATGTTTTGCGCATGCTGTGAACTTCAAACTAAGTAATATCTACTAACTAGTATGTTCATGCAGTTGTATGCACATTAATACAGCATATGATTATGGTTGTTCATATAACTATTAATTTGTTATATTTAAAAGGTAAAGAACAAACCATTGTCGCCATCTGGATGAGATTCCTTTTGCTTTTGTAACTCTGCCTTCAGCCTTGAGAGGTCTTCTTGGGCTAAACGAAGTTCATATTCACTGATAGCCAATTTTTCTTCTACAGTTTCTTTCTCTTCAAGCAAAATCTGAGGGTCTGCAACTAGAACACCATACATAAAATCAACATTTAGAATACATCACATGTTTAGTCAGGAAAGCAATGGTTAAGGTTCAACTTTCTTAGCATATTTGTTTGTATTGCTCAAGGAGCAGGTCAATTAGGTCACACTTCAAACTTACTGCGGGCAGCAACCAATGCAGAATTATGCACACAAATTTGCAGCAGGATAACATAACAAAAATTCATCACGAACAATTCAAGTTCTACAGCCAATTTCCACAGAATTCTTTAGACCATGAACTTGAATCAGGAACTTGTAGGCAATAGGTTGTGAGCTCTGACAAGGAGGGGGAAAGAAACTTAAAGAGTATGAATCTTTGAATTAGAAGTAAAAAGAAATTCCTTTTTACAAACTTTTTGGTGCTGTTGCACATAAAACGATTTCTCATTAGTTTTTCCTTCAACTATTCTGTAAACCATGAGGTTGGAGCCACAATTTAGCACCACTGGAATAAAATCAGATCCATAAATTATCAGCATGTAGTTCGAACAATGTACCTATGATACTTGTATTGATTCATTCAAGTATTAGGAGGCCACCTTGCACAGATTCTATGAGAAGTTAAACTTGCAAATCGAACTGAATAAGAGTTTTTGATTAGCCATATAACTGAGGAAAGTAAACACTTTATCTCAAAATATAACAATTTTCAAATATGGCCAATGAGCGTAGCCCAAAGTTGAAGTAAAAGGGAAAACCTTTCTAGACAGCTCCTTCCACTTTAAAAATACTCATTATGCACATGCAAATAACTAATTAAAACTTCCAATTGTTGGGTGAGTTTTTGGTTTCAATACAAGATTTCCAGATTTTTGGGTTCAGCTATATGAATCATATATTTCCTTTCACTTCTATAATGAGCCACTGCCATCAAGCTAGTTATTACTATATTCTCCTAAATTGCTTCTAATCAAGTTCTTTTAAGTCTTTTTCCAGTCCTCCTTACTTCCATTGACCAGAATCTGATCATATTCCAAATTGATGCATTTAATAGCCTCTGTTGTCCATGAAGAGACCATCTCAATTGATTATCTTTCATTTTATACTCGACAGATGAAACCTCTAACCTTCTATAAATGCACTCATTTCTTATTCTATTTTTAAGTTTATATCCACAAGACCATCTTAAAATTCTCGTTTTTGCTATGCTCGTTTTTCTTTAGTTGCCTAATATCGTGATCCATAAAAGATTGTTAGTCTTACAACTGATGTATAGAATTTTTTCCTTCCAACTGATAGAAGTTCTACAGTGGAATAAGACCCCAGAAGAATTCCTCCACTTTAACCATTCTGATTTGATTCAATGAACCACGTCATTCTCAATCTCATCACCATGACAAATGATTGATCCTAAATAACATAAGTGATTTACTCTTAGACGTTTCTTATCCATCAACATGTACCAGTTTTACTAAAATTATATTTCATTTATTCACTTTTTCTCCTTACTAATTCTAAATCCTTCATATTCAGGAGCTTCGCTCCAACTAATCTCGCCATTTAATAGTATACCATCAGCAAATAGTATACAACATGAGACTTAGCTCATAATTAATGCAATAAAAATTTATAGCTGATCAACCTTTTATTGACCTAAACTATCTAATTTTGTTAACGACACCGGACAATTCTCGCTTTCAATTACACTATCAAATTTGTTAATCTTGAGCTAAATCAATCAAATCTAGGTCAAAATTCTTCCAAAAAGAAAATGCGAACGATTCGAGAGAGCAAACCTCGAAGGGAATTGAATCTAGAGATCTGATCGGAAGGAAACAGGTTGGGATCGGAGAAGAACTCGCGGAGGCGGATGGCCTGATCATGGCGGCCGTCTTCTAGAAGCTCGTGGAGGAGCTCGAAGGCGGTGAGGTGGTACTTCTCCTGGAGCAGGAAGTTGACGACGCAGTTGCAGAGAGACGATCTCTCTACGTCCATCGCTCGATTCCTCGATCTCGAATCTCTTCACATCGATTTTAACGGAGTTCGAGGTGTTGAGTTCTGAATATTTGAGATCTGGTGAATGAAACAGGGTCGACGCCTGGGTAAATGGGACGAGCGGGAGCTGCGGTCAGATCTGTGTCGAGAGTATGCAGATCTGGAGTGTAGGGTTAAGTGTGGATTAGTGTTGGCGAGGTTTAGGCCCAATAAAGGGCCACGAGATTTCCAATTACTAATTTTATAAATAAATAAATTAAAATCCTAACTATTGGGTTGGCTCAAAAAACCAGCCCCGACTATTTTAATTTGAAAAATTCTCACTTAGCTTAGTACAGGTTGAAAATAAGCCCCTTTAATTGTGAAATTTTGAGGATATAACTATGCGGTGTCTCACAAAAACCACCTGACCTTTCATGCTTTTCTCAGCAAACCCCTAGACATTATTACTTTAAAATGTGAAATAACTGAAATACTCTTTTATAAATTAAACCCCCCCTTCTCCTCTCTTTCTCTAAATGTAATATATTAGTGTATTCTCTTTATGATTGCTATTCTGGACTTTTTCAAGTCACTACTCGTCACAATAGATGTTAAACTTAACGGTGTTAATGTTTGAGGGTTTAAGTGAGAAAAGTTGAGGGGTTATATCAAATTCAAAGTTAATGGGGGTTATCTATGGCACGCCCAAACTTAAAAAAATGGCTGTCTCAAATTAAATTTGTTGAGGGGTGTCGTCTGAGCCACCAGCCATGGTAGAGGGGTTTTTTCTACAATTATCCCTTATAGTTTTCATATTTTTTGTAGTCACCAACGAAAAATTCTTGTAATTATGAATTTATAGAGTCTAGATTTCAGTCAAACAGCGCTCTCGGTTTAACTAGGATTCATGTTTGATTTTTTTTGTATGATTTTATCTTGGCAATCTAGTTTTTATATAGCGTTAGGTCAGATGTTGATAAATAAGTATCCAATTATTTTGTTTTGAAATAAAAAAATTAAATATTTGAAGAAAAGCACGTGGGATAGATGTATATTGTTCTCACAAACATGCGTAGAAAAAAAAAGAGATGCAAAAAGAAACGATGAAACAAAGAAAAAGAGTGCAATAAAGAAGAAATGAATATGTGGATGTGATACTTGCACAAAATATATTTTTTTGGGTTCCCGGCAATGTTTAGATTTTAGTTCTCTCTCTTTCTCTCTGTCTGTTTGGGGGTGGGGGGGGTGGGGTGTTGGGGGTAGCGTTTCTATCATAATTTTGTATATTAATTGAGTAAAACTGTGGCAATCCTAGTGTGGGACCGTCACATATAATAAAAAGGGTAAATCTAATTTTTCTTAGACTTGCAAAGTCAAATGCTCTTGAGTTTGATGGAATTTTCCTCTATGCATGAAATTGTGCATCTAACTGAAATTTTATTTTTTTGCAAAATCTGTACTCTACATGTTGCCTCATATAATTAATATTACAAATTTAGATATCTCAATCTTATGCATTGAGGCCTACAAATTAAAGACATCGGAAATTAAGATATAACTGATTGGACTGGCTCAAATAAAACTTCTAGGTCTTTTTTAAAATAGAATTGTGGGAGGTTAAAAAGTAAATTCAACAAAAACCTAGTTTTAAAAAATTCTAACATTAGTTTGTGAGTATCAAAGAGGAATGACCAGGAAAATATGTTCACGTTTTCATAATAGAAGATAGTAAAGCGCCTATTTTCACGATATATAAGTGCAGTTAAAAATAAGTAAGGCATATATAAATGCAAATTTGAGGAAATTATAAGGTATTTTAATGCTAATTGCAATTAAAATCCCATCAATTGTTTTGTTTTGGTACACCTTTGGAATACCGATGGCAGCAATTGCAATTAAAATCCTGAATTTCAACTCTCTAGCGTCCACAAAATTATCCTCCCATCAAAATCCAAGTTTCACACCCATTTTTTTTAGTTATTGGCACTTTGAAGGGCATTATTGGCTTAATTTTGTTTGGTCCATCTTCTTCCTCCTGATTCATTCCTCAAGATCTGGCTGTCAACTTGATTGTTAGTTTCGGTCAAAATCATTGCTAAAACCCTACATCTTCTACTTTTCTTTTGTATTTTTCTCAATCCATCATCTATAGCTCTTCTTTCATCTTTAGTTCTAATTTTTTTCTTGTTCTTTTAAAGAAAAATTAACTTTTTTCTATTAGATCTAACCATCACACACTCTCTATTGATCCTCACATCAATCATGCCAGCGGCTTCGTCGATGGATTAGTTGATGAAGGAATGAAATTTTAGGTTGAGGGATCTATTTTCCCTAAAGTAATATCTTGAAATTAAAATTAAAATGTTCTTAGGTGTGTACTCAAGCAAATAAATAATTGGTCACTTAATCACTCAAATAATTTTGATCGGAACACTGGCGCGGCTAAAGAAAAAAGAGGAGGATGAACGATACCAGGCGGAGCAAAAACGAGGAGAGAGGTTGGTCTTTGGAAAGAAACGGCATGAACTGGGGAAAAATTACATATAGATGGACAACATTACCCTCTCTAATTTTCATACTTCAACCAAATTTAAAAATTATAAAAAATCCCTATTTCGGAGCACCCAATCATTCCTCTAATTTAAAAAGCTCGTATATATAAATACTGAATTTAGAAGTCAGAATAAATAGTAAAGAAGAAGCAAAATAAGTTTTCAATAACAAAATCTAGAAGCCACTACTTGGAGTTTCCACATTGATGCGGGCATTATCAAGTCGAGGCCCGTACCCATTAATTATGAGAGGCAGTGAAGTGCTAATAGCCGCAAAGAATTGAGCATAGAATGATGGAAGAAGTGGGCTAAATCTTAGAAAGAGACAAAAAACCAAGAACGCAAAAACTAATGCAGATCTCATTTACAATCTTGAAACTATGCTCTTGAAATCCTCAATCAAGAACAATCAACCCCCCATCTCATTTACAATCTCACAACTCCAAAAACAAAACCTTAAAAAAAAATCACGGAGAACGAAATGTCACCAAAGAATCACAGATCCCCGCGACGACGGCGACGACGGCAACACTCGATCCCGCCTCCGGCGCCGCCCAATCCACCCGAAGCAGCGCCCCTTCTCCTTCTCCGCACCCCCTGACGTCACCTCAGACAGATCGGCGTCCAAATCGATGTCCGAGAACGAAGACGACGCTCCGACGAGCCGGTCACGGCGGCGGACGGATGATCCACAGCCGGCGCCGACGGCACACCTGCCCAGCCTGAAGGGGATCTGGACGCAGCACCATAGGAGAGCTAGCGGGCAGCACGCGCACAGCACGCAGGCGCCGGCAGCGCACTCGCCGGCGGCATGGGGACAGCTCACCGGCTGAGGCGGCGGCGGCGGCGGCGGCGGAGTCGACCGGCGTCGAGACCGCATGGAGATTGTTTCAGTTACGACGACGAAAGGGAAGAGGTGGGGTTAGGGTTTGATTTGAGATCCACGCGATTCGATTCTTATTTTGAAAGGCTAACTTTTTTTCGGGGCTTTAAATTATTCTTTGTCAGAACCGAAAGGGTTTGGGGCTGAGGAGGCAAAACTGCGGCCAGGAGAGCGTTCATTGGAGAGGGACATGAGCAGCATATAATATATGCGTATATATTAATAATGGTGATGATTGGGTAAAGAATGTGTGAATGGGTTAATAATTGGGTGGGATTGAATATTATTAGATGTGATTCGAAGAGGATGGGAAGTGGGAGTCCTTGCAAACTGAACGTGCAGTCAGGATGATAGAGAAGACAGTGGTGGGCCCATTTGGGGTGCTTATCTGAATTGGACAGGGACTTGTCTCAGCCATATCTACTTTGAATACATAATTT
Source organism: Asparagus racemosus (assembly GCA_037177215.1). Taxonomy (NCBI): domain Eukaryota; kingdom Viridiplantae; phylum Streptophyta; class Magnoliopsida; order Asparagales; family Asparagaceae; genus Asparagus; species Asparagus racemosus. Next base: position 38,662,255 of record JBAKGM010000001.1, read on the forward strand.
TAGCCACGTATTCTAGTTTTAAGTAGAAGGGGTTGTAGAAGATTCGGATCCTTTCCGTTAAAAAAAAAACTGGTATGTCGAGTGCGTGCATTAACAACACATTTGTGCAAAAAAAAATCATTAGCATTGTTATGTAGAGTAGGCAATAGGAAATTGCCACTGTGGTTTGATCAATATTATCATAAAAAAATTTTAAGTTATGCTAAACTACCTACACGAAACCCCCATGGATTTTCAACATATTGCAGTAAATCTCTATGAACTTTCATAATCACACTAAACCCCCAATAATAGTTGCAGAAAATCCTAATATCTTTTGGGTAAATTGCACGAAACCAACAATAACTTTCAAAATGTCTCTTTATGTTGTTTTCTGATTCTAATTTATTGGGGTTATCATCAAAATGCAGAAAGGTGAAGGGGTTTAGTGTGATTTTGAAAGTTCATAGGGGTCTACTGTAAAACACTAAAAGTATATGAAGGTTTAGTGTTGTTATGATCCTGAACATTTTTTACTACTAATTCTTGATTATAATAGGAAAAGTCCTTACATCAAATAAATGGGCATATTAAATCCTCTAATTAGAAGTCGCCCGGAATCACTCTACTGAGTCAGGAAGACGGCTCATTTCCTTTGCTTAAGCCATACTGATCAACAGTTTTATGGACGACTAGAAAGGTGGTATTTGTCGATCCTTCGGTTGGCTGCTTTCGTAAAGTGGCTCGAATGCTGATATTAGTCGATCCTATGATAGACTATCTTTATGGACGACACGAATGGCGGTGTCAGCCGATCCCTTGGATGCTCGACATTATTCCTCACTCGATTAGCTTGAGCCCTCATCCCAAATGACGGTTGCATTGAGTTTGGTCCCGACAATACGTCGATATCACATTAACTGTGTCATCAGTGCCTTAATTTCCCCATCTTTCATGATAATTAAGACACCTCGAACTATTCCGGATGCAGTCATCACCGATCCCATCCCATTCATGGCAAGGAAACATCACTAACTCCTGAGCCAATTTACAGCCAACACCTGTTAGGGTTGTTTGTCGCAGCCGCTTACGCATACATTTATCCAATCGTTAGATTGGCACGTGGAAGTAGGGCTGACTCATTCCTCAGCTTATTATCAGCCAAAGTGACGCAAATGCCCTCTGACTCTCCATATAAACAGAGAATTGTGTAATAGAAAAGGTAAGCAACTTAACCTAAAGAATTTTTTCTCTAATATATATCTTCATCTCTGTTTTTGTAAACGACACGCACTAATTTGATCATCAGAGGGACCACCAGAAATCCCAACTCCGCCCTTTCACATGTCTTCTTCTAGTGTGAGAGAACTTTTTTAACTAAACCACCGGGCATTAGAAGAGAGAGTGGACTCCACTCATTCGAACATTAATCCAACAATGATTATTGACTGTGTGATCTCCGACATCAACAAGTGTAATGTACCCTTTAAGTTATATGCAATATTCAGATTGAAAAGTAATAAAATAACTAATTTCGAATCTCAAATTTTACTGGCCCTGAGAGATTGAATATTAGATAGAAAGTACTTGAAAGCATTACATTATATACAATTGAACGAGAAATTTTAAATGTACATAGTTATACAATTAAACAAAAACTTTGAAAATGCATGAAACTTACCTATAAAAAATCCTATTATTAGAGTCAGAGCTTCTGCAAAATCTTGTGGAAGGAAGATGAATGCGTGGAATGGAGAACTAAGAGATTGGTTTTAATTTTTTTCTTTAGATTAAACACATGGGGTGGGGAATGCTGGTGGGGGGTATAAAACATGGGTAAGTGGGAAGTTAAGAGAAGACGTGGGTCATGTAACTTTTTTTTTTTGGTTTTTCAATTTTGCCCATTTGTAAATGTTTTTAAAACCTTTAAGCTACAAGGACATCGTTGGGTTTACAACAAATGTGATCAGGTAAGGGTATAACACCAAAAAATGGCTCAAGAGGTTGGCTTTCTCTTAAAAAAGTAGTAATAGATATTGGGGAGAAGACCACTACATTAATTATAGTCGTTGATTTATTTAGTAGATAATTATAATTCATTCAAAATCTAACACTCATCATGCCTCCATGATTTGCACTCATTCCCTAAGTTACATGCAAATGTAAACCACAACCATCCATCAAGCAAAGTAACGATAGTGATATAATAATGGTCTCTTAAATGCTTTTCTGTAGTGGAGGGAATCTAAATTCCAAGTAAATACCATTGCGCATGCAATAGAAAGGATGGGGGCAATGGGAAATGAAGAAAAATGAAAAATTATCTTGTTTATATTTATATATATACAATAAATACAATACTGTAACAAACATCCACAGAGCGATGTGGTGGGATTCTGCAATAGAACTCGAATTTATTGGGTGGAAGTGATGGCTAAGTTCAAATTAGTGCGGGCAACGAGATGCTTTCCGAGAGGAATTGTTTTTGGCCCCCTCCTGAGCTTTAAGGCTTCCATGACAAGAGGGTTTGCATACGCATGAAAACTCATCAGATTGGATCCAAATCAAAGATCATATGAAACTCAAGTTAGAGATTTACTGATAAGAGATTGTTTGGTTGATTTCCCAGAAACTTACAAATCAAGAAACCTGTCGAAGAAACCTTCTACAAAAGTCTCAAGTGATTTTCTTAGAAGAAAAAGACTCTCTGAAATGAGTTTCCTTATAATAGGAGTCAAATCAACTAATGAGAGTGTTCCACTTCATTCTCCCTATTGGTTTCAGTTCGTTTCAAAGTGAGAACCAGACCAAAGAAAAAGAAAATTAATAGAAATAGATTTATTATAATATCGTTTTCTTGTTTTTTGATTAACCAAACAAGTAAGAGGACATGTTGTGAAACTAAATGCTTGTTATGTGAAATGTAAACCAAGTTCCCATATTCTCTCCTAGAATTGGATGAATCTGAATTATATTCTCGGGAGGGAACCCAAATTTGGGGTAGGAGAGGTTTTCTCTACATCTACATCTTCTTGCTTTGATGATACTAGCATATATAATCTATACGATTTTATGATATATGCGGTTAAGTCTATTTTGTTCCATGAATTCTCAGACTTAAACAACATGTGTATGCTAAAAAATAATCTAGATAAAATATATCGTAACTAAAAAATAATCTTCATTGAGAATTCAAAACAAATAAATTAAGAGTGCAAGTAGTAAATAGAGGGGTTAATTTGAAACAGCTTATAAGAATTCGCAGATTTAATAGCAATGTTCAATAATCTAAGGAACTAATATCAAATTAAGCTAAGAATTAAGGATCTTAATAGCAATTTCTCTAAAAATGATTTTAGAGACTTTAACTTCAAAATACTTAGGGGTGTCCAATTGGGTTTCGGCCCGGACCCGGTCGGGCCCGAACCTAGACCGGGCTCAAGTAAAGCTCAGAAAATCTGGGCCGGCCGAGCTCCAGGCCAACCCGGCCCTGTTAT
>JBAKGM010000001.1:38669327-38681834 GCA_037177215.1 Asparagus racemosus
ATTATATTGTCATTTTGAGGCTCAAACTGTTTAAAATTTTTACTGTTATCATTCTTGTGCTATTTCTTACTATTATTATTGTCATAATTATTTATTATTATTATTTTATTTTTGGATATTAAAATTTAATAAAAAAATAATATTGTTAAATAGTGGTGTTTTGATTAAAAGATGGTATTTGATCAGTTACTAAGAAAATTTTTATGAAAAGAAAATAGCATTTTGTTCATAATATTATTTCGCACTAATAATGACTGATTGTGTATTTTAAGCAGCTACGTGTATTTTATATGGGTATTATAACCCTAACCAAATAAATAAATAAATAAATATATATATATATATATATATATATATATATATATATTTCTTTAGAACGTGACGTGGTTCTTATTGGAAAATCGCAGGAAGTTTTTCCACATCTATAAAAATTTATATATTTTTGTTCCTGTGAGATGATAACTACCTAGAGAACCACCATTTGAGGTTATTTGCTAATTGGGCCCTTACAGATTTAAAAAGAAAACTCTTGCACAAACAATTAGTGAGTCTCAGCCATAAGCCTATTTGAACTTGGTTATTACATGCTCAAATCAACCAAGTTTCTTCCCCAGGATGTCATAATTGCTTGTCTCTGACTTATGTTTTACAAGAGTGTCCTCTTTTAGAAAGCAATCAACCACGTAAATAAATAAACACTACACTCCAGCATCCTAACAATGATTCATGTTCTCCAACTTACAATTCAGCTTAGAGAAATCATCCTAATTTTTTATGAAATTAGGCAAATTTCTTGGAAAATTCAAACTTCACTACCTCTTTAGCTCCACAATTTCGTATGGGGAAATGCGGGTCCGTTCAGCACTCAATAATTTTCAAAATCTACAACTCAATCTTTCATACCAAAATCAACCTCTTTATAATCAATCTTTAAATCCTATTCGATCGAGTTTTGACCATGAGAAATGATTCAGGGTCGTAGAGAGATGTCTAGAAGCCATGATAAAAGCATTTACAGAAACCACCAATACGTAGGCTTAATCATCCAACACTCTAAATATCTTCATGCAAATAATAGGTCAATTATTAAATTCCAACATTCAAGCTATAGCTAGACTAGAAACTCAACTAGAACGACTAGGTAGTACTATGAGTGAGGGAGAGAAGGGAAAATTTCAGAGTCAACCAGTTGCAACTACTAAAGACACTAAATTAAGTTCATCTAATCCAAATCAAGTAAATGCAGTCTACAAATTAAGGTCAGAAATATAGGTTGATAACCAAGTTAGAATACCTCCTCCTTCTTCTCCTATCCAATCTAGTAAATCAGAACCAACAGCCCTTTCTTCTGATAACTCTGAGCAGTCATCATCCTCTTTTGATGACCAAAAACCTAAACCCGTACCTGAATTCAATCTGGATGGGTATAAGCCCATTGCTCCTTTTCCAAATAGACTCAAACGAAGGAAAAACACTCCTTAGGTAGAGAAAATCCTAAAAACTTTTAAACAGGTCAAAGTCAATATTTCACTCTTAGATGCCATCTAATAAATCTCATCTTACGCAAAATTTTTAAAGAATTTATGCACTAAAAAGAGAACAATAAATATTCCTAAGAAAATCTTTTTAGTAGCTAATATCAGTGACACTTTCTTAAAGCCCATGCCCCTGAAATAAAAGAATCTAGATTGTCCTATATTTCATGTGTTATAGAAAATACCTTCATTGATAAGGCACTTCTAGATTTAAGAAATAGTATGAGTCTTCTCCCCTCATTCAGTGTATCAATAGCTAGTGGTAGCTAGGAAAATTAAAACTAATAAGAAGTACCCTCCAATTAGCTGATAAATCTCAAGAATCAGATCTCTTTCATTCTAGGAAGACCGTTCTTAGCCACTTTCAATATTTTGATCAACTGTACAACTGGTCAAATGACGCTATCTTTTGGGAACATAACTATAAATCTCAACATCTTCAAGCTATGGCAACAGCCGACTGATCTATCAGATTCTCTAGAAATGACTTCATTAGGGAATTTCAAGCAAAGAGTTAGAAGAGGAGTGTGAGTCAGACCTCAGTTTTGAGGAGTTGATGAAGAAATCAAGCTGTTAGAGGAGTTAGAATTAGAACGAGTCTTTACAAAAAAAACACTAAGTTAGACACAAGTTTCACTGATTTCAGCTTCGAAAAATTCTTTGCTGAGGAACTTAGGTTCCTAAAAGATATGGAATAATCAGTCTTTCATGCCTCAACCATGAATCATGGATTTGAGGAAATTTTAAAGAAGAGCTAGGTTTTTTAGGATAAACTTTCAGTCATGTGGAACCTGAATTCAAATCAGAGACTAGCTTTTGGATTGATCTACACCAAGAATTCAAGATGCATGACCCTTTATCAACCTGCTATTAAATGCCATCGAAATTATTAAAAATCTAAGAGAGTAAAGAATTTGAGCACATCATAGAGTCTATTACATTAGACTTCTTTAAGCAACAAGATAGGTGCCTATGTAGAATGGGAGTTTTTAATTTCCAATTATTTATTCTGCATCTTTACTTTGTGTCTCACAATAATAAGAATAATAAAGAGTTTGCTTTTCTCTTGTTTAGGGACCTTATTATTTTTCCATTCAAAAACAAAAAGAGTAAAAAAGGAAAAAAAGGAAAAAGGAAAAAAAGAGGAAAAAAGGAAAAAAGTGGACAAAAGGAAAAAAGAGAGAGAAAATTTTTTGTTACACCCTTCTCCTATCCATCAAAGTTAAAGGCAATCATAGATTTTTATCATCTTATCATTGTTCAAGATAAACGGAATAAATATAAGTACTTCAATTGATATCCACTTTAATTTTTGTATCATATAGTTTGCATTGAGGGCAATGCAGAATTTGGGTGTGGGGGCATTTTTGGGGGCTATCTTTTCTATTTTTGTTTTCCTTTCTCTTTATGTTATCCTTTATTTTATTATCTTTTCTTTTCTTTCCCTTAAAAAAACTGTCACTTGCCTACTATGTTAATTAATGATAATTGTTAATTAATAAAACATTGTCCTTTTTATCACTTTATCTTTTCTTTTCTCTTTACGCTAATTAATAATTGATTTGCTTGATGAAAATTTTAAATTTCTAATTCTGAGTTAGTTTTATATTCAAGTTAGCCTTTGACGATAACCCTAAATAAATTTTTAAGAAATATTTTTTAATGCATTATAGCTCTAATTTAGGACTTTATTTGAAATAATGAAATTTTTTTCATGTTTAACTTAGAGGGGATAACAATTTCTCATGTCCTCTTGGTCTAAATATTTCTCTATATATGTGTGTGTGTGTGTGTGTGTGTGTGTGTGTGTGTGTGTGTGTGTAAGTATGACATAATTTAAATGTTTGTGGGAGTAAAAGAACATTGTCTCAGTCTTCTTTCTATTTTTATATTTATGCTAGATTTTCTTTCTAAATCTTTCGTCTTAAAACATGGATGTGATATTCCTTTTCTATTACATGATAAACATACAAGTGATGGACAAGGGTATCCTAGGTGCAATATTGTGTCCGAGTATCTGACACACTATTTTTTTTTTTAAATGGAGCATGTTGTGGTATCACCACTCTTCTACATAAAAATCCTTTCATGATTTAAAATGTTGGGATAAAAGCTTTGTTGTTGATGACTTAAATGTTGGTTGTTTTTTTAAACTTTTAAGGTTTGTGATCTTCTCTGCAGACATCACTTGTTTGCAGGGCTTTAATAATAATATAAAAGCTCTCTCAAAAAATATTCTAGAATTATTTAACAGTTTCAGCTTCTTGAGAAGGATATCTGCTGTTCCTTCAAGTAACCTTTCTACGGATACAGAAAAGAAGAACCTTGTCTCTGCATGTTTGGATGAAGAGCTTTTACTGATTGTCGGTTCCTTTTAAATCTGGCATCCTAGCAATGAGCTACCATCTGGACATGGGAGGCTCACTTACTGAGCTATGGCAGAGAAGAAATGAGAATTATAAAAAACAAAAGAAAGAAAGAAACAATAGGCTTCACTTAAGAATATAGCCATTCATGAATTTTCCTATCAAGAATCATTTCTAACTCTGGTTTTATGGGGTGATATGAGAGCAGAGAGCGTGAAATAGACAGGATGAGTTATGTTACTGTTTGATTTTTTAAAAACTGCATAACATAGAAATATAAGGTTTCACAGATAACAGCTACTGTCATTTTCACTTTTTGTTGATGCCTTTTCTTGTAACTAGGTTTTCACCTATTACTAACATGCAAGTGATCTGAATTCTCTCTGAATTCTCTTTCTGGTGACAACTGTTGCTAGGTGATCATTTTATCCTCTTTCTGAAACTTTTCAACTGCTGATGTTGTTTTTGTGATGTGACTAGTAACTTCATAAGTATAACCGTGCATATGTTAGATGGAATCAGTGACCAGAGAAACTCCAGAGAAGCATCAAAGCTTCTCGAACGGTCCCTTTTGAAAGAATTCTTTGTCTTTTCTATGACTAGAATTACTTCTTATAATTGTTTGTTTTTTCACAACCCTTGGCCTTTTTACTGATAGACTAGTCTCGTTCAGGCTTCTTTTGCTCGTCACATGTCAGGCCAAGGATTTGATACATGGATTGTCGAATTCAGAGGTGCTGGGTTGAGTATGCGGACAGTTGGTCCTACGGCAATTGATCAGTGTAATGATAAGCCTGTAAGTCCTGATCTAGATTCAGTTGATGAGGAGAACTCGATGAAAATATTGTCTGGGCAGCAGGCAGTTATGAACAGTGCTACAGTCTCAGATACTGAGGTTATTGTTAAGAATGGGAAGAAGGAGTTGACTACTTTGGAAGAGTCACAATTAGTAATGAAACTAAGTGCTATCTTTTTGCGGCTGGGTGAAAGGCTTTCAGGCTATCTAAATGAAAGTCAATTAAGGGCTATCTCCGCCAAATTTTTTGATCAAATTTCAAAACTTTTGGAAGATGCTCGGTTATCTGAACGGTTTGATGAGATCAGAACAAATATTTCAGGCTTGTTAGAAACAAGGCAAAATTCTGTTATTGCTGGCCAAATAAGAGAACTGAGTCAGCGGCTTGTAAGTATTATTGAGGAAGGTCAACGAACTGTTTCGCCACAGATAGTTGACTTGCAAGGGCGCCTTGCTGCTACCATAGAAGATTTCCAGAAACAACTTGATCTCATTGTTATTTATGACTGGGACTTTGATAACTACCTGGAGGAGGATGTACCTGCTGCGGTGAGGTGACATATCCCCTTGCCAGTTTTTGTTAATTTTCTACATTTTGTCTCCATGTCTTTAAGTTGCATCCGTATCCTGGAACAGTTATAGTTGATTCTAATTTGAGCTGCAGATGGAATACATAAAACAGCAAAGCAAGGCACCAGATGGAAGGTTACTTGCAATTGGGCATTCCATGGGGGGGATCTTATTGTATGCAATGCTTTCAAAATGCAGTAAGGCTTTTCACTTTTCTATATCCATTCAAGATATTGTCTTATATTTTTTTAGAGGCTTTGCATTTTATTTGTCAATCATTATTTCATGTACCCATTTCTTTATAGTTATATTATATTTTATAGTTGACATTTATATTCTATTTTATTCATGTCCCAATTTTGAGGACAAGTAGGGTGCTTGTTTGTACAACTCATTATTCCACTCTCTGTACACTGGCAATGCGTGATAGCTGATACAAAATATTAGATTGTCTGTGAAGGATTTTTTTTTTTGGAAGGCGTTAATGAAACACTGACAAATCCCTCAAGTCTCTGTTATCTTTTCTGTTGAAAAAAGTGTATATGAAATAGAATGTCTATAGCAAAATTTGGTACATTTCTCCTTTTACTGTATATGATATTTTTTTACTGTATATGATATTCAACGGCATAGTAGTTGTTGAGATCCACTAAATGAGTGAAGCCTGAAATGGAAATCCAGTTTCCCTGAATCATCTTTGGTTGAGAGTTTCTCATATTTACTTGAGCACAAGAAAAGCTTAAATGGATTGTTTTTTGTGCTAATCATTGTTTCATTACTCTTTCTTTTCTCTTTTGCAAGATTTTGAAGGAAATAAATCTGGGTTAGCAGCAGTCGTTACCCTAGCATCCTCTGTTGATTATACATCATCCAGATCTTCATTGAAGTTAGTACTGCCTCTTGTGAGTGAAAGCAGCATATACATGCTTTGAGGAAAGAGGATTCAGTAGTCAACCCAAAAAAAGGGGATGAAGGCTTTGTCAGTTCATTTATATTTCTTATAGATAGCTAATTTTGGTGACATATTCTGCAGGCTGACCCGGCGCAGGCTCTAAATGTTCCCGTTGTCCCATTAGGAGCTTTACTGGCAGCTGCTTATCCTCTTGCATCTCGCCCTCCTTACGTTCTATCATGGCTTAATCCGCAGATTTCAGCACAGGACATGATGCATCCTGAGTTGTTTGAGAAACTTGTCTTGAACAATTTCTGTAAGTAACGAGCTCTTTTGTCTGCATACGCAATATGAATTATAACTTCTCGGTTTATATTTATTCTACCTTTCTTGATTTTGTATAGATATCCTTGTAAGTATGGAATGTAAAGTCATGCTTCTGATTCACTCTTTGTTTGAATCTATTTGGATTTTTGTCTCTCTTTGTTTAAATCAGTTTGGGTTTTTGTTTGCATATTCTTCACTTTATCAATTTCATATAGATAAACACTAATACTTTTCTTTTATCTCTCCATTATATCACTCGATTCTCTTATCCATGTTTCGGCCTTTGTAAATCAAATCTGAAGGAAGAACTGAAGATTGCAGCCATCGATTTAAAAGAGCGGGTTGCCTTTGGATTCATCTACAAATGCACACATTGAAGCATAAAAATGGGATAATCTGAAAAGTGATCTAAGCCCCAGTAAATAGATAGTTCTAAGGTGGATCACAACCCTTCTCTGTAAGCTATTCAATATCATTGCACCACCATCAACATCAAAGATTGGGCAGAAGTATTACGCCAAACATAAATTATTTATTGCACCAGTAATGGGAATTTGAGAAAGCCTTTTAGTACAGCTTGTTTTGGCTTGCTAATGTCTTGTTCTGGTTTGTTCACTTTTGGTATTATATCAAGCTTAAGTTTTGGTTATTGGAACAAATCTAGTCCAAATCACAATGTCAAGTTACTCCAAGTATGGGCGTTCTTGGTATCTTGTCCACTAGATTGGATATTTGTGAGTTGCCATTGTATTCATCTACATGAAACAAGACTGCAGGAGATGGGCATTACTTGGAAGTCTGGCAAGTATTGTCATGTTTACAATTGTGTCAGATTGTTCAACAGGTCCAGCGGTTGCATGTTTATGTTCAGATTATTCGGCTTGTCTTGGTGCTTCTGTGAGTGCCAATTTATATAAACTGACTGATTAAAGATGACACCTATGGATATCTAAATCAAAATTTTGCATGTTAAATACTGTATTTTGTGTTTATGAGTACCATCAATTTTTTTTTCTTTCACTAGGAAATCGCTAACATAAACTTGCCAATACATATATTGTTAATATGTTTTCTGCATCAGAGTAGTGAAATGTCTTGTTCAATTTACTGATATTCCTATTATGCAGGTACTATCCCGGCTAAGGTTATCCTCCAACTAACAACTGCATTTCGAGAGGGAGGACTGCGAAATAGGACTAACACTTTACGTTATAAGGACCATCTGCATAAATGTGATGTGCCTGTCCTAGCTCTGGCTGCAGATGAGGACTTGATTTGTCCCCCTGAAGCCGTGTATGGTATAAACAGACATCATGATTTACTACGTTCTTCTGTTTATTTTGAGCTGCCTTAACTAGTAAAATTTAACTTTTGATTTGATTTGGCAGAGACTGTGAAACTCTTTCCGGACCATATATTTACATACAAGGTCTTTGGGAAACCTGATGGACCACATTATGCTCACTATGATTTGGTTGGAGGACGTATGGTATGTGTTTCATTGACTAAATCATTTTCAAAGAAACCTATTTCTTTGTTTAACTACTTTCAAGTCATGAAATGTTTGTTCAGTAAACTACATGCGGAAATGGAGAATTTATTAACTCTTTTTTTTCCTCACTCGCTATCGCTTCCTAACCGGACCTTATTAAAGGCAATTGCTCTACTTTCCTTCCAATAACCTGTTGTTTCTACTCCTGTTCTTTGGGCTTTGTTGTGCAGGCAGTTGATGAAGTGTACCCCTGTATAATAGAGTTCCTCAGTAACCATGACGAGCTGAACTGAGACTATATCAAATTGATTGATGTGCGTTATTTCGTGAATATTTGATGCTGTTGTAGATTATCTGCAGATGTAGAGGCAGTGATTAGCATGATCCTTGAATGGCATATTGAACCGTTTGACAGCTGAAGCTTCAAAATTTTCACAAGTCCTGTGCTATTGTTCTCAGATATGTAAACCATCATCTAAACTTTTTCGAAGCTATCTGGTGCGGTACATATCTGTTATTCCTGTGACTCTGTAACAATGTGTGAGTGAGGAACTCTTGCACTTTGGATCTTTGTTGGATCTTATTATATGTGCCTCTGGCTCTCGTAGTAAGTACTCGGTAGTTTCTTGTGCGTACCCGAAATCATTGAAACCCACCAATTTGTTTATCTCTGTACTCGTGTTTAAAGAAGTATTTGTGAGGCATAGCAGTGCTTGAATCAAGACCACTTAAATTTTCATCTCTTGCTTTTTCAATTGTTTCCCTGTCTGCGAAACTTTCTCACCAAAATCTTTGATTATGCTCCTGGGTACTCATGGTTCATGGAGCCTTCTCCTAACTCTTTAATCATCTTCCTTGAGTTACATACTTCCATGATCGGTGAAATTCACATCACATGAAAAGAGAAAAAACAAGCAAGCAAACAAACAATTTGGATCCTGTTATTCATTTAAAGAGACTCATACAAAACATAGCCACTATCTAAGCTCTGTAAGTTGCATTCATTTTTTTTACTTTCCATAAAAATAGATCATAATCGTCCGCTAAATAAAAAGCTGTTGCCATTGAGAAAGTGAAATCTTTATTATCTATCTGCAATGAAGAGGATCCAAAAGTAAATAATAAGCTATTGCCATTGAGAAAGTGAAATCGAAAGTAAACAATAAGCTGTTGCCATTGAGAAAGTGAAATCTTTATTATCTATCTGCGACGAAGAGGATATGAGAGTAAACGAGTAGAGGGTTTTACAATTGTAGGTTTTGGGTGCCTAAAACAGGTTTTAGTTTTTACTCCCAACTCTTACTTGACCTGTTCACTCGCGTAAATAGTATCTTTACTCCAGAATCGCTTGCCTTGGTTTTTGAACATAGAAAGTACTAGCAAAATACCCCTGCGTGACGCTTGGGAAAGAGAAGAACTCAAACTCAATTCAAAAAATGAAGAAAATTTCACCTAATGTCGTTCATGTTAAAATTCTTAATTTTATCTTACATGATCTAAAAGCAGAATAAAATATACCACAATTAACAAAAAGATGTATATAGGCTACAATCATTTCCCCCTAAAATATCAACATAGTCCTCATAAGAATCTAAATTTAAAATCTTTTATGCTAATTTCTATATCTGAAGTGTGAGAAACATATATTGTAGTATCTGGATCTCCTACTTTAGTGACGCTGTCGAGAACCTTATTGTGCAATTCTCTGGCATTGCCATTCGTTTGGATCCCAGCCAAAACACACAATCCTCTTCAACTTTACGCTCATTTTAAGCCGTATAATTCCTTCAGAATTAATTTTTTAAGAATAAATTAGAAAATCAAAAAATTCCATGTGCATTCTGTAGGAAAGAAAAATGAACACCATTAACAAATATTTTCTAAAAAACCCATGTATCCCTATCAAACTTCAATAAGCCACAACTATTCCTGTGTACAAAACCTTAAAACATCCTCTAACGGATAAGCCTACAAGCACCAGAGCCATCATCATCCTATCAAACCCAAAGAAACAATATCAAAAGCAAACAAGCTTAAGGTTGCACTTCTTATTTCACCTTGATCTGCTCTTCAGCGTCCATCTTGCCCCTACATTAACAATTAGCAGGAGTCACTTAACAAAATCAACGCGTACCAAATTAGAGAAAATCACTTGCTAGCATTTACTACAGAATACAAATCATATGAGAATCATCGCTATAGGAGTGGAGCCGGTTTGACCCATAAATAGAATAGTTAGGCTCCCTCTATCCTTACATGAATGACTCAGAAGTCGGATCACTCTACTGTATGCGGGTATTTTAATGAATTTTGTAGTTAGTATTACATATGGCTAATAATATCTAGCATTAACTGTAAAACAATTTATTTACCCTAAACAATAGAGATAGCTCAATTTGAATATCCCGAGGCTTAAATGTTAAGTAAAAAAGATATAGCTAGCATTCTACAATACAAAAGATGTATGGTGTATCTACATTTAATTCTACAATCAAAGAGAAATTAATGAAGAGATCACCATCACCGTGGCCTTGCTTTAAAAAATGGCCTTGAACTCATCTTTGTCCCTACAAGAGATGTGAGAATCTCTGTTAATTATTTAAAAATTAATGTTAAATATTTCAGAAGGCAACAACTATAATAAAATTTGAATACTTGAAAACTAATTAAATCGTAAATTTTCTTACTTTTCTCAGTGGAGAGGACATTATTCTTAAGAATCTCAGCGACTGTGGTAACTGTTACGATTGCTGAAACAGAGAGTGAACGTTTAGTTAGATCTTAATTAATTGGTATATGATCTCAAGATTCATTTCTGTAAGCACAAAAATATCAACAGTAAAACAAAAATTAAACCATTACAAATCCACACTTTTTATGTGTTTTCCTTGTGATTTACAGGCTAATCATGAGAAGAAAATAATGACAACCATCTCTTAGTTTAAATAATGGAATCAAACAATTTAGAAAATGTGATAAATACTGCACTGCTAACACTCCCTAGATTATTAGATCCCAATGATCAAAATGAAATCATTTAGTAATTCAAAGTATACAGAAATTGATAAAGATCCAAGTTACCCTTAAAAAAATGGAAGCAAACACATTTTTTTATCTAATGTTGTACTGAAATTTAGCAAAAAAATTAGACTTAATACATTCAAGAAAATTAGCAAATTAAATAACCATTCATTTTTAGCCATGCCGAGAGCGGACAGCTCATCTCGTTGTGTTGTCGCATGCATCTCTGCAATTTTCAAAAAACAAAAAAGAAAAGAAAAACAAGAAAATCTTGAGTATTCCCTTAACCTCTACTATCCACCACCACCATTGTCCCTCGACGCTGCCCTACCCTCTGTCACCTAGCCCTGTTCCCCATCTCGTCACGTAGAAAGTAGAAATACGAAAGAATAGCAAACTCAGGAGCCGTTAAAGGTCAAAATTTGTCAAGCTACTTTCCAAAAATATCCCCAGACCTTTAACTTAGAAACGTATGAGGGAAAAAGTAATAGAAATAGATAGCAAAGTCCTAATGCGTTCGACTTACACCAAACTAAAACCATGACAGTGCCTACAGAAATGAAGGCAACACGAATCATTCTACGTACATACTATTATTACTACCAACATCTTCATCGCAAAACACTTGACCCTGAGAAAACCCTGGTTTATTGAGAAATCAGAGTCAGGAGGGGCTCAAAAAATGACGAGACAAGAAAACAATGCATTACAAAATTTCAGAGTTAGAATCAAATTTTTGCCACATATGTATAGCATGCGTACTCCATTTGATCTTTTCACTCCATTATCACAGATCCAAACTATTATTACATGGGAAAACTTTCCTCTCTGGACTAACGTAATGCCTACGGAATCATCCTTTGGGATATAAATATGCTCATGATGTATACTAAGAGGTACAGTTGCTAAAAGCCAAAAGAGCAACATGGGTCAAAACCCTTCTGAAAGAATCAAATCTGTTCATTTTTCTTTAAATGACCCTACTGTGGAGAAGATACTTTGACGAGGGAAAGAATACATTTAGCAATGTCTGCAGAAGCATTAGGCCGTGCGGCTCTCAGCGCTTTCTCAGACATCTCCGCCATTAGATCCTCATTTCCTGTTACATACATGCAAAATATAAGTAATAACCTTACAGAAAAGGTACATTAACAAGCATGGCATGCAATACCTCTGAAATTGAAAGGAACGTTATAGAGACAACTACAAGTCCCACAATGCTTTATGGATCAGAATGTTGGACAATTAAGAACACATGCCAAAGATGGGTGTAGCATAAATATAGGAGTTCTAGCAAAATATCTTTCTAGGTTTCTACTTTGGAGTTGATATAGAAGAAAGTAGAGTTAGAATCCATGACTGTGGGGCTACTATTTCATCATGACTTAGCATTATAAGATTGGTCTTCGGTTTGGTGTCAAAACCCCCATGAATGGCTAAAGTGGTAATACAGCTTTAGTCCAACATCAAACATCAGTAAATATGGGGGGGGGGGGGGGGGGGGGGGG
>JBAKGM010000001.1:38684369-38696944 GCA_037177215.1 Asparagus racemosus
CTCCTATAAAATTAAGTGGATAGAAACACTTGTCCACCAAACTTTTTATCCCTTCATTATGCTTTGAGATTTGTGCTACACATCAATGCTATCTTTCATATTTGTGCCTTCATTTGTATCATATGCTAGCACAAATCTCAATGCAAAATCAATGGATAAAAAAGTTGGTGGACAAATGGCTCCTATCCACTTAAGTTTATAGGAGCTTTACTTTTTATACACACACACACACACAACAACAACAACAACAACAACAACAACAACAACAACAACCAAGCCTTTATCCCAAATGCTTGGGGTCAGCTACATGAATCCTATACTTCCATTCCACTATGTTGTGGGTCATATCCTCCGTTAAGTTAGCCCTAATCATATCCTTCTTAAGTACATACATATATATATATATATATATATATATATATATATATATATAAGTTAAATTATGAAAAACTAGTATATGTTTGTCTGGTAAAAGTATAACATGCAATCATTGTGTTTTCTGGCCACGCAATGACCTAGTCTTTTAGGAACTATTGCATCAGCATGTTGTTCTCCATTTTCATGCGGGTGCTTATAGAACAACGACAAAGCTTTTATCCCAGATATTTGGAGTCAAGTACATCAATCCTATTCTTCAAATTTAGTTATGATTAGGACTATCTCCTCCATTACGTTAACCGCTATCATATCCTATTGCTTCCAACCAATTTCTATTGGGTCTACTTCTACTCCTTACTCCATTAACTATAATCATATCACATTTCCCAATTGGTGCATTAAACAGCCTCCGTTGCATGTGGTCAAACCATATTAGACAATTTTTTGAGTACGAAAGCAATGGTGCTGGAGCATAATACTATTATTAAGAAATACACCCTTCCTCTAAGGAAGAACAACAAATTCCTTGTCTTTACTAATCAATTTCTTGAGTATGTCAGGAGATAGCTGATAGAGGTTTTTAAGATCATCGAATTGAGTTGTTAGATTCTCTATATTCTCTTGGAGTTCGACTAATTCATTAGGACTACTAAACTAGTACATTTCCTTATTCTCATGCAATAATTCAAAGACTGTATATTGATATTTGCTAACATTTGATCTATTGCTGCGGCTAGAATGATTTTCTTCGAGTTTTTTGAAAAATGATTGAAAGAAGTCATTAATCCTACTGATATTATTATTTAAACTTTCTTTATCATTACGTAAAGTACAATATTTGGAATTATATTGAGCTTTCGTAAGATTTCCATTAAGTAATAAAACTCTACTCGACTGACTACTGGATGACGATACCTTCGGATGAGTGTAGAAAAGTTTCATGATTTTCATTATTATCTGTTTGTTTGTTTCCCTGGGCCCTACCTCTTATTCGGTTGTTATCTATAGAATATCTCTCTCCAAGGCAGATGAGTCGGGGCACATTTCCCATAGAATAAAATATTCTGAACTCATTCTAGAGAGAGACAGGCCTGATGAGGATAATTTCGGGGGGGGGGGGGACTGACTTATTCTGAACTTTTGTTTGTTTCTCTCATCATTTTAATCTAAGGGAAAACTGACTCATTTCTTCCCGTAGAGCATATCAAGCAACAAAGGGCACATGGCAATACTCTATGCATTCTTCTAGATGTCAATTATGGCCAAAAGCTCTCACAGTTTCAATCTTACTAGTGATCAATCAACAAGCACACCATGTAAAATCACTAATAACATCTAAGGCATATATATCTTAGCCCATATCTGATGCATAAGAAACAAAAAACCTACCGATATAATTGTTTGCTTTTAGGCAGATTGAATATCGTAAATGAAGCTTAAAATGTTGTTTTTATTTTATATAGCAGTTGAACGGTTCCCCAATCATTGAGATTACCCAACTCTTTCACTGAAAAAAGTTCACAAATAAATATGTGACAGCAGAGCAAGAGTTCTTACGGGGTTAACAGCAATCTGCGGTTATTCTTAACAAGACTCTCCATTTCACTGTATCCCTCTGCTCCCGTTTGCCATATAATGAACCTGTTCTTGTGCTCTTGTAACATATTGTAATACATATTAAGAACTGCTATATTAATGGCTGCAGCACCTGCAGATCCCCCCAACACAAGTAGAACTTGAGTCTTATCATCTCCAACCATTGATCCAGCCTTTGGGAAGAAATGAGTCCTTGCCACCACCTTTGAAACATATCGCCTCATAGACAGCCGAACAGGGTTCCCGTACACTGAACACTTCTCTTTGGAAAAATACTTCACACATGCATTAAAGGCAAGGAAGATCTTAGCTGCATATGGCGCAATCATTCGGTTTGTGACGCCTGGAAATGCATTCTGTTCCTGGAGATGGAAAAAACAAAAAACAAAAATTATTGATAAAATTTAGGATTCAGATAGATAATTTTTTAAAAATGATGAGAACTTTTAGATCTCGACAAACAGAAACTTATAACAAAACATCTTGGAAGAAAGTTTTAATAAAACACTTTGGAAGTAGTAGGAAGTTGTAACATCAGCTACTACTATTGTACAAATAGATATAGGCAAAGTACGCATGTCAAAGGAATCATGGTAATCACCATCATAACCAATCCATCATGATCGATCAGCTACAAACATGATACCAACTTTGTTTGATTTTTTCCATCTAGCAAAAACCTAAGTTCCTAAAAGCAGGAGCAGGAGCTTACGACAAGACCACGGAGGCAAGTTAGCAGGTTCAGTTACTTAGCTAACGAGTTATGTTGTTTAATCATGAAATTAAACCCTGAATTAACACTTCGGAGATTATGGCTCAAAGAACTCTTTGCTATAACAAAGAGCAATAGAATAAATCAGTCAACTCGCCTACCTATTGGATTATGTTGTTCAATCTCACATTCAACCCTTGGATTTAAATATTTTGAATCTTCTAGATCACCAAAATATTTGGTATAACAAATTGCAATCATCCATAGGCATTTTTCTCAAAAGATAAACCGTGAAGTACCAGCAATCACGATTTATCTCAGAACCAAACAAAAGTTCTACCCTCCAATGAGTTAAGTATTGATAGATGATGTAACCTTCCTGCTAAACAAAGTTCCACCTGTTGAAGTACATTGAGGAGTATCCATCTAAACAAAAATTTTGTATATCACTATCAAACTTTGTTGTGAGTGATACATAAAATACCAAGTAACTAGCAAATAAAAGAGGAAAATACAGAAGGACTTTGCACATCTAGGGATGTAAAAATGAAAAGGTGCTGCCCGCAAAGCTAATCATGTAAGTTAAACTCACACTTGTAAACTCATTAAAATTTGAGCTTTTATTCATTATAATCCAACAGATTTTAACTAATTCCATGGATGTTTCACATCCCAAGAATTAATAAAATTTCTAAGAAGGCATAAACTTTTAGTTAATAACAGTTTTTATGTATAAAAGTCATGAAACGGAAATTAAAACAATAATAATAATAGCTAAATTATCAGATTGGTATTTTAACTTGACCATGTTTTCCATTATGGTATTTATTTCTGCTCCGGCAATAATATGTTTTAACTTGTGCCCCGATGATAAGAAGGCTTTTTTTCTTACCAGCGACAAGAATTCAGCCAAATTGGATTTTTTTGTATCTGAGAAAATTTCTTCCATCCCCCTTACCTATCAAAATCTATTAAATCTACACCCTCCTCCTCAACCTCCCGCAATTCAATTTTTTTGCACCCATTTACCCAACAAGATCCTCCTTTGAGCCCCCTCTTTCTCCTTCAATTTCCTCCAATTCAAATCTAAACCATAATCTAACGCCAATAATCAACCAAGTCTATACCAATTTGGATTAGGGTTTAGGTTTGAATTGGGAGAGTTTGAAGGAGAAAGTGGGGGACTCAATTGATGAGAGGTAAAGAAAGAGTGGAGGAGGAACTTATTGGGTAAAAGGGCTAAAGAAATTTGAATTGGGGGAGGTTGAAGGAGAATGAGAGTGTATATTTAATAATTTAGATAGGCAAAGGGGATGGAAGAAATTTTCCAAAAAAAGAAAGAAAAAATACAGTTCATCGACAAAGAGCCTTATTGTCAACAGAATAAATACAATATTGGAAAATATGATCAAGTGAAAATACCAATCTGATAATTTAACCTAATAACAATAGGGCTTTGTTGCACTTTAGTACCTCAAAACTTTAAAGATTTTAACCTTGGTAGCCTACAGTTTTATTTGACAATTTGATACCCACAGTTTTCAAATTGATACTAATTTGACAATGAGATTACCCAAAACCATAACTTTGTTCCTCACCTCACCCAACTCACTCAAATCAAAAAGCCTAAATTTCGCAAGAAAATGTGTTTCCCATTCACTTCTCCCTGTTGATATTCCTGACCAAATCGAAGTTTACTTAGCGTATCAAACTTCACTTAGCCCATCAAACTTCTACTTATCTAACTAAAAATGAGGTGGTGCTAAAGTTGGAAAGGGTGAAACTTTGTGGTTCTTGAAGTTCAAATAACCGAGTGACAACGACCCGATCACGTGCGGGCACGTGACGGGATCTTCTTGGTACTTCAGAGCGGCAAAAACCTGGATCACGATCTTAATACCGGCGAGCACCGCCGCCAAGCAAAGGGGGGCAGCGACATATCCTCCGGTCCCCACCACGATCTCCGGCCTGAAATTCCGCAGAATCCGCCAGCTGGCGATGACGGACCTCACCAGCTGAAACGGCAGCAGCAGATTCGCCGGCGAAACAAACGGCCGCCGGAGCCTGGCAACGGGAACCGACGCGTAATCGTAGCCGGCAGATCTAGCGGCTTTAGATTCCATTCCATCGGGGGTTCCGACGAACAGAATCCTAGATGTAGGATGAGCGACCTTGATGTCGTCGGCGATCGCGATCGCCGGGTACACGTGGCCTCCGGATCCGCCGCCGGTGAATACGGCGCGGAGATCGGGCGGGGGAGAGGGATCTGGGGTTAGGCAGGATGACACGTGGCGGCGGCGGCGGGGG
Organism: Asparagus racemosus; assembly: GCA_037177215.1. Taxonomy (NCBI): domain Eukaryota; kingdom Viridiplantae; phylum Streptophyta; class Magnoliopsida; order Asparagales; family Asparagaceae; genus Asparagus; species Asparagus racemosus. Next base: position 38,689,363 of record JBAKGM010000001.1, read on the forward strand.
AGGGAGGGGTAGTTTCGTAATTTGAGGGGGGAGAAGGAAGCGGAGGCGGCGGCCATGGGAGCTCTGGGTGCTGCAGCTGAGGACGAGACGGCATGGAGAGTTGAGTGAGAAAAGTATGGGGACTCGAGAGTCGGGAGTACTTTCTGGAAAAAGAGCTTTTTTTTAACGTGGGGGTCCGTGGTACTGAGATTTTACATAAATACCCTCGGCATTTATGGAGCTTGGCTAGATGCCCTGAATAAGGACCAGTTAGGATCCAAGGACCACGACTTAGCCTGAATACAGCACGACAGTGTCGCACTCTATTTATTGATGGACGCAACGGTGGCTGCAGCGAGAAGAGATCCCAGTTCCCAGATTCGGATTGCAAAGCAGAGGTGAAACTGTGACATCATTATCTCCTCAAGCTAGCATTTAAAAAGCGGCACCTAAGAATTTCCCGGAAGAAATTCCCATGTTATCGCTGTTTGGTTAAAAAAAAAAAAAAAATTAGGATTAGGAAATTATTTTATGGATTCTAAATCTATAAAGTTGAGACCCAAATCCGAGTTGATATCTCCGATTTCGAAATCTAGAAAATACACCTCCAAAAGCACCTTTATAGATAACCAAATCTATAAATTTTGGAAATCCAAACACTGTATTAGGATTTAGTTAGATTTCGTTATTTACGATTCTACCCCTATCAGAGCCAAATTCTAATCCTAATCTATAAAATTGACCAACCAAACAGCCCCTTAGAGATGAAATGAAATTAGCTTTGTTGAATTGAAGTTCGAGGTCTCCGAGAGATTGGACGTTCGATACAAGGCGCTGTCAATAAAATATGCCATGGAGTCTAATCGCAATGCCTCCCGTGTGAAATATGCTCGAAATTCATCAGAAAGGGGATCTCCACTGATTAGCATGTTTGCGCATGGGGAGCTCATAGAGGATTGTGTTGTTCAAGAAATTAGCTTGTTAAAGCTTGATGCTTCAAATGGATTTCGTAGCGGTGTTGTATCTGTTAGATATAATAGTATTAGGGTATCTGTTGTCTTTATTTTAGTCCCACATCGATTAGGATTCTAGAACATCTCCTCTTATTCTTGTATTTAAGCAATTCAATATATGAATAAAATAAGTCTCTTTTCTCCCAAAAGCTCTATTCTTAACATGGTATCAAAGCTAGGTTCTTGATCCCTGAGAGACCTCTTTGTTCTTTTTCAACATCGAGCCGCCGATGGAGTTTTGCCGAAAACTCCGCGCTTCCCCTCGACGACCTCGATACTGGATTCAATCTTGATGCACCACCCCATCGCTCACAACATCCGCTAAACCTCCGCTCACAGCAAAAACCCAGGCGAGACCTCAACGTTTTGCCAAACAGCATTGTTCATCTGCTTATCATTGTTCATCCTGCCGAATGACACTGTTTATTCAGGTTCTGTGCCCCATGTTTGAGTACTGTTCATCCTGCCAAACGACACTGTTCTGGGTACAGTTCACCGCGGGCAGCTGACCTATTTGAGTTATTATTTATCCCGAACCTCGGTGGCCTCGACACCTGATTCAATCTTACCTCCAATCACCACCATCGCGACTCCTGCCATTGCAACTCTGGGCATCACACTGACCAGCGCAACTCATAACCTGCAGACTCTGCCTACCCCAGTCTCCATTGCAAACTGCTGCAGATCCCGCAATCCACAGAAGCTCGTGAATCCCTATGTCCAATGCATGCAATCTATTCAATGAAACTCCTTTGACAAACTTTCGACCATCAACGACCCTCACACTGACCGCATCCAGTCCAATCCAAACCTCAACCTGCTTGATCGATGACGTTGTCACCTCCTTTGATGAACTCTAGTCGCCGCCCTACTTGACGACGCCTTGTCCGCACAACCGCACCATCGCTGGCCCACAACACGATCTCGCTCGCCCACATTGATATCGCTTGACCACTCAACCCAAAATCGCACCACCGCTCGATGTAGCTTGACGCTCCGTGCAACCACGCCAGCCAGATCTGCACCATGGCTCGACCCAGTTCGAGCCAGAACCGCACCTGCTCTTCCACGGCGCACCCAGCGCTGATCGGTCATCCACACGACCGCACCGTCGCTGCACCAGGCGACCATGCTAGCCATATCTGCACCATCGCTCAACCCAAAACGAGCCAGAACAGCGTCCGATCGTCCACGGCGCACCCATCGTCGACCATTGGTCTACATGACAGCACCGTCGTTGCACCAGGCGTGCCAACTCTGCACCACGGCTTGACCAACGGAGCCAACACTGCACTGTTTTATCGTCGCTAGACCAGATCTGCACTGCAGTGCCACCATCATTCTACCATTCGAGCCAACACTGCACCGTCGCTTGACCAGATCTGCACCGCGGCGCTACCCCGCTCGACCGTTCGAGACAACATTCCACCGTCTGACCATCGCTCCACTATATCCACACCGCAGCGCCACCACAGCTCGACCGCTCTGCACCGCGGCGCTACCCCGCTCGACCGTTCGAGACAACATTGCACCGTCTGACCATCGCTCCACTATATCCACACCGCAGCGCCACCACAGCTCGACCGCTCTGCACCGTCGCTAGCACATTTGAACTAGATCTGCACCGCAACGCCACTACTGCTCAACCACACGAGCTAGATTCGCACGGTAGCAACCTCGCCGAACCATCTGCAACTGCAGTGCCTACAGCAGCAACATCTCCTAACCATCTGCAACTGCAGTGACCACGGCAGCGACATCGCCGAACCTCTCCATCTGTAACGCCCACGGCAGCGACATCGCCAACCTCTCCATCTGCAACGCCCACGGCAGCGACATCGCCGGACCATCTGCAACTGTACTCATGGCAGTAACACTGCCGTACTCTTCTATCTGCAGCACCCTCAGCAGCGACTCCACGGGACCAGACTATATCACAATCTTGCCACCTGCAATTCTAGCCACCGATGTGCTCCAATTCAACCACCTCTAGCCAAGCCAAGCCAATAACCATCTATGCAAATTTTACTCATCTTATCCAAACTCACGATTCTCTACCAACCATGAGTTTGACGGGGGGTGTAAGATATAGTAGTATTAGGGTATCTATTTTCCTTTGTTTTACTCTCACATCGATTAGGATTCTAGAACATCTCCTCTTACTCTTGTATTTAAGCAGTTCAATACAAAGAATAAAATAAGTCTCTTTTCTCCCAAAAGCTCTATTCTTAATAGTATCAGTAACAACGTATGTAGACTGATTACGTTCGGAAAAGAGTGAACTTTCTAATTTGCTTAATTTTATGTATAGTTTACACTGATATCTCGATGGAAAATAGTCAACTTTCTAATTTTTTATCACATGCTTATCAAATGTTGCTTCTGATAGCTTATATATTTCTCAAGGATTGATTAATAAAATTCCTTGAGTTCATTCTTTGAAGATCTCTAAGGACTGAAATGGCATTTCGGTTCACCTGAATGTGGCTTGGCTCCCGAACTGTACGAATTTATTTGGGTATTGCCATCAAGTTTTCCTTAAATCTTTGGCAGCTAGAGACCGGCAGCGGTTTTAAGTGTGCGCGACTGGGTTCAATCTGTGGATTTATCAATTTTAATTTTACAATTTTTCACCACCACCCAGATTGATTCTAACTTGTCACTCTCAAAATAGCCGAATGTGTAATTTCTGTTTGTCTTTTGATGAAACGTGTATGTATTTGGTCTTGGTGAAAGCAGGTAAGTGCGTCAGTAACATTCATCCCTCTTAAATCAATTTAAAACTGGTCAGGGAGTTTTTTGTGTAATGGTTGGAGCAGAATCTTAAGGGTTTTATTTGAAAAGTTGGGGAATTTTCAGAGTTAGCAGATGAAGGGTTGTTAGGTTTTGGAAAGTGAAAAACGGCGGGGGTATCGGCTTTTGACTATAGGGGACCAAACCAATTAAACCGAAAGTCTAGGGGGTTATTGGCTTTTGGCTAATTGACTTGGGGGCCAAGGCTTTGTTTTTCAAATGTAGGGCGATGGAGGTAATTTTCCCTAAGATGAAATTATGCATTTTGTATTTGGGCAAATTACACTAATAAATCTCCAGGAATTTTCAGAGTTTTGCAAGTAAAACCCCAATAGCTTGCAAAATCATACCAAACCCCTAAGAACTTTTAGTATTTTGCAATAAACCCTAGTGACTTTAACAATCGCACTAATCTCCCAATAACTTTTGCAGAAAACCACCAGAGCTAATGTTTTACATCAGACACAACACACACAACTCCTGTGACTTAAAAATACTAAAACACCTCTAAAATATTTTTAAAAAAAACTATTTATGACCTTTTCATGCTATTTTTTGAATTTAATTTATGGGGAATGCCTGCAAATCACATAAGCTTATTGGGTTTTCTGCAATCCCAGAACTTAATCCAGTTCAGTGTGATTTTGAAAAATATTGGGGGTTTACTACAAAATGATGAAAGCACTTGTGGGCTTAGTGTGATTTTATAACTTATTGGGTGTTTACTGCAAAAAGCTCGAAGTTCTTCGGGGTTTAGTGCAATTTACCCTTCAGTATTTATTAGCAAAGAAACAGCTAGGTAAAGGTCACAGGACAAAACGTGAACGAATTGAGGCTAGGAATCTTCATAGAATAGTTCCACTATAATAAATATTACAAATTGTTTAGAGAATATTTTGATGAGAGATACATTGTACATTGTATCTGATATAAATTTAGAGGATTTTACCAAGTTGGTCCTTATCAATTAAACTCTCTGTATTACGAGTTGCCCTCAAGGGATTCATTTTCTGTCCTCAACTGGCCACAAGTGACAAAGTAATCCACGTAGCAAAATGATTTTTGGGCGTTTATGAAGGTATTGTTAAAATTTTATCTCTTAATCACTCATCTAGTCAACCCTAATGTATTAATTATGTCAACTTCCAATGTTGTGGGGGAATATTATTTTCTTTGTGACAGCTGGCTGAGAGGAAATTAGTGGTGGATTGTGATTTTTGACTAGAAGTGGTCATTCAGGAAAGGAGCGAGTGGGGAAAAAATAAATGAAGGAATAATTAAAAGAAATTGGTTTAGATGGCCCTTTCCAAACGGTAAAAAGAGGAAGGAGAAGTTTGCGTCCGTTTCAATTTTCAATCTGAAGTTTTGGGGATTTTTAATTGTTTGTAGTCATTGTTATTTGTTTGCACGAGATTCGTATTTGTCATGTCGCGACGTAGTTGGTGCGAAGTAACCATTGAGAATAACATATTGTCTGACATAAACCAATATAAAAATAAGGGAAAATTGCTTGGAGGCAGCAATTTAAATTGGCCCATGCATCCCCACCCCAAGCCCAAAGACCATAACCAAGCCCTGATACAAGAAAAAAATGCAACCAGCCCCCAAACAGCATTAAATACACACTATCTAAAAAATTATCCCCAAAATATCCATTCTTTCTGAGCGCTGTTACCGAGATCTTCTACCACGAAATTCAAAATCCTCTTCTCAAACCCTCTTCCAGCAACCACCACCGACCAATTCATCTTCGTCTTCATCTTTCTGAGCGCTGATACCGAGGCCTTCGTTGACTTTGTCTTCGTCTTCACCGTCTTCGTGGAAGCCTGCCGCCGCTCGTTGTCTTCTTTGAAACCCTCTTCCCCTCCAGACCGCCGGCGCTCGTCGTATTCGGCTTCGACAACTCAACTTTGAACTGTCTTCGTCGACCCTCGTGCTCCAACAACGACCCCCCCATCATCGCTGGAGTCCCTCGTCTTCCGTCGCCGCTCGTCGTCTTCTTCGAAACCCTCTTCCTCTCAAGACCACCACCGCTCGTCGTCTTCGTCTTCGTTTTCGTCGTTGTCTTCGTCATCGTCGACTCTCATCCGCCGACAAGGACCCCCCGCTGACCTCAAGCTCGACTTAGAGGCCGAAATTCTTCACCTCACCGAACAGTGACACTCGCTGCAGAAAATATAGGATGGCGAATTCATCTTCTCAGTCATCTGAATCGGCTACAATGAAACCTGAGATGTAAGTATCAACCCAATTATTCACATTTGTTGATTTAATTTTCTTGGCATTGTAAAATTATCTGCATTAAAACCCTAAGTTGATTTAGTATCTCTTGTGTCGTGTCTAACAATAAGCATGATATTTGAATTTGTTGCAATATACGTGGATATTGTCAATTCATGGATGCAATTGTTCCACGGATGAGGGATGAACATTGGAAGGCTTATGGATCCTCCACTTTCAAAAACTATGTTAGTTTTGGAGCAATTCCGTCCGACAAGGTCACGATCATGCTACTGCTAGATCATCTGGATTTAGCCATGGGGAAGTTTTTTTCAAGGAGAGCCAAACTAGGACTAAGCAAGCATACACTTTTGATGTAAATTGGGTGCGAAACATACCTAGTTTAATGATAAAGGGGAGAACCCGAAGGCAATTGTGATACGGAGAATAGGATATGGACCACGTACTTCAACAACAAGCAACAATCACAATACAAGAGCGGTCGAGACTACCTTGAGGCCCTATTGGAAAAATTAGTTTAGTAAAAACAGAGGATGGATGTTTCCGATTTTGTTATGCTTCAAATCCTCTACCAACTCACAATGGTATGGACTCCGACCGTGAGAATGAATGCACCACGGCATATGTTCAAATACATGACTCAGATAGATGTGGTTGATCATTGCCCATGGGCTACGATCATCTACAAGGAATTGTGGGACTCTTTTAAGGCTGCGAAGATGGCAAAGAAGGGATAGACATATCTTAGCGGCTACGCTCCCTTACTATTGGTGAGCAATCTATGTTATTTGTAAGTAATATGTTGCATTTGCACCTTATCTATGATCATTACCTTTTACATGTGATATACGACACTTATATGTGACATTTGTATCTGACATGTGATACTTCATTGTTTGAATGTCCCTTTTTTTGAAGCTATGGTACTATGAGATCTCAAACATTAAGGAGCCGGTAAGAGTAGATGAATCCAAGCCACCAATGACAAATTGGACATTAGAGGGTAAGAAGGTGGGTTCATTGTGGGCTTCAACGATTACGAAGAAATCAGAAGCCGCAATCCACATCTTACCAGAGTAAGACTTGCTGCGGTATATTCATGAGGAGATAAAGCAAAAGCCTACAATGAGGAAGGCTAAAATAGAGGAGGAAGTTACGGGTGAAGAATCTCCAAGAAAGAAAAGAGTGAAAAAAGAGATAATTTAATGACATTATGTGTGATCTTCTTATTTATGACATTTTCTCACTATCAGTTTATTGTTAATATAGAATGAAGTTTATGAAACGTTGATGATGTTGAATAAAGCTTATGAGCAAGAACTTATTGCTTATGGCATTGATATGATGGCCATTAAGGTCGAAACTGAGAAAAGATATGCAGAGCAAAAGTGTTCGCGGGAAAATAAGTTGCGGATGACATTCTCATTGATCTGAAAAATAAATTCGTTACAAATTTATCTTTTGCAAACAAATTACAGGATTACAGTTCGCCTTTTTATAAGGCCTTTTTACAACGAGAAATATCCAAAAATTACAAATTTTGTATTTTTTCCTTC
>JBAKGM010000001.1:38711495-38723209 GCA_037177215.1 Asparagus racemosus
TTTTCTAAGTATTGTTACATCTCCTTGTTTTATTTTTGTAGCATAGCACCATAATGGATAGTGAATAGTTCCATTCTAGAACCTACTTCATTTATCAAGATTCTCCCCATTTCCTTAGTCATATTTTTCCTCTTAACGTTGATCTTTGGAGTCACTGCTACCTACGAAAAAAAAGTTTGGTTCCAAGTACATCATAACTCTTGAGTTCACAGTGAGGGTTAAGAAATGTATTTTCGTATTTTGACACTCCCTGGAATTCGGGTCGCTGTGAACTAAACTTGGGCCTGTACCGTGCTTTTCTAAACCTTTGTTTAATTTGCATCTGGCATAGTCCTTCAACTGCTCAATAAAAGTAACAAATGTATGACATATCATAACTTTTTTTCTTTTACAAAAGGCATACATGTCGAACCTATTCTCTGTGAGAGACGGGCATACGTGCTTTATTCTTCGCAACAGACTGGATATGGTGCCTGGATTCAGGACTGCACGCTGAATTGTGGTTCGGATTTATGTCTGATTGCATGGACGCAGTGCTATTAGTCACTGATATCGTGTTCGAGGTTTAGACATGTAACCCTGGTTTATGGAAATTTTAGTAGGAGGGTTGTAAATGTTAGTTCCAGTACTTGAGGGGGATTTTCTGTCTTTCCTATGAGGTTCAGGCAGAGTTTCTGTAATTTATCGGTCGATTTATTATCAGAATACTAATTTGATTCTTTGTCTTAGGTTGGGGACCCCATGCATATTTCCATATGCTGGAGTCCCTCAGGAGCACCGAGAACGAGCAAACCGAACAAAGAACTATCGCCGGACCATCAGGAGTTAACGATGACAAGACGAATTTGGACAATGGAAACAACGCTGGATCATCTGAAGCTCGCCGTAATGGAGCTAATCTACATGATTTAGAATCTGGAGCAGTGTAAAAAGAGTAATCACTCGGACTAATTTTGTTCAGCTCATCTTGTGTATATGTCCAACTAACGGGCACTTAGATATTTCATCCTAACATGAAAACCTAACCTTTTCTTTGAAACGTTGATAGTTCCTTTTAGTGTAGAGGAAATGTACGCAAGTCCATAAGCTGACTGCAATAAGCATCTGCATCACTGTGAAAGTTTCTTTTGGGTTACTTGTAGAAAACATGCGTATGATTCTTGACTAGTTGGTCACGAAGGATTGTTGAAAGTGAAAGTTATAAAATGAGACAAGAGTGATTTTATGCTAGAAGCTCCGGGAAATTACTAATTCTGGGTAACAGTAATCTAGTGTTTTTCTATCATTTTGAAAGAAAGTTTCTATTAGTTGTTTTACTTACTGTTTCATTCAAAAGTTGTTATTAGTTTCACGAGCTTTTTATTTCTTTTGGTACAGCCATTAATTATGTCTCCTAAAAAGAGGGGGGGAAAAGGAAAAGGGAGATAGAGACTTCTGAGGAATCTTTGACAGTCTTGGTATTCCCTGGTCCCTGAGCTACTATGTGCTGCACTATAAATATCTCCCTCCCCTCGCAAGATTTGACAAATATAGAAATCTCTCTCCTCCCAAGCTTTAATAAGTATAGAAATGAGTTTTTCCGCTCCTCCCAAGCTATAATAACACATTAATAAGAGCATGTTTGATGAATGGTTAAAATAATCTTTAAGTCACTTTTGTGGTTTATACGCTATTTTAAACTGTTTATCAACTTACTTGTTCTGGCTTATAATCCATCTAAAAACAAGTTAAGGTGTTTTGTAGCTTAGTTTTTTTTTAAGTAGATTATAAGCAATGATGTTTGACCAGGTAATAAATAATTATGTCCATTGTTATTTTACAAAATCCAATGTTGCATTAATAACTCACGACCATTTTCTTATCATTTCTAATCATTTCGTCAATAATGATGGATTGTTGCCCATTTATCTGCCAAATACTCTATTATTGAAAATGTATTATAACACGCTAAACATACAAAACACTTTACTATTGAAAGTGGATTACAATTCAAAATACCCAAATATTTGTATATAATATTGATCTACAATGCGACTGTTTATGATTTTGGGTAAAATATGGTTTGATATAGTATCAGGACTAGGTTTAGAAGTTTTGGGTTTAATCTTCTTGTTGTCATATTAACTTGTTAGATATTGGTTTTTGAGGGAGAGCATGTTATAATCCATGTATAATTCAGAAATTTAGGTTATATCATATAAACTTCTATTCTATCCGCTCACGATTTGGTTATTTATCTATTTATTTAGTTATTTGCTCCTGGGATCCGAATGGATTTGATGAAGTAGTTGGCAGGTAGAAACAGACTGCTGAGGGTTTGGTTTCGTCGGCAACAAATCCAAACCGCGTTGTCTCAACTATCGTACAAACAAGCGAATGTTAAACAAAATTAATTAATTATGTACTTAATTAAAAATTTGCAGGTCGTTTCTCATTTTAATAACAACCGATGGAGGTCTTATCTTTTCAGTACATAGGTATCTCCTACCTAGCTTTTTCTTAACAACGTGATTAAACCTGTATTAGGGGATATCAGTGTGTAAAACAATTGCGTTCTTCTTGAGGCCTTCAAACTTTGGTGTTATTATATAATGCGTTTCTAGTTTTCAAATAAGAAGGTCCTAAGGTCAGAAACAATTATGCACTAGGATGCTACACATTTTTGAATTTAGAAACTTACCTTCTTTCTTTCTCCTTCTTAATTTTGAGAATAATTATATTGTTTGATGTTTTGCATCGGAGATAAAGAGAAATATTTTTAGGTATCATCTAATCGAAAGCAAATATTCTCAGAACCATCACCATAAGAGGTGGGAGGCATTAACCGTTAAATTTTTTTCCCCAAATTGCTCTGTTACGCTACTTAATCACACAATTTATGTCACAAAATACCACACACCATAGAGTGCACCGAAAGGTTTAATGATTAAAAAGCTGATGATAAAGCCATTTAAAACAATATGCCAGCGATAATGATTTGTTTTGTTCAAAACAATGAAAACATATAATAAATCTCCTTGAATTTTATTTTGGAAATTCAAATACTAAATTTGGTTTCAAATTTGTGTATCTAATTTCATTTCCAAATTTATACTATCTCTGAGGATCACAAACATGGAGAGAAAATGTTACATAATGACGGACGTGTTAACATACAACATTTTTTTTCTAAAAATAGTTTCATTAATATTCCAATGAATTAAAAAATTAGTTTCTAATTCTTATTATCATTTTCTAAAACTCTATGGGCATGTACCCTGGAGTCGGGGTAAAAAGGTATGGGGATAAATAAAGGTTTTTACTCCAAACAAAAAAGGCAGGGGTTTAAATGTAAAACTGCCAAAAACAAATATCTGCTCCCGTTACCCGCCGGTGATTCTAACAACCGCATCCCAGGCGTATCCCCCAGTCGGTTACAACTACGCGTATTTCGCCGAGGGGAGGCAGCCTCCATTCTTGATTACTCAACAGACCACGTTTTGGAGTTCTCTCTCTCTCTCTCTCTCTCTCTCTCTCTTGTTTCCCTCTCTGTCCCCATTTTATAAGAGCAAAAAGAGAAAGGAGGCGAATTTTAAAAGTAAGTGGTGGTGGGGTCAAAAATTCCAAATTCAAAGCGAAGACAAAGAAAACGAAGTGGATCGAGACCCTCTTCTTCTTCTTCTTCTTCTTTTGGCGGCCAGGTATTTTATTATTATTATTATTAATCAGTTTCTCGTGGCGTGGCTCCGATAGGTTTTCTTCTGAGAAACTGCGCTGTTGACTTTGTATTTAAATTTGTGATTATCTTGGTTTATTTTGGGGTGATTTTTTTGATTCAGAGGAGGAGAATTTCATTTGTGGAGCTTTGGTGCTTTTGATTCGACCTGAGGAGTAGGAATTGGTGAGAACGCGAAAACCCTAGCCTCTACTTTTATGTCTCTCTTTCGAATTTGTTGTTTAGTTTTTGAATTGTAGAAAAATTTCATGTAAGCGTATAAATTTGAGGCTAATTTTGATGTATGTTCTGTCTCAAAAGGTCTGCACTGCTCTTTTCCCTCATGTTATCCCTTGATTTAGCTATTTGTAACTTCATGCGGATAAAATTGTACACAATAACTCACAAAAAAAATTGGATATGATCTATCAAAGAAACAGGGTGTAGATCATCCTTGGGGGGTTGTATACAACATTCTTCATGATTTGTGATCTCAAGGGGCCATGGGTGAGAAATCACAGAGTTTGTATACTTATTTTGTGAACTTGAAACTTTACTTTAACTATCACTACATGTTAGGGATGTCCAAACATTACTATATTCCCCTCTCGAGCAAATCTTTGTGTTTTTATATGTTCACATTAAAAGCTTAAATTCTCTAACCATGTGATGCCCCACCTTGCGTGAAGCTGAAAAATCGGAGATGTATGTATGTAAATAGTTTTCTTAGAGGAAGTATCTCAGCTAATTATTATTGAGAAGGAGAAGTTTTTTTAAAAAGACATTTTAAAAAAATAATTAGCAAAATCGACCCTTTTGCTTAAAAAAAAGCAAAATCGACCTTTTTTTTGGTCACGTCATCAAGGCTGGCCAAGAAGAGGTTGATTTCGTAAAAAATCATTTTCGAAAGACACGGGACTAGTAATCTAGTATAATTACAAAATTGATTAAAGCCCAGAATACACACAGGACTACCAATCCCATACATTTTTTTCTAGGTCTAATTTCAATAAATTTAACGTTGTTACAACATCAGAGTGATGAGCAGAGCTGCTTGTTCATAAAAGACGACCTAAAAGTCTCCGACACCCAAATCAAAGTCCTCCTTGGCATCCTCAACATCTACTCCCTCGCCGTTTGCCGCACCATCGACTGGCCCCAAGATGGCTCCGCCATTGCGAAGGAGGGTAGGCGTCGACTGCAAATGAAGAGAAGGGAAGGGTGCTCGTCGCCTGCAAAGGAAGAGGAGGAGGGGACGGAGTTGAGGTTGGGAGAGGTGAGGATGGGGGAAGGTGTCGAAGAAGGACAGGCCCGCCGTCGGCATTGCTGGCATCAGATCCAAACATCAGCCCTCCATAAGTCTCATTGAACTCCGGCATCAAGAACCCGCAGGTCTCTGGTGACGGAGGGATGTTGTCGCTGCCCGCTAGTGTTTAAGGAGTCGTAGCCTTCCTCGACGCTCGCTGCTGAAGGTGTCAAAGGAGGAAGACATGGATGCTGAGATCTAGGGTTTCAATATTTCAGAGACTTTTTTTAGTGAAGGGAACGACAGAGAAGGAAATGATTATAGTCGCCTACGATTTATTGGGGCACTTATTTTTCGGGATCTAAAAAAATACACGGGACTGGAAGTCCCGTGTATAACTTGGGCTTTAATCACTTTCGTAATTAGCATGAGACCACTAGTCCCATGTATTTTGGAAATGAATTTTTGCGAAATCGACATCTTCTTGGCCAGCCTTGATGAGGTGGCCAAAAAGAGGTCGATTTTGCTAATTATTCAGCAAAAGGGTCGATTTTGCGATTTATTGGGGCACTTATTTTTCGGGATCTAAAAAAATACACGGGACTGGAAGTCCCATGTATAACTTGGGCTTTAATCACTTTCGTAATTGGCAATTGCTAATTACATGGGACTACTAGTCCCATGTATTTTGGAAACGAATTTTTGCGAAATCGACCTCTTCTTGGCCAGCCTTGATGACGTGGCCAAAAAGAGGTCGAATTTGCTAATTATTCAGCAAAATGGTCGATTTTGCTAATTATTTTTTTAAAACGGTCTTTTTTTAAAAATTCTCCTTCTGAGAATATTACGTGGGACTTGTATCCACCTTAGCAGAAGAAAAGTTTAAATTTTTTTGTCCATGTGTTCTTGGTTGACGTGCATTTACTAGTGTGTGTTGAAGCATGCATGTACGTATAGGGCATATTGGATATGAGTATTCACCTCATTTACCGTGTGAGATCCACCTACTTTGATGTGACTAGCAGGGTGAGTCTCACTGCTGGTATATGTCTTGATAGATCATGTGTTGTCACCTCCTACCCATTCTCCGCCCAAATTGAGGAGAAAGTGCTTATAATGTTGGTTGTAGCATGCTTTGTGTATATGACATCATGCGCAACTAGACTTTAGATATATAGCCCTCAAAAGTTTCATATATAATCCCAAAGTATCCAATCTAGAAATCAATCCCCCAGATCGTACAAGATCTGAAAATTCATCCCTCTCTTCCATTTGAGTTGAACGTATTATACAGGTTTGCCGCTTATTACTTATCAACTATTTTATTAGTGCATACACTAACCTCGAGGAATTGAACCAACTAATGGTAGCAAGCAGAGGGGAAGGACAACCATTTTGTGTTGTGTGTTATCCAGAGTACCCCTAAACAATTCAGTATGGGATGTATTTTAATGAAGTCTGGAGAGAACTCCAGAGAACAATCAAGCTAACTTACTGCCTTTATTTGTGTATATAAGGGTAGATGAGAGAGGGGGGGAGGGAGAACTTTGTTTTGTTTGCGGATAGATCCTCAGAGGGGAAAAAATACCAAAAAATTCAGTTGGCGAGTGTAAGTGCTAATGTAATAGTTCTGTTAAGTAGTTCGGTGCAGCATGTATTTGAATGAAGCCTCAAGGGAACTCCAGGGGACATCCAACCTAACTTACTGCATTTATTTGTGTATGTAGGGGGAGGGAGACTTGTTTTATTTGCAGATAGGCCCTCAGAGGGGGGGGGGGGGGGAACCAAAAAACAGTTGGCTAGTGTGTGTGCTAATGTAATAGTTCCCCTGAAGAATTCAGTACGGGTCCTACTGGATGTATTTGAATGAAGTCTGGAGGAACTCCAAAGGACAACCAACCAAACTACTTTTTATTTGTGTATGTAGGGGGAGGGAGGGAGGGAGAACTTTGTTTTATTTGCAGATATACCCTCGGAGGGGGAAAAATACCAAAAAATTCAGTTGGCTAGTGTATGTGTCATCCAGAGTTCCCCTAAACAATTCAGTACATGATGTATTTGGATGAAGTCTCAAGGGAACTCCAAAGGACAACAAACCTAACTTGCTACTTTTATTTGTGTATGTGAGGGAGGGAGGACTTTGTTTTTTTTGCAGATAGACCCTGAGGAGGGGGGGGGGGGGTGGATTCAGTTGGCGAGTGTATGTGCTAATGTAATAGTTCGATGTAATAAGTGGCAAACTACATGATTCGGGGGTGTATCTGCAATGAGAAGGGAAATTTTAAGGGTCCTATCATTTGTTGGGTGGTGCAATAAGTAAATATGACTATTTGAGGAGCTTTCTGAATATGAAATATTTCAGGTTATATCTCAAACATGGTATATTGTTGCTCATCCATCTTAGTGTTCTCCCTTGTGCTACACTTATTTTCTGGACATGACGTTCTTAGTTGCCAACTTCTGACCCATAAAGCTTGACTTGTGGCATTACCACACTAATGTTTGCTTCAATTTTATGAATATTATATTGTCACATAGTACTTTGAAAGCTCTTCTCTTATATAACTATCTTGTAACAATTTTTTTGAAATATTCTCCAATTTCTTATTACAGTTATGAATGGTTAGAAGCATTTTAGTTTTGTACCATGCTTCAAACTTTGTATTTTTAATCTTTTCTCCAACTTTCCCATTTAGAAATCACCCCTTAACTCCTCCCGCTTGGTCTGCTAAAATATCATATACCAACAACGTGCACCCTGGAACCTGACCTTGTATATGGAAGTGAGTTCATCCACAACTAGTGCAAAGACATGAAAAAATTCATGAACACCCTTGGTTTTCGCTTATAGTGACAGGGAATCAATTTGCCTTCTCAAAATATTGTTGTTTTTTGTATATACTTAATCCCTTCTATATAATTAGTTATAATTTTAACCCTTTAAAAATAAATGAGATTTCTTTAATTATATCATGAAATTGTTATTACATTTGTTAGCTGTCTCAGTGAACAGAGTTTTTTGCTCTCTCCTATCTTTGAAGGTATCAATATTCACGCTCTGGTTTGTATTTGGATTTAACTTCACTAGTTTGGTTGTGGTTTATAAATACTTTTGTGCTTGAACCTGATATTTATCTCTCAACTTCTCTTCTGCCAGGCGAGGATGCCAGATATTCAGTTGGGTGCTCATACTGTTAGATCTCATGGAACCAAAGTACTAAGGTTCCACATGCATGACTGGCTTATACTGGTGCTTCTTGCGGTGATAGACATAATATTGAATGTCATAGATCCTTTCCACCGTTTCGTTGGTAAAGACATGATGACAGATCTGAAATATCCGTTTAAAGGCAACACGATACCATTTTGGGCTGTGCCAGTACGTCCTTGCAGTTCTTAAATTTGTCTTAAGAAAGAATACCCAAATGTTTAATTATAAGGATACATGCTTATGTAACTGTTATGTTCTGTCATACAGATAATTGCAATTTTACTGCCTTTTGTCATCTTTATTGGCATTTACTTCAAAAGGAAGAATGTGTATGATTTGCATCAAGCTATACTAGGTATGTCTTCTTTTCATATATTAATTCTTTTTTTGGGTTTGTATGATTTAGATGCTAAGTTGATGACATATGCTTGCAGGCCTTTTATTTTCTGTGTTTATAACAGCAGTCTTAACAGATGCGATTAAGGATGGTGTTGGTCGACCACGACCAGATTTCTTCTGGCGCTGTTTTCCTGATGGAATAGGAGTAGGAAACACTGTTTTCACTGTTTAAGCTCTTTATTTATAGTGCTTTTGTTTCCCATATGTTCCATGTTCTAATGTTGATGAACATATCGTTTCAGGTTTTTGATAATGTTACCGCAAATGTTATATGCCATGGGAAAAAGAGTGAAATTAAGGAAGGGCATAAAAGCTTTCCTAGTGGGCATTCTTCATGTAAGCAACACTTTACTCACCTTCTTTCTGTGAACATTTTGTTTTGATGGTTTGCTCTTCAGATTGTTTCTTCTTTGATGACTGTAACTACATAAGAGCCATCTTAGTTTTGTGACTAATACAAATTTTGCTAATGTTTTCTTTCTGAGATTCATTGATGTTTGTATGCTGTATTTCCCTGCGTGATATTGTCTGTCACTTCCATCTTTGTGATACAGGTCACCACGCTCTTATTGTGAAATATCTTTCCCCCATTAATGTGTTAATTCTAAGAAAGCATAAAGACAGGGTTATATGTCACCCACCAAAAAGAGAAGAAAAGCAAAGGCAAAACACAGCCTCACTGAACACATAAAAGCATACACACTACCCCTTTCTACCTTTGTCTCTCTATCCTTCTTTTTTTTTACCCCCTGATGGTGACAGTTGGGGGGAAGAGAAAAGGGTATCTGTGACTATGCATATGGAGCATGTGCTTCTGTTCTGGACATGTTTGATATTAGATTTATTGCACCAAAATTTGTGCTAGTTGTGTCCATGACCACATGAATTGTCCACACATACATTTCCACGCATAGTCGAATTTCCAGGTAAACAGTCTAGCATGTTCCACATTTAAGATCTCTCACTATTATATCAGCTCACTTCTGCAGCAGTTGGAATTGTTCGTGTCTTCATTTTCATGTAGATGAAGCTCCAGCTTTGAATAACCTAAAGGATTAGAGAACTTATTTTATAAATCCTTGTCTTTGGGACCTGTTCCAAAATAAACACAATTTGAGGGGCCAATATCAGAAAACTTAAAGAATAACAAGTTTTTCCGACGAGCTATTCCTTTGTGTCAGTCCTCTGCAAAGTTCCTGGATTAGGAAAGAGAAAACAGAAGCGTTCTAGAACACAATAAAGGCATCTTGGCAGGTAGGAATGGTTCCTTATTAGTTACATGAGTTAAGGTGATGCAATTAACCATTGGCTTTGGTGTTGTTTTAACTGCATACATAAGAAACACATAGTAATTAACGGATTGATACCTACCCTTTCAAAAGTTAAATTTCTCCAAAGAACTATCCTAATTTCGTCATACCTGAGGCCGTCCAATTTTGGCGATATTAGGTGCTTCTTAAAAGATAATGGACAAAATTATCTGAAGCATCTCTGCCAATTCTATCATAAGTTATAAATGATTCCTACAAATTTTACTAGGCTTTCTTCCTCTAATCTTCACTCATTTTGTACTTAGCCGTGGAAATGTCCAAAAAAACTACTTACTCAGTTACCTCTCACCCCCATCTAGCATGTTTTTCTTCTCTTTTAAAAAAAAAAATTCCTTTTCTTGATGGATACCAAGATGGGACAATGAAATAATACAGTGGGACATGCTTTGGTTGCAGCCTCGTAACTTCTGTATGGGGTCGCCATTATTTTTCTTCCTTTCCTACAAACTAATTTTCTTTAGTGTCCTAGTTCAGGCCTAAGCTCAAATCTATAATAACTTGTTCATATACTATAATGATTCATCCTTTTATTTGCTTTGAGAGGTTCCAAGGTCAGATTCTTGCTATTGCTTCGAATGTAGGTTTTGGAATATTTAAATATTTTCCGAGCTTGAATAACTTTTAGTATAATTTTTAGGCACAATTTCATTGCTTAATTTCCTCCTCGGTTTTCCAACTTTTTTGGAAATGCAGGGTCTTTTGCAGGTCTAGGATTTCTGTCTTGGTACCTGGCAGGCAAAATCAGAGCATTTGACCATAGAGGTCATGTTGCAAAACTTTGCATTGTAATTCTTCCTCTACTTTGTGCATCCCTTGTGGCAGTTTCTCGAGTTGATGACTATTGGCATCACTGGCAGGATGTATTTGCTGGAGGCCTTTTAGGTTTGTCTTCCTATGATCATTATTGATTTTAAGAGTTGTATTTCTTTGGAAATTCTTGTAGAGATTTCATCCATGCTTTGCGACATTTTTCTACTTTGCAGGATTTATTGTTGCTTCCTTTTGCTACTTGCAATTCTTTCCAGCCCCTTATCATGTTGATGGTATGTACCTTGTTTCTTTATATCCTATTTAGTGAATATACATATCTAGATGGAAATCCACATGTACTTCTCTATTTGATAATTGTACGTTCCTGTTCGTCTCCCTCTGAACTGTTGTTTTAAAGAGACGTCTGGAAGAGTTTCTTAACTGGAAAGAGGGGGGACTCTTTTACATAGAACAACATTATCATATACCTTCCTTTAATTAAAAAAAAAAGCACTTCTGGGCATGTTACTAAAGGAGTGTTTACGGGGCATGTGACCAATGATCGAGTCATCATAAGTTCAACCAATGTCTTAGAAAGGGCTAGCGCTTATGGGGGTCAGACCTGGCGTCTAGGCACCCCCCCTCCCCCGCCCCCACCACAAACCCTCCCCCCCCACTCCCCCCCAAAAAAATTTTTTTTTTTTGGTTTGAACAAATTTTGCGAAATGGATAAAATTATTAAAATAAAGAAAATATATAAGTATAGGAACATTGCGTAAATATGATGAAAAATAAGCAAAGAAATTAATATTAGGTAGTAGAACAATTAAAATCAATAAATATGTTATATTAACTACTAAACTTCAAACAAGAATCAATACCAGCCATTAAATCAAAAAATCCAAAATCTCATAAGTCATGATATGAATATAACAAAGCAAAAACAATAAATATGTTATAACAACTAGTAAACTTCAAATAAGAATTAAAACAATCATTGAATCCAAAATCCCGCTAGTCATTATATGAATTTAACAAAGTAGAAATAGTATAAAAGGCACTTTAAAAAATAAATCCCCCCCC
>JBAKGM010000001.1:38723309-38753877 GCA_037177215.1 Asparagus racemosus
GAGTGTATTCCTAATTAGTCGGGGTTGCCAAACCCGACTAATTAGGAGTGAAAAAAGGCTCTACTAATTATCCGGGATTGGCAACCCCGACTAATTAGGAATACGTTTAACCTGTTAATAAGGAAAGTGGGTCGATATTCATAAATAAAAGTTTATTCGGTCGGTTATTTAAAATAAAAAATAAAATGAGTTGGTTTTGAAAAAAAGTTCTTTGGGGATTCTCTCTTTCTTGTTTTATGTTTTAAATGACGTCAATGACCTCTCTTTGATCTTAATCAAGAACAGTTATTCTTCCTTAGTCAAAGCTTTGTAAAACATTTCTCCTTTGCTAATATATATATATCTTTTGAATAGGGCTTCTCGCCCTATTTTTGCATCAAAATAAATAAATAAATAAATAAAGACAAATGTTGCATCCAGTAACTACTCATATTAACTTCAAATTTTGTAAAAGATTTACTAAATAGGTAGAAGAGATAACTGTATTATCACATAATTTCCAAAAATCAACTATAACACAAAAAAATAAAAAATAAGCAAATAATAAAAAAGCCAATGAACAAAAAAAGTCAGGTAAAACAATAGCCAGGGCGAAATATTAAACACGAAACGAAGAAGAAAAACAAAAGAACTTGAGCATTGAAAAGCTTTCTCTAAAGCCCATTTATTCAGCGTAGGACAGAGAAACCACGAGCAAAATATAAATACAATGTACAAAATTGAAGGGGGAGAAAAGATGTACAGAAAAAAAAAAGGGACCTACGACTGTGTCTATAGCTACAAAAAGATGAATACGAAACAAAAAATTTACAGTTCTTGTATGTAAAACAATTTACGTCATTCTACAAAACTCACACACCAAAAAGAATTTACTCTTCAAATCATTGCAAACTTCCAACATAGGCCAAAAAACCCTTTCCAATTTCAGTGGCACATTTCGACCAAATTTCACTCAGAGCTGTTATTAAAACTACTTAAAAGATTTGGTGTCTAAATTAATTTATGAACATTTAAACACCCTAATATAAAAAATATGTAAAACATTACTACTAAAACTGAAAAATTGTTACTTTTACATGTTACACAATCTATTCCGTTCTACAAATATCATACATCTTCATTTTCAAATTGGGGTGAAAAACCTTCGATTACTATGAACTTTCCATAGGTACTTCTTCTACAACCCCTTTCATCTTCTTCGGCCTCCCTCTGCCACAAGACTTCATCAAAGAAACAACAGGCACCGTTGCATCCAACGATGAACAACCCTGATCCACATCTGATCCCAAATCCTCAACATTCGGCATATCCCTCACATGCCCAAGAAGCTTGCTCATATGCCATTGCACATAATCAAACCGATCCTTAGTAATTGATGATTCCTGGATTATGATCGATGCAAGTGATCTCAGAGCCAATGATCGATAGCTATATCCACTGCTCCTAGGAAACAAGGAACATTCACGTCTCCAACGAGGCAAAAGATATTTATCGGGTAGAACAAAGCAGTTCTTTAGCTGTAGAACTCTTAGAGAATGCCTGCAAAGTATTCCAGAGGCCTCGAATTCTTGACACGTGCATTCAATATTTTCGTCAGAATCGTTGCAACTTACGAGATGACCTCCATCAGTTTGTAATCTGTGTCGAACAAGGTAACTTTGTCTAGGGGTTTCGAATACAGCGAATTGGTTTGATGCGATGAGTTCCTTTTGAAACCAATCGAAGGCATAAGGTGTGAGAGTGTTCAATGCTTGTTCTTCGATGGGCATGCATGTCTTAGCTTTGATATTCTGATAGTTTTGTCGCATTGTTGCTTCTTCTCCTGCTTGATTTTGGATCTCGATTGCAGCTGCCACCTACAGTAAAAATATTCACAGAGTGATGTTAAAGAGTGGTAGGTGATAACGGTTGCTTTCTAAATAAAAAGGGTAAATCAAAGAAAACCCCCTTCATCTATACCATGTTTTTCAACAACACCCTCATCTAAAATGTTCACAAAAAGACACATCATCTCTGACCGTTGATGAAAGTGTTCATTTTATGAGACTTTTGCTCTTGAGACGTAGAGACAAACATTCACTATTGGATAGACCTATGCATTTCAGACTTCATAGATTTTCGGAGTTGCTCGAAAAGACAGAGAGAAAAAACTTAGCTCTTGGACAAACCAAAAATATAATCTTTTTATCACTGACCTAAAATTATGCATGCAAACAGCTGTCCAGAAGTAGGACGAACCAAAGTCCATTACGAATGTTTCGTTGATGATCATAGTTGAGGGGGTCGAAATATATAGATGATGGGGTTTATTGGAAAAACAGGGTACAAATGGCGAATGTTTCTTGTAATTTATCCTAACGGGAGAATGGACGTGTACCTGATCGATGAAATCTTTCAGATGTATCTTGGAGGTCAGGAACCCTTTGAAGAAAGACTTCATTGACACAGGCAAACCGGTTGTCAACAATCCTCCGAAGAAAAACCCACGCAAGTGAGGTAAAGCCCAATAAGTGCGATGATACCAGAGGATGCCTACATGTTTATCTAAGCTTAATCCAAAATCCACAGCCATCTGACGCCAAAGTTGATCAAATTCTTCGGAGCTCTCCAAGTTACCTAGCCTATGAAATTCTGACACAAACTTGTCGTACTGAGAACCAAGTGATGCAGCAAACCAGCTCGAGAGTTTAGACGTTACATGCCACATCCCAAATACATGTTTAGTGCTCGGCATTTCACTTATCATAGCATCTCTTAATCTTATATCAAAATCAGTCAGCATAGTTCGGGGGAATTTCCCATCCATAAGACGAAGAAATGACTGCAAAAATAGAAGAAGGCATCAAATTATAGGAATACGACATCAAGAGAAGCAAGATGAAAAGTTGGAAATACCTGCAAAGCCCATCCAAGGGATTCTCGTTTCTCATTTTGCAACAGAACACAACCAAAAAATATGGCATTTCCATAATTATCAACACCAAACCAAACCCCAACAGGTCGATCATATGCATACAAGCGATAACTCGTGTCAAACACCACGACATCACCAAACACTTTGTATGCATGGATCGAATCTGGATAAGACCAAGCAATGTGCTCAAGCTTATTATTTTCATCCAATGTGAAATCATAACGAAAATCCATGTTCTTGTCTGACATAGCTTTGCAAGCGTTAAGAAGCTCAGCTCCTTCATTCTCTCTATTAATGTTTTTGGAAGCCTGAAGGAAATTTCTAAGGTCCCTTTCAGTAAATGTCAGTTCACGGGGCTTTACACCTTTTTCCACCTCAATGGTCCTCATAATAGTACCTACACTTAGCCCATTCTTTGCAAGGGCTAGAATATGCTCTCGGTCTATTGAAGAAATATTACGATAAGCAGGGAGATGTCTAACTTCCTCACTATCCAACAACTCATGGTTATGAACATTATTAAAATGAACCACCATCCATCTAGAAACCCCCTTGGAGACATTCTTTTTTATGATCATTTGAGCCTCGCATTTGCAACGCGAAGATTTCTTGTTCCTTTGACGCTTAAGTTCTGCTGTTTTTCTAGGGAGTGAAATGCCAGCTCGATGGCAGACAAGCTCGCGTTTATAAACTCCTAGAGGATGTGATGGATTTCCCTTTGAGCGTTCTCGTCTTATTGCGAAACCATTTTTCCTGGCAAAGTTGGTATAGTATTCTTGGGCTTCATCATCAGTTCGAAAAGATTGGCCTACACAGGGAGGGGTATCAACCGAAACTATTTCTTGAGGTATTTGGGTTATTGCTTGTGGGAAGCTAGGCTCTACCGATGATTCCACTACGGGATCATCATCTTCTCCTTCCACTTTAAGAATACATTTTGAGTCCCCACATGGACACTCTCGCCTCTGAGTAAGGCAACCGTTGTTTCTTGATGATGTCTTTGTCATGCTTACTTTGTTCCAATCAGCAAAGCACCAGAATGAAAATTCCTACCACTAAATTTCATCATAAACAACGACAATTAAAATGGAATGATCAGTGATACAAAAGCAGAAAAATAATTGATGAATATAGCATGCATCAGCTGTAAATAGAAGTGACATAGACCTGAAATAAGGATGCTTCAAATATCAGGTTTCATGATGGTTTTGAAATTTTTGCTACTCAATGACACATTAATACACTGAATTGACATAAATAATTGAACTATGATGATCACCAATCATGCTTATAAAGGCAATCAATTTTATCAAAGAATGCAGTATGTCCAACTAATAGTTTGTTGAAGACATGAATCTATTTATCTTTACACACATAATAACAAAGACTCATTTTCTTCCAAAGAATTTTCGCATAAACCTGTATGGTCGATGTTAGGTTGTCAAATAGTCTTAATACACGGTAAATCTTTGATGGAGCTTTCATAATTTAGAGATGGACTCTAGGCCTAATTCCATTTTGATGGACAAAACAAAAGTTTATGATGAATCTCAATGTCAGAGCATGTGGACAGGCCCCGATATACATATTTTTCAACAATAGTGACACTTCAGTCATTTGATTTTCCAAGAACCTAGGTGTGATAACTTTGGTGCCCAAGAGAGATACCTTTATCACCTAACACTAAAGTGAAACATTGTCAGAAAAAACTTATAGTTGATTAGATTCAGCGAATGACAACCTATGTTGCATGGGTACGGGTATGGGACACGGCAATTTTGTAAAAGGTAGGATTTAATGGGTCACGATTTCAGGTGAGATCTTTGGCAAGACAATTGTGGATCCCTATTTCTTGATATTTGGACCTGTTTGATTTGGGCAGATCCACAATTTTGTAAGAATGATGGGGAGGACAAGATCAACATATAGAGCAATAAACTCATGCCCAAGTCACAAAAGGTCTGATACAAAATGGGTACCGTTTGTGCCTGCAAAAATTTGAATGTGGTTTTTAATTTAAAAAGACTAAACTAGTGCAGTTAACTTCGATTATTGACATGCCAAGTTCTCATTAATGTACTAATCACTACCTTCAGAAGGTTGGCCAAGTAAAACCTTGGGAGAAGAAACATAACTATTATATTTCTATTGGCCCGCATTTTTCAGCTTTTGGTTTTTTTAGGAAGAATGCATCTATGAGGTTTAGTTATTTCGGCAACTGTTAACCATAGTCACCAACGAGAAGCTCCACGAAGAAGGCAAGAGAAGTTAAGAATTTTAATCTATCTCGAAAAGAAAACATATACTTATAAATTTTCAGAGACGTGAACAGACCAAATTCATTAACCTCTTATGTGAACTGTATTGTCAGTGCACCCATAGCTAGA
This sequence comes from Asparagus racemosus, assembly GCA_037177215.1. Taxonomy (NCBI): domain Eukaryota; kingdom Viridiplantae; phylum Streptophyta; class Magnoliopsida; order Asparagales; family Asparagaceae; genus Asparagus; species Asparagus racemosus. The sequence continues at coordinate 38,728,611 of JBAKGM010000001.1, forward strand.
TATACCCACCTCACCCCCCCCCCACCCCATCCCCACCCCCCGTGATCTCCTTCTTGACAATACCGAAACATCAGTTGCTTCTTGTAACTTGTTCGACAAAGTCCTCCCCCAATCGTGACCCTAAAAAGTAATTTCCTAATCAACTTTTTCTAATGTTAGAGAAGCTCCCAGCCTCTAGTTCAAAAACATTATTTTGAGTGTGTAATTGCTTTATTATTTTTCATAGTACGTGTTCTATAACGGTTTCATGACAAACTAAGGCATTTGACCATTAACAAGATATCAACTTGCATGTTGCATACAAAAGTGCTACTACTAATGGATTTTTTTTTTGGGGATGGGACATGCCTAACCAATTTCATTAACAACTATGACATGACTTGGAGTGGACTGAGATTGCATCCCTAGTTACACCCCCACCCCCCCCCCCCCCGTCTCCTCCTTGCCAATCTTATAAGCAATGTGAATCTCATCAAATAAATGGGGTTGAACCATAAATCCCAAAATATCAGTATTTTCTCCCTCCATTGTTGGCCAAAGGACTCGCCCAATGCTAACGCTAACAAATAATTCCCAAATCAACTCTTTGCGATGCTATGGAAAGTTCCCAAACTCTAGTTCAACAACATTAGTTTAAAGTGTGTAATTGTTTTATCACATAATGGATAGAATGTACCTTATCGTAGGGGCATATCTCAATTTTTACTCTTTATTTTTCAGCACAATACCGTGATATTTTCCATTACATTTGCTGTTTGTGTTGCAAGTGCACTAAACATATCCTTTTATTTTATTTATACATTTTTGCAGCTCGTACACACATCAGCTTCCCATCTCTCTTCCAGAAATATAAAGTCACTGATAAATCAAATTTTTAGTGCATTTGGGTTTTATAAAATAGTCCAAGATTAGCTAGGATTTAACAATTCAGTTCAACAATAAATATTATAATGCAGGTGTTTTAGTCTTCTCTTCTATTTAGGGTATATATTCTCATGAACTGAACTTGGACATGTAATTGATATACATAACTGCAACATTATCGACTATGTCAAATTTGGCAACAAGAGAAACGAGAAATAGTGCAACAATCAAAGTTTAGATCAATCGAGAAGAAAGGGGGAAAAGAAAAAAAATCAAACACCCCGCAAATAAAAATCAAGTAATTCAAGAACACAAATTTGAATCCCACATAAACAGACCGCACCTTTAATCATGTAGCTCAATTGATATGCAGTGATAATTCAATGAAAGGAAAAAGATTCAAACTTTCCCTGAGAAACAAAATTCGCCCAAAATCTAAATAATGGGTTCGAGTAGGGTTACCTCCACAAAGAGAATCCATTAGCGCCACCGGAGATCCTTCTTCACACCGCTGCGCGCCGCCGATTCGCCGGAGATCCGACCGCGCCGCCGCCCTCCGGTCTGATGAGAGAGATATATATATATATATCAAGGTTCTTCAAATCTTACGGGGCAAATAGATAATTTGATTTTTCATTTACAAACCCCAAGTTTCACCATCATTGTATTGGAACCCACACATTTTCGAAAGTCAATACTAAACCCAAAATATTCATAATGAACTATTTTTTTAAACTCAAGCATATCAGTAGCTATATTTTTTTAAATGTCTCTGTGGTTGTGACTTAATGATTTGACAAGGACAAACGTTGATTAAGATTCTGAAATTCGTAAGATTTGTATGAAATTTGTATGTTCTCAAGATTCTTTAGTTTAAGTTGAGCACAAATATTGCAAAGATGTTTCGCAAGAAGCTTATGTGATAGTGATTTTATGCTTTCAGGCGAGATTCTCCACTGGCGGCAAGCATTCATACCTTATTGCAAGCAAAAACTCAAGATTGATACCTTAATGTTGTTGGAAAAATCATATTAGAAAGCATATCTTACTAAAATACCAAGCTCATAATTTAGGCATTTAAAAGTAATGCAGTATCATGGATATTTTGGATTTAAAATGATCTTGAAAAGTGGACCGATTTAAAAATAAATCAGGGGAGAACTTTGAAATAAAAGCCACCGCATATAATTTAATTTACGCTGGCGGCAAGATTCTCCACTGGCGGCAACCATTTATACATTATTGCAAGCAAAAACTCAGTATTAATACCTTAATGTTTATTGGAAATATCAATCTTATAATTTAGGCATTTAAAAGTAATGCAGTACTATGGATATTTTGGAGTTTAAATAATCTTGAAAAGTGGACCGATCTAAAAATAAATCAGGGGAGAACTTTGTAATAAGAATCACCACTTATAATATAATTTACATGGACCCCATGTCGGTTGAGTGCTAAATGTCAAATTTCATATTTCGAGGCGCTTAATCAGAAAAAAAAGACCCAGTCTTCACAATTACCATTTCTCTCGCATACAAATTAGGAAACTAACCTCTCCCTCTTCTTCTCCTTCAACATATTCACACACCCATTTCATCACCCACCCAGGATCAGTCGGTAAGTTTCTCTCAAATTTCTCGATTTATTTCTTATTTTGCCAAATTTAATCAAATTTTTTTGATGATTTTTTAATGGAGAAATAGATGGAAGCAATGAGAGGCCAAGGTGGCATTCAAATGCTGCTCACTGCCGAGCAAGAGGCTCAGCAGATCGTATCTACCGCAAGAAACAGTAATCCAAATTATGTTAACACAGATTTCAATTGGATTTTCATTAGAAATCTCTAAAATGTAAAATTTACAAAATTTGAAATTTATTTACTTTTAAATTTATTGTTATCATTTGTTTTTTTTAGAGAAAATGTCGAGGTTGAAGAAAGCAAAGGAAGAAGCAGAGAGGGAGGTTATCGCATATCGGGCTTCATTGGAGAGTGAATATCAGAAGAGCATTTCCCATGTAAATCTTTTTTCTTTTTTTGGGGGGGATTTTGTACATATTATTATATAGGTCCTTTTAGGTCTTTCATATCTTTAAATTGGTCACTGAAATCTTTGATTAAACCAACACTAGTTTCATGGTGCGTGCAATGTGTGCATGACACCGAAACAAGTGATTTAAGTGATTTTAAGTAATTTTAAGTGATTTTTTTGGAGGTAGTAGATGACCTTTGGGAGGAAAAAGATATTAAGTTCGGTTTAGATTTGTATTAAGTTTGGGTTTAGATTTGGATGTTAACATAAATTCAACACTATAAATGTAAGATCAAATCAAACTATCAAGTTTGAAGGTGTATTCACATTTCACACAAGCCCAACGACAACGTACCATGGGGTAACTTAATAGTTTCTAGGAGTAACTTAATAGTTTCTAGGTAACTAAGTAACAATGTTAAAGATTCGAGAGATCAATTTGAGAATATGAAAGATTTAAGAGGACCAATGTGTGAAGCCCTTTTCTTTTGATATTTTTTTTTGGGGTAGTTATTTTGTGAGATTTATTGTGATGCGTGTGTGGTTTATTTGTGATGTAGAGCACTGGAAGCTCAGGGAGCAATGTCAAGAGGCTTGACGAGGAGACAGAGGTGAAGATCAATAACTTGAAGAATGCGACTGAGCGCATTCGTTCCGATGTTGTAGGCATGCTCATGAAGCACATTGCTACCGTGAGAAATTGATGAACGTGAGGAGTTTATCCTTTCTTTTCTTCTTCAGCTTGGTTCTTGATTTTATTGATATATTTTCATTGTAGTACTTAACTTATGATCAGAGTGAAAATCAAAGCAAGTAATGCAGATTATTCAAGCTTAATTATATCACATACTGGACATGTTTGATGTGGTGTTTGTGAAGTGTATCCTTTCATAGATGGGTGTTTCTGATATTCGTCCCAAAAGATGCGCATTTTGAAGTAGACCCTTCAAAATATCATAATTATAAACTTCATCTCCCAGTTTGTTTAGATTACCGCAATGAGGTCCCTCTAATTTTATGATATGACATGACATTTTGAAGATCCTACTTCATAATTCACACCTTTCAGGGATGAATGTCAGAAAAGCCCGTCATAGATTATTATTGATCAAAAGCACATAGTTTGTATGATCGATCCATCATAACTCTTTTAACTCATCATCAACTTAAACATTGAACAAGTTCAAGTGGAAAGTACCATTGTATTTGGGTTGATCTCCACAAAGGAATAGGTGCTTTGGATAAGATGTATTCGTTATCAATAGAAGATTGCCACTCTCCGACAATCACGTGTAGATAATTCTGTGCGCTGTAATTTTCGCATTTTAAAGAACTAGAGAATAAAGAATAATGTCGTAAGTTAGATACATAGACCGATATATAAGACTCTCATGGTATATTGTCCTAGGTGTTAAATCAATGGTATATGGTGACATACACAAACAGTGGATACGAGCAAAAACTGTTAAAAACAGCATGGGTTTTTAAGGTTTGAAAGAGCTGAGAATCCCAGATTGTATGAAATAGTTTCAAATTAAGTAAGTGAACAATTGAGTAAACAATTTTGTTCCTTCATAAGAAACTAGTCCAACTATATGGATGCGATACAAGATATATCTACAAGTAATAGATCATCTGTTTAAATTTTATATTTCAAACTTCACATTCTTAGATTGCATGTCATGTCTCCTTCCTCAACGTCTCTAAGCTACATAGATGACAGGCTTTAAGATTAAAATTCTTTCATTTTTTTTAACAGTCTAATTGGTCAGTCCAAATATGCTGGCTAAAGTGAAAATTTTGTTCCTCGTTTTATTCTCTTTAGGCCCTTGCGTCATAGTTCTATAATGTGCATGATCATGTAAGTTAATTCAACTTATTGTTCTTAGAACTTGATGCAGATTACAGTTCGATGAGCACTTGGATCAGGTGATAAATTTCATTACATAGTTCAATGATACCGGTCTAGAAATTAATTAAGCAACTAAAAGTTCCTGCTTGTGTATCACTAATAAAATAGAACTTTCTTTCTAGCTTTTGTGTACGTAATTATTTGGCAATATTACATTTTCAAAATGTATATTATTAAGAGTAGTCATACTTAACTCAAATGCTTGAGCCTCACATTCTTAATACATGGTTAGATAATAGTTTTATGTGCAGTGAGAGAAGATATTATAGGATGCATCATACTTTTATTCATTATATTTGATGAACTAATATACAAAAAATTATTGTCTTCTTTTATACCCTTCCAGATTTACACGATGAGAATTTTCGGGAAGGTATAACGGGACTTGATTTTCTGGAGCATGCTATCCTAATACTTGTTATTCATCTCATTGGAGTGCTCTGTAATAAAGAAGAAAAGAAACACGGATGTTTACCATGTTTATTTTTTTGTGAGTTCATCAGAACATTGTTCTTCAATTATTCTGAGTACTTTCAGGTAATGCTTCAATGATTATCTTTACTTTCTTCTTTAGCATTTTTCATGTGTTCTGAAATATGCTTAGCATGTTTATCTGGATATTCTTCAATAAACTGATGGGCGTTAGGTGGAATTAAATTGTGTTCACTAGAGATATGAAATGTAATTATAAAAGTGAAAATTCCTAAGAAAAATATTTGGAATTTGATCAAACTTTATTTAGAGGCTCCTTCTTTTAGGGCCTCCCCTCATCCTCCTGATAAGTTGTTTCTAGGAACAAGCTGTTTTAAGTTAACTGTCTGTTTTCATAACTCTGAAGCAATTTAAATAAGGACTTAAAATCTCTTGTAGGCAAAAGCATTTGAAGTTTGAGTGTTTTCATGTAATGTACCCTTTTTAAACGGCTAATATACCATATTGACATTTTAAATGGACCCTAAATGACAATATGATATTTTAAATAGCTCTGGCTACAATAAGACTTTATAATTGTTCAAAAGAAATGACAATGCCCATAATTTTCATCGGAGATCAATTTTCCGGCCAAGTTTCCTCACGTGCTTGCACGTGATTGGTAAATCGTTTATTCTCTTGCTGATGTGGCAGTGACTTGCCCCTAGTTTGCAAGATTCCACCAATCAACACCCAAAGGTTTATCATTCAATTAATTGAGGATAAACACCATATTAATCATCCTTCTCCAAACAAAACCAAACCCACAAGAATCTCTCAAAAGTTGGAAAGGAGTCTCACCTTTGCTGCTGGTCGACGCCATACTCCAGCCGCCGTCCTCACCTGAGATTCTCCCTTCTCTCAAGTCACATTCAACATCAGAGAGATTCTTGCAAAAGCTCTCCTCCAACTGCTCCCTCTTTCCCTCTCTCGTTCAAGTTTTGAAAACAAGGGTGAATTCTGCTAATTTGGGGGTGACGAGATTTTAGGCGTAGTTATTTCTCCCTCCAATCCTTATGCCACATAATTCCCTATCGTCCAGCTCAGCCCACAATGATCACGCAATTCCCTATCGTCCAACTCAGTCCACAATGATCACACAGTAAGCATGTGAGGGAACTTGGCCGGAAAATTGATTTCCGATGAAATTATGGGTCTCGTTGTTTCTTTTGAATAATCATAAGGTCTTATTGTAGCCGAAGCTTAAAACCAACCTGAAATTTTAGCCCTTTTTAAACATTTGAAGGAAGTTGAGTTTGAAATCCTGTGCCAAACCTATCATTTCATTGTACGAAGTCTTCTGACCTGAAATAGAAGGTGAAGGCTACCAAGGTGTCCGGGGTATACAGCTCATCCTTTGGTACAATGTCACACTCAATAATGACACGAATACAAAAATAACAATGTTGATGTGTTAATGTAATCAATTGCATTTAGATGTGAAGTAGTCAAGTTTAAAAACAGAACTTGTTGATGAAACAGTCGTTAGTTACTACGCGATAATGAGAACAATGTATGGATAACAGCAATCTTTTGTTCTTCTCCTTCTATCCCTATGATTTTCATAGGACATCTAAATGATACCCTCAGTTGTTAGTACTGTGAGTTTATCGTCAAGAAGAGAGCTACAGGGAGCCAATAAAGAAGTTTGTATTATAGAAAAGAATAGATCACAAGCGTTACAAATCAAAACCATCCCTCATTCAATTAAATTTAGTACCGGGGACAATTCATTATCAAACAATCATCAGAACAAACAATCTTTACATTATTTCGCAAAAACATAGTTCAGGCATATGCCCCAGAGAATCAATATCGGCATTTGCCAGTCACATCCCTGCTTTAAAGTTCATCAAGCTTACTGGAAATTCCATCCATCATAACACCATCTACAACAAAAATTCCAAATAATTTAAACACTAAAGTTCAAGAATTTATCGCGAGAATCAGCTTTTAATAGGGAGAGCAGCTTCTATGGACTGAAGTCTGAGGGTAACTGCCCTTTTGTGGGCTTCTAACCCTTCAACTTCTGCCATTTTGGCAACATGAGGACCGAGATTCTTTAACCCTTCTTCTGTGAGAGATTGCACAGTGATGTATTTGAGAAAGGAGTCTAATGACACTCCACTATACATCCTTGCATACCCATAAGTAGGGAGGACATGATTAGTCCCACTTGCATAGTCGCCCACGCTTTCTGGCGTCCATTGCCCTAAAAACACGGAGCCTGCAATTGTTTTCATGGAAGTGAACTTCTATTAGTCGATAAATTGTTTAGATTTCTTTTTTTTTATTAAGATAATCATATCTTTCTTGAAAAATTAGATGCAATGTCAGTTGTAAGAAAGTAATATTTCCGTCTATAGCATTAATGGTGCACCGAAGCGATATCAAGCCATGAAGCAGGGTGCAACACTCCAAGTCAGTAATATATCGACCAGAACTGCTGAATACTTACTTTGTCAGTCTTACTCTTGCTCACAATAACAACTGAAGTGGATGTAGAATAAACGTGCAAAGGAGATTGAGGTAGGAAAGTCACTTCAATATTCATGAATTATGCAAAAGAGGCCGTATACGGGTCTAATCCATCTGGGATGCTTCAATACCAAATATCTCCTCGAGTATTATGTAACTGTTCAGATTACAAGTAATATTTATATAGGCAAGAAACATTGTGAAACTTAAATTCTCACTCTGATGTAGCAAGAATAATGATGCAGATTGCTAGGTTTGGATATCCATAGACAACCACACAGAAGACTTTGCTAGAAAATTAGCCTGATGTTCTCTCTATCTAGTCATCCACTAGCCAGGTGTCGTAGCTAGCAATATCATTTTAAAAAAAGGAGTTCCTATTGGGACTTTAAACTGAAATCCAATGTGGATGATGATAACAATGTAACGGGAGAGTGAAGTGGTACCTGCATTCTCAATGAGACCCTCCCACTTCTCTGCCTCTTCGACATTAACAATTAAATGCTCAGGAGCATACAAGTTTGAGAATGAGACAGCCTGAAAAGAACAAATAGATAAATTTCAACTTATCCCAAACAATAAGCATCTTGAGTATTGAGCAGGCAATGTGTATTTCCTTGACCAACCTCAACCATATCTCGAGCAAATACAGTGAAGCTGTGGCCAAGTGCTTTTGAAGCATATTCTCCTCTTGGAAGACTATCACATTGTTTGCTAATTTCACTCTCAATTGCAACGATGTCAACACCATCTCCAACAATCACAAGAACAACCTGACTATCTGGACCATGTTCTGCCTGGAATATAGCAAAACAGCCATTTAGCGCTTGCACCATAATCTTAGGGGAAAAATAATTAGAATTGTAGGATCAAGCCAGAGTAAAATGTGCCCGGTTCAGATTGATTTCATGTAAAATATGAACCCTAACTTAATAAGTAAATTGAACCCAGAGTCAGGTTCTTTAATAAGCACAAAGGTGGTGGGACTTCATGGTAATTTAGCTCAAAATGTAGGCATTGCCAAATTGATTCATTAATAGATGTCAAAAGGACAACGTTAGAAGTCTAGATATGCCATGAATCACCAAAAACAGAAAGAAAAATGAAAGTCATATTCATCTCTTCCTTCTTGGGAGAAGGCAAACAAAACTAATAGGGAGATAGTTAAAAAAAAACCAATTATGAATTGGTGAAAAGTTGATACCTGAGAGAGTAAATCTGCAGCTATGTGGGCAGGGTTTGCATGCTTATCTGCAATGACTAAAACCTCTGATGGGCCTGCAGGCATGTCTATGGAAACCATGGCTTCACTGTTCTGCAGGAAGAATAGCAAACAATATGTTGAGAAAAGAGGGGGGGAGGGTGTTTTGAACTAAACATACCTGAAGAATCATTTTTGCAGCTGTAACATACTGATTACCAGGCCCAAAAATCTTCTCAACCTGCAAATTATCATGAAAGCATTTTTTTAGTTTGATAAATCATCCAACAATAACTGTAATAACACCATAGAAGTTGTACGGGAAAAAATAACGAAAGGCCAAATTAAACCAAATACCCGATATCAAGAAATTACAACTAGGGATCTAATTCTCATGCACTTTCAGCTCCTACAAGACTACACAGATATTATGTGATATATCCTCTCCTCATAAACCAATATTTTGCAGTATATTGGGGTTCTTCTTCTTCTTCTTCTTCTTTTGATTGATCATTTAACAAGGATATGCATGGAAGTGATGAAAAAATAGTCAGGGTGCAGAAAGTCAAAACAAAGTTAGCTTTAATGCACAACATTTTCTCTTACTATCCCCCTGAGACTGAAGAAAGCCTATCAGAAGGTGGAAACCGAAGGGGCCATCCCTTGATGTATTAATAAAGAGACAAACTCTCCCAAAACAATTTTTTTTATCTTTAATTACATCATTCAATGATTATTATCAATCACTAAGTAGAAGCCGTAGAATGCAAGTTGCTAAACAAGGATACAAATTTTCTGCATAAAAAGAAATAACTTTTCAAAGTAATAGGCAACGAGATTAAGCTACATGTCTCTGGCTGATTGTAAGGAGTTCATGATGAATAGCTATGGTATTGGTGTCACTACCTTCGGGCAAGATGCAGTCCCCCAAGCCATGGCTGCAATTGCCTGCTAACAAAGCAAATTAGGACTGTCTAATAAAACAAAGAAAACTGAGCTTACAAAACGAATTAGCACCTGAGCCCCTCCAGCTTTTAATATGTGAGTCACACCAGCTTTCTTGGCACAATAAAGTACCTCCTGCAAGAAATGTTCAGTAATGTTTTATATCATATTAATAGTACTAAGATCTCTCAAAAGATTCTACCTTGCACATACTACCATCACTACTTGGAGGAGTAGCAAGGACAATAGTCTTGCATCCAGCTATCTGAGCTGGCTGATTAAAGAAAAAAATAGAAGGTCAGCTTTCTTAAATGTACTTGAGGAAATAAAAAGAAGTAAAATAATGAGATGTTTGAGACGTTCATACAACTGAGAGCATCAAAGCAGTTGATGGTAAGACAGCAGTTCCCCCAGGGACATATAAGCCCACAGTAGCAATTCCCCTTGATATTCTTTTGCACCTGACACCCTATAAAAAATAGATGATATGCAATAATAATAAAAGCTACCAAACAATTTGAACCAAATTAAACATGGAAGTAAATGTTTACCTTCATGTTCTCGATATTCTTCTCGGGAGTCCTTTGAGAAAGATGAAATGCATATATATTGTTATATGCCACATCAAATGCTTCCTTCACAGCTGGATCTAGCTGCAGTTTGGCTAGTGTTAGCCATTATTCATTCAGCTGACGGAAAAATTTTATACAAAATCGGTAATGAATGCTAGCTAAGGACACTAATATCTGGTCATAAACCCATTAGAAAAACTGATTAACTGCATTAGCTCGAAGTTGGAAAGGATATCTGATTATTCTTCCTAGCATTTTCTTCTTTGATGTGCTTATGGCATCTTATCAGGCTTTCTGTCTCATAATTCTTCTTTTCGTCCTTCCAACCATTTACAATTTAAAACAAATTCTTTATGTGATTATATTACCATACACTATATACATCATAACAACAGATCAATGTCATAGCTCATAATCTGCAGATATATACATCATCATCACATACCTCGTAAAAGTTATCGCCTTTGATTTTAGGTGTTTTTGCGTATATACCTCTCAAAGCTTTCATATTTACAAACTTATCCCCCAAATATTGGTATTTCCAAAGTTACCCCTCAATTCTCTCATATTGAGTTTCTCTACCCCTCCCGCTTTTGACGATTTTAGTTTTTAAACAGAAAATATTGTGATACATTGGAAATTATTGAAATTTTTTGACATTGCCCTATTTAAAAACCAATATATTTACATTGGAGAGGTAGAAAACCCCAATATGACAGAATAAGGGGGTAACTTTGCAAATACAAAGATTTGAAGGGTAAAGTTGCAAATATACGGAATATTTGAGGGGTTTATACGCAAAACCCTTGATTTTACACAATATCAGAAACATCATAAGTTATAATAGCTACTTTTGTCATCGAGTTTTATGTCTTCAGTTTTTTCCTTTTCCATTTTAATATTTTTATGCTGCAGCAGTGCACATACAAACCTAAGTTGAATTACATTTCCTCTGAATATTCAAAGTTATAGTAAACGGTGAGCGATGACCCCTTTCCATTATAGTAAACGGTAAGCAATGACCCCTTTCCATGAAGAGAGTGGAAAAGAGAAATAACGTAAAAAAAGAAAGTAGGATCAAAGAATTGGAAAGTTCAGGAAACTCTCAGAAACTTTTTCCCCTCTTGCGTCCTAAATCCTAAGTGGAAACAAGGCTGGATGAAGGAAGAGGATGAACGATCCCAAAAGACAATGAACTTCCTAGCTCGCTTACACTTCGAAATCAAATCCAAGGGTCAGATAAAATTTCCACAGTCTTGGAAGGATGTAATTTGATATTGTGTCCATTTACTGTTATTTCATATGTTGTCCCATTCGAATTGCCTTTGGTGGACTCCCCTCACAACTTCATAGGATAGGTGGTTTCCTTTGAGCTTCTTCTTTGTATTGCTTTGATACCATAAATAACTCAATACTCTACTCTAAAGTGAAAAATGCCTTTCTTTTATCTTCCTGTTCCATAACATCATGCTTCCACTTATTATGAAATGGGTTTTCCCAACTTCGTAGGGTTTATAGTAGCCTCTTTGATATATCATTTAGGATACTTGCCAAAAAGCCTAAACAGAAGATTCATCCAACTACTCAAAGAACCATCCAAGTACGAACATAAAAGACAAATTTTGCCTTTTGGTGACTGAAAATGTTGCTAATACCACTGATTCAACGCTAGAACCTTTCAAAATCAACTTATCAGGTTGTTTATCATCAAGCACGTATCCAGCTGAAAATAATTTCCAGAAAGCTCTCCAATCACAAAATAGTGTTACCGCTCAGAACATACATTAGTAATAAACTGTTTGTCAGTACCGAGATATTAATCAATAAGCCTTAACCAGTCCATGCCAATACTAGATTTGTGGATCAGCAGCTTAAATCAAATATAAATAACCTGATGTTGGTAAATTATGATATGCTTTTCAGTGTGTCTTCCATTTTTTCCTTTGGCCACCTACGATTCTGCCTCTTGAATCATTTATGTAGAATGAACAAAAACATTTAATTGATCACTAAAAAGATCCAGCAACCTCATTGTTTCCCAAGTGAAAATAACATGTGCATCACTTTTAAAACAGCATAATAGACTGGCTTCTTCTAGAGATTATTACAGAAAAATATATATGATAAGGGACAAAAATACAATATGAGCATAGTGACTCATTGATAGGTGTTTTGAAAAGCTAATAGACTATTTCCTATCTAAATTAACAACAAATAAGACCAATTAAACTGTTACAGAAATTAAGTTCATAGGAGCGAAACCAAAGTAGCATATATAGAGTTACAAACTTAATGGTAGCCGAGCAAAAGCTTGCAAGAACAAAAACGAAAACTAAATGAAAAGTAATTACTTTCCCCCTGATCTATCAATACCTCTATATATACTATGAAAGAACTAAAATATAAATTTGGTTCAATCAACCTACCTCTGGATCTGGAAGATCAGAAACAAGCTCTACCACTTTGTCCAATGTAACTTTGTCAAACCTCGAGGTGTATCTGCAAGATCAAAATTTATAATTAATAAGTCAACACGAGCTTCCACGTCGGTTAAAAGATAATAGTATAAGAGATTATATATAAGCAAATTGAAGAAGCACCAACTCTACAACAGCAGCATCTCCTCTGCTTTGCACATCATCCACAATGGGTTGCACCTAATTTTATTCAACATCAAGTAACATTACTTAGTCTCGATTGTTTTTAGTCTCAACCAATAAACAATTGGACAAGTTACTCACAACACTAAAAATGGAGGTGAAATCAATTCGAGGCCGAGCCTTGAGGCTATTGACCTCAGAATAAGTAAGCTCTGACAACTTGTAAGATTTCATTGCGCACCTAACAGTTTGAGCCCTGAAACCTGCAAAAAGAAGTAAAAAAGAATTAAAAAAATCTTATTATTTATTAATAGCATAATTAAAAATAAGTCACTCAGATAACTCTAACACCTGCATTCAAGCAGCATAGCGTATAACTTCCAGCTCTAGGGCTACAAAATACTCGGAAATTTTGAAGTTTATTGTTGCAAATAACTTGATTAATCCCAGACAAAGACAGAATTGCAGTGTCCATCCACTGCCTTATATCTTGATTTCCTGAAATGATACCGTGTACAACAGCATAATTAAGAATTACAGAATATAATTTATGAGAAATTCAGATAATGTTCCATATTTCATACAGTTGATTCATTGGCTGGGATTTTTGGGAATTGGATCTTTGCGGAAGCGAAAGGGACTGGGCACCTTGAGAGTGCCGGGTTAGACGGCTTTTTGTGAGCAGGGAGTATTTCCAGTAGGTGGATGAAAATATTATGTGTGAGCAGGTAGGGCCAGGGTGAGGTTTTAGGGATTGGCAAGTGAGAAAGGCAATAGTTTGCAGGTCAAGGTGAAACCTACTTGAACCTGCCAACTGATCCATTTGGAAAACAGTAGCGAAGGATATGTATTATCTTCTTATTGATCGTTGGCAAATATGAGTTTACTAAAAAAAATCACCTAGAATGGTAATCACATTTCAACACCATAATCACATTTACAGTTCTTATCAACAACAAAGCTTTTATACCAATTATTTTGGGATCGGCTACATGAATCTTTTTCCTCCACTTAGTTATGTTAAGGGTCATTCCCTCGACTAAGTTAACCACTATAACACTCTCTTATTATTTTCATCAAATTCACTTGGGCCTAGATCTATACCTCCTTATTCTATTAGCTATAATCCTACCATTTCTTCTAACTAGCGCACTTATTTAGCCTTTTTGCATAACCACAAACCATCTCAATCAATTCTCATGTGTCATATCATCAATAGGAATCACCACTTGAGTTAACTTCTCAGGAATGTACTCATATTTGAGCTCTATCTCTTTGTGCTTTTCACCTTATAAAATACAGCACTCATTTCTCCCGCACTCAGTTTTCAAACATGCGTATTAATTGCCCAATATTTGCAGGCTCACAATGGTCTCATGGAATTTTCACTTCAATTTCATAGGCATTCTACAAGTCACATAGAACTCCAGTTTAGCTACTTTGATTCTATGAAGAACGTTCTCCTCAATTTAACCAATCCGATTGAGGGTTGGTTCTAAGTTTCTAACTAGCAAAAAGTGACCAATCTAGGATATTCGTCCACAATCGATTTCTACGATACAGATGTTCCTTTTCGCAACTGTGCTAAAATAACATTACATATTGCATTTTTCGTTGATTAGTTATTCAAATGCAAGAGCTTCTCCCCACCCTTATGCTTCGAAATTATTGATTCCCTATCCACATCAACTAATACTACATAGTATGCCTAGTAAGCCCATTCATAATAACATGTAAAGAGATGAAAAAATTCTAGCTGCTCTATTATATGCTGATTCTTGATGAAAGTCAGTGGTGATTCAAAAACGATCGACTCTGCTCTATCACCCAAGTTTCTCCATCATACATATCCTTGGTTTGGTCACGCAAAAATACAAATTGGATACTCTTTAAAAATCCCCCAGACATAAAACCATACTAGGTTTGAGATACATGGATTTTCATTCCTACACTCTCTTTGATTATCCTCTCCAAAGTTTGTTTATGTTCACTATTCTCATATAGATGATAATTTGAATATCTCTACATATGTTCTTTGTTCTCCTACATTGGTAACAAAGCTAATCGTATAAAAGGAAATAATAATTACAATATTTATAAAAATTATCCAATAACCTAACCCACTAATTTTTTTTTTAATCTTTACAATAAGAAAAGGCAAATAATTGCTTAATCCTCCAGAAAATAAGCAGGGTTTTTGCCAAAAAAAATAAAAAAATTGATCCGCTGATTAAAAAAGTAAATTTATAGCATTCTATGATTTTTGAAAAAAAAGAAACCAAATTTAATAAAAATGAAATTACCTCTAGAATCGCGGAGGGGGGAGGGAGGGAGAGAGAGAGAGGCTACAGAGAGAGGCAAGCCGCTGCTTTTGAGGGCTATTGAGATCAGCGTAGGAGCGACAAACGGGTCGGACCCTAATCGGATACTACAAAATCCAACTGCAGGGCTCGAACCCGCCTAGATGTTTTGAGCCCGTTAATGGATTTGGGCTTCGTATGAGCAAAGTCACGTATTTGTCAACCGTGAAAGTCATATTGAACCTTTTAACCGTTCAGAGTAATAAAAATTATCCATTTTTATTGTGTGCGTGTGTATATATATATAGCAATGAATAAATGCTACGCATTGACGTGTGTGACAGTGAGAGAACAACATTTTTCGTTTCGATATTAGAAAAATGAGTGTTCAAGAGTTAGAGCCGTAACAAAATCCACCACCCCCTTCCTCCCTCCGCCGCCCCCACTCCCCTCCCCCCACCACCTCCTCCCCTAACCCATCAACCCCTCCCCAATCAGGATACCATGAATAGTATTAACCTAACCATGGTTAATACTTTTAAACGGAAATAGTAACAGAAGGATTATTATCAATAACTTAAAGCAATTTGAGGGACTAATATCAAAATACTCACATTTGAGGGACTAATATCAAAATAGATCAAATTTAAGGGACGAATATCGAAAAACCCCTAAAATTAAATATGTTAATCTTCTAAGATAACTGTAAACCCTTTAGCAGCTCAATAACTTTACTGCTTCACTGGTTAATCAAAGTGCATTCATTCATTACGATTTATGTCATGGATGCATTACATGTAAAACTCTCTTTTACTCTATAAGTGTCGTTATTTCATGTGACAAGTTTTCATGGCCAACCCATCAATGCATTCCTTATGGACCTAATGCATCAGTGCAAGATCTCATCTTGTGTTGTGAGATTCACGATAATGTTAAAACACACTACATGTATATGACAACTATTTTCATTAAACTCTCCCAATCTTGATTTCAGTGTCAAAACACACTACACGGATATGACAACTATTCTGATTATACTCTCCCAAGCTTAATTTCAGTCGTGACTATATCTAAGGAGCAATGATATTAAATATCTGGGCTCTTGCAATTTCATTTTAATGATGTCAGATTATTATACAATGCATCATATGGATCTTTGATATCTTATATCTCCTTAGCTATCTCATAGCTAAGCAATAAATAAAGCCTTTTATAAAGTGCATCATATACAGTTTTATTATATGACTATAGTTGGACATAAAACCAACAATATCTTCCATCTTGGCAGTCATATCCTTGTTTGTATGGCTAGTTGACTGCTATTTCTGGACCTCTTGTCTGATTTAAATTTTAGCATTGGTTTATCATCCATGTGCATGTAAATTATTGGCCATGAATGCAGAACAGTGTAAGCATGTTATGTATAAATAAGAACCCTGTTAGCATTAAAGCACAAAATCTATTACTTATGAGGGTTCTTCTAACTATAGATTGAGATTAAACTTGTCAGTTCTTCTAGCTATAGATCGAGATTAAAACCGTCACTCGTAGATCCCATCCAGCCACCCAAACCAAAACACTTGAAGCACATTTATCTACCAAAGCCACCATTAGCCTGCCTTGCACCCAGACCTTCTGATTTCTGTACATAACGGGAAAATGTGCATTTGCAGGTTAGCTATGAACAAATCAAGACTTTCTTGGTAATAGAAGACCTCAATGTATCAACAGAAGGCCTGGGTTGGAAAAGTAACTCATCAGACAGTGCTCCTGTTGAGATAGACTCATCGGCATGCCCCAGAGAAGACAGAACACATGAACCTAGAAGTTGGAGATCCTTCACTGAAAAAAGAGCAGGGTCTCACTTTGAAACTAATGGCAGCCAGACACTAACACCGCCAAGTTGTGAAACTATTGCAGGAACAAAGCAACCACGTAGTGACGAGTCTTTACTTGATGAGTGTCCTTCAGAGAAACTTCACAAAGCCAATGAAGGAGAGAACTGTCTTTATGGATTAGAGGCAACAGAAAGCACTATACTGGAGTGGATTGCAGAACATGATGGGGTAAGTCTCTGGTTTCTAATCTGCAGTCATAATATTTAGATATTAGTCCCTCAAATCTTCAATAATTCCATATTAGTTCGTCAAATCTTTGAAATTGCTCGTAAGTCCCTCAATGGCCAAAATACCCCTCAGTTTATATTCCCCCCAAAACCTCTCTTGTTAAAAGAAACGTTACTGAGGGGTATATTGATCACTGAGGGACCAAATTGCAAGGTGCCTTGGGATTCAAGGGACGTGTGCGAAGTTTCAAAGATTCAAGGGACTAATATGGAATTGTTGAAGATTTGAGAGACTTATATCTAAATAAAACTAAACTTGCTTGCTGCTTTTTGATGTTTTTATGAAAAAAAAACCCGCAGGTTTCATTGTCTGAAATCACTGACCATTTCGGAGGATCAGAGAGAGAGTTTATTGTCAACCTCTTGGGATGTCTTGAAGGGAAATATGTTATATTTAAGAAGAACGATATGTACAGAGTTTTATAAATGTAGGAAGTAGAAAGAAAGAACAGCGCCATGCTGACCAGACTAGTGTATGTTTTCGACAGCCTAGCAATAGAAGTTATGACTATTATGATATTGTTAAGCTCCATTTCATGAGCAAATGCCAGATCCTATCGCCAATTATCATCAGTTACAGTTACGGTATTCTTTATGTGAAAGCAAGGACCTTTTTCATGTCCCAGGTTTCCCAGTTAAGAGAATATAGTGCAGCATATCAAAAAAATAAAAAAAAATGCAACATCTGATTCTTAACCATGAAATAGACGCAGCTATGCTTAGTGAATGGATTTTGCAAAATATTCATGCCTTTACAACCCCCTCGAGCTCCATTCTGAACGTCCTGTCGAGGATGGTTGAAAGAGACTTTGAATTCCATGATTTCGGTTTTTAGTTGTGGTTATACTTAACTCAAAATTTTGAGGTCAAGTGAACTGACATTGTTTGCATCAAACTCAATAGTTGATGTTGTATATTTGTTTAGTTATGAATGCAAAGCTTGTCATGTATAGCTTTAGTATTTCACTTGGCGATCCATGAAATTGGATTTGGACCCTCATTTACGAAGAATACTAATGTACGTTCTTCAGTTCAGGGGGAAGAGCTCTCAGGTTAAGATGCATTCTGAATAGATACTCAACATTTAGTCTAAAACATAAGTACAAGTGGACTTGAAAAGGATCCACATTGGGTTTTTCATGAGGCCGCATCTGTTAGCATGCACTTAAAAAATACAGTGGAACATATAGCATGCGTACAATGGAAACTGTTGATGAGACCAGTAACGCCCACATGAAATTTAGAACATCCGTTCCATTTCATAAGAAACATGATTCAATCTGAGTACTGCCCGGCCCATTTGGCAAGGTTTGCTTCATGTTAAATTGTTAATACAACTCAAAGATTAGCCAAAGCAAACAAGCATCAGGTGCTCTATCTCATTTACAACAAGGCCTAGGGTTTGATTAAAAACAAAACCCAGTACACAAGCACACTTGATCATCCATTTACATAACAGACCATCCAAAGGTTTTGAATATAATCATCACCTCACCCTACAAGCAGGAACAGGACCAGGTGAGCAACTTGTGCTAGGGTTTGACCTGCATCCCATCCCATTTCCCGGAAATCTTCGATGATGAATTCTAGGGTTTGGTAGAGCCAGCATTGAGCCCTCATTAGGTTCATTTTTGCTGCATTGTAAAGGTTCGAGAGTCTCAACAACGTCACTCATGAGTGGCCTTGCCTTTGGGTTTTGGCTGAGGCAGTAGTAGGCAAGGCTGCAGGCTTTTTGTGCTGCTCTCACTGAGTATTGCTCTTCTAGCCTTGGATCGATCAATTGGAGTAGCTTTCTCTTGTCGTTAAGCTTTGGTCGAGCCCAGTCAACTAAGCTTATCTCTTTTCCTGGTCGGGTTTTGTCCACTGATTTTCGACCTGTCAGGAGTTCGAGAAGGACGACACCGAAGCTGTAGACGTCACTTCTAGCAGTCAAGTGACCTGCTCATGGAATTGGAATGCCAAATATTTCAGCAGAAAATAACACAGAGAGGATGGAGATGGACATTTCTTATAGCTGATGAAATTAGCACAGGCTATTTTGAAATAAGAAGTCACCAAACCCTCCCCCGAATAAATCATTAACAAAAACATCTATCAACTTGCCTCACTTCAGTGCCATGATTGAAGACAGTTATTTTATAAGTTGTCACGAGCTCTACACGTGACAACTAAAGTAAAATAAAAAAAAGGTAGTTTATACTTTTTCCTCTATTAGTTAACGTTGTTTATGAGAATTTTCAATAGTTGAGTTATGTTAAGCACGAGCCCTACACGTGACAACTAAAAAGTAAAAAAGGGTACTTTAGACTTTTTACTCTATTAGTTAATTCTGTTTGTGAGAATTTTCAGTAGTTGAGAGAGGGTTAGAGTAATTTTGAAAGTTCCAAGGAGGTTTTCTAATATCTATAAAGTTCAGGCAAGTTTTGTGCAAAACCCCTAACTTTCAGAGGAATTTTGCGAAATAAGAAAGCTGGATGAATGATAAATGACAACAAAATCAGCACTGGTTTCATCACAGTTAGCATACCGGTCATTACATATTCGGGTGCAGCATATCCATAGGTGCCCATCACACGTGTGGATACATGGGTCTCGTCACCCTCAGGTCCAGCTTTTGCAAGTCCAAAATCAGAAAGCTTTGCCGTATAATCCTGTTAATACATTATGGAAGAGGCAAAGATGATCAGTAGGTGTTATCAGGTACCATGACCGATATGTGCATCTTCCAGAAATAGAGAGAAGAGAGATATCCTTTACTTACAGAGTCCAGCAAGATATTAGAGGTCTTAAAATCTCGGTAAATAACAGGCCTTTCTGCATTGTGAAGGAAAGCTAGCCCTTTAGCAGCACCTAGAGCAATCATCATCCTTGTTGCCCATGCTAATGGAGCAGCGGTCTCTGAATGGATGAAGCAACGAATCATAGGTGAGGAGAAAAACTGAACATAATGAAGGGAAAAAAAAAACAAAACAAAACAAAACAAAACTATATACATTCAACTCCAGGTTCTGAATTAAATGGGTCAATGCAAAAGAATGGGGTATAAAAAGCAATACAAACTTGTCTCTTACTAATAGATGTGACTCTGGGAAAATAAAGAGTCAACAACGTCGAGCAAGGACGGAGAAAAATAACTTGAAATAGCCCTGTTAGAATAAACCTAAATCGCTCAATTAACTGACCTGCGGATTCCCTCATATTGTATATGCACTTAAAAGGAGCACTTGATGTCTCAGGTGACCCAAGTCTTAAATGAATTCCTCATATCTTATGCGATAAGCCCAAAGACAACGATCTTGTAAGTTGACAAAGAAAAGTGTCTATACCAAGAAAACAAGTCTAGTAGATAAAAATAACCACTTAAAGGAATTTAACAAGAAATTAGCCTATGTGCATGCCCGTGCATTCCTGCGTGCACACGGCAAAAATATGCTGAGTGGAGTGTCCCTTGATGTGGTTATTCTTCAGTTTAGCATATACTTGAGTTTCATATTCTGTAGTGTATCAATAGAAGTTCCCAGCACAGCAGAAAGCATTAATATGGTGATTATTAGTTTCAACCTCCACATGGTTCGAACTGACTGAACTGTCTATAATGAAGGCTTGCTACATTAATCCTTACAACCTTCACATATGACTCTATTATGATTCGTTGTATATGATCTATCATGTTATCCTGTAATGGATTCTTTTCTAAAATTGAGTATTCTTCTATAAAGTGTATTCTACCAGAAAAATTCAGTCCAATAATATTGAAACGGAATACATACTTCTAAATAAGTGGTTCTCCAGGCTACCACGGAACATGAACTCGTAGACTAGCAGCCTGTGGTCATCTTCACAGCAATAGCCAATCAACTTTACGAGATTCGGGTGCCTTAACTGTCCAAGAAAATTAACCTCTGTCTGGAGGAGGAAAAAACATGTTAGAATGCAACAAAATTGATGAGGATCTCTAAGTTTCATCGTATAAAGTATTTTACAGAAAGATCAGACCCCGAATTACTTTCTTATTATACGAGTGGTGCAATGTTCAGAATCAGTGGGGAAAAAAGTTAAATGCTACCTGAAATATATGGGTGATGAAGATTTTAGAGTGAAGGACAAACAGACTAATAAAACTTCAGTTTGTAAGTTACCAGTAAGTTAATATATTTCAAGAAATCATGAAACCTTTGGATGTTCGATTGAATAATCTTTCTGAAAGCAACAATATGCAGGTGACACTTGTGTAGAGTTTATGCAAGTTACTCACCGCATGCCGGTATATATACACAAACTACTTAGACAGATGCATGCAAGATGCAGCTGGTACTATTGAATAATTTGACCATATCAAAATTGTTAAATGGTGCAGCAAGTCTATCGATTAAAGTCTGTAGCAAAGACACTAGAACCAAGGGTATTGGAGCCTTTTGTGCCTTTTTTAAGGAGCTCATCTTAGGCTCATCAGTTCAGAGTTCAGACTCGTTTCAACCAGTGGTTGACTAGCACTTGTTGACATCGACAAAGATAAGCCACAACTATAACAGCATGAGTTGAAGGGCATTTGTTTCATCATGAATTATTTAGCAGAAAGCAACTGAAAGGCATAATCATTCCATAAAGTTTTCAGTTACCAGCCATTCTCTGTGCCCTTGAAGACCATCCTTATTCAGTACTTTTACAGCCACGGGAAGAGATTTGAGGCCAACCCTCACATTTTCATCAATGTAACCTTTATACACAGTACCAAATCCCCCTTCACCAAGAACATAATCCGAACGGAAACTCTTTGTGATCGTCTCGAGCTCGAACAAAGTGAAAGCAATCACATTTGTGTATATTGCAATATTCCTCGAGTCTTCAATGTTGTAACGGATCGCCGAATCGCTTACATCGGAAAAAGTCCGGTTATGCTTCTTCTCTGAAGGAGTGCTCTTTACACTAGAAGGGAACATGTGGAGCTGTTGAACTGCAAAATTTTGGAAGTGAAATCAAAATGATCAATTCGCAACCAATGGCTTTGTTTCTATTGAACACTAAACTCACTAGATGTCTTGAAAATTTTGCATCAATAGCCACAAATTTCCATCTTTAAAACAAATGGGCAATAAGACAACGGAGAGTTAAGATTGGGAATGAAACAAGCAATAACTACCAATTAAAATGTCAAAAAAGATGACATTTTTATCAACAAAAAGTGAAAATTTCCACTATGGTTGGCTCAGATGCTACCAATAAAGTTACAGAAGGGACCAAATTGAGAAAAGGAAAGAAACCCAACTCCAGGAACTTAGATCTGCAGGAAATTTGGCTAAAAATCGGAAAAAAAAATTTGAGAAAGGGAAGAACCTTGAGCATGAGCAGCAGCTACAGCAGAGTCCTCTCTCGTACCGCAATTGCCCATTTTCTTTCTCCTCTCTCTCTCTCATTCTAATCCTTGACCTCCCCTTTTCTCTATCTGGCCTCCTTCACTTTTTGATGAACGAGAGAGAGAAGAGAGAGATGTGAGAGATACGATTCCCTAAGCCCACGCTCAACCAGCAAAAGCAGAGAGCAAGAATACAGAGAAGCTCTCAGCTCAGCACAGAGAGAGAGAGAGAGAGCGAGAGAGAGAGAGAATTTGGGTAGTTGGGTTGGGTTCTTCTTTCGCTTGCTTCAATGTGAGCGTGGGAAGTTATAATATCTCTCTCTCTCTCTCTATATCACTGTCACATGTGAATGACCCAGGTTTCTTTTTCTCCTGCCTCTTGTGTTTGCTACGTTCTATTTGCTTTCCTTTTGTTATTGAATTTTTTATTTTCTCAATTATTACAAAAGATTCGGCTAATGTACGCTGCTTTATGTTTTCTTTGCCATTTCACTTTGCCACACAAACTAGAATTTGGAACCTTGGGGGCTAATGTTTTAGAATAGTTTGGCTAATTGGCAGGTAGATACCTCAAATTTTCATCTAGTTACCACTTACACTACACACCCTTTAGTTTTATTCCAGGAGTAGAGATTTTATCAAAACACCCTCATAAAATAGGATGATACGTGCTATCTGCGGATAGTTAAAGGGCTGATTTGATTGTTGTGACATAGAAATAATCTAGTGTTCAACTGGCTGACACGTGTCTCAAGTAGATTACACACTGACTCAACCCAAATACACTGACTTCTCGCCTCTCTCGAAGGCTGAGATGAAAGGCGTCCCTTCTCGTCCCTCTCAAAGGCCGAGACGAAAGGCGTCCCTTCTCGTCTCCTTCGAGGATCGAGATGAAAGGCGTCTTTTATCGACCCTTTCGTAAAGCCGAGACGAAAGGTGATCATTTTCGGACCCCTCGCCGACAGCCAATCACCATCACATTAAATGTACTGTCGGAGTCATCATTACATCCTCCCCGAAAGTCTTAATGACTCATCGGATCTTGTCAGCACCGTACTCCCCCTGTCACCGTCGCATTAATCACAAAAGTGACTCATTTCACCTACGACCGACACCTGTAATGTTTCAGCTGAATAAGCCGACTGCCTGGACTCGCCCGAGATTAAATAAATACTCTTGTCAGCTCAGTATAAATAGGTATATCGCATACTGATCAAAGGTGCGCAATTTCTACACACTTAGAGAACTATATCAGTGCTTTTCTCCCCTTCAGATCATAACTAACTTGATCGTCGGAGGAATTATCGGAGAACCCAACTCCGGTCCTATAACCTGTTGCACACGTGCATGACTTTCATCCTATCGAGAGATCAACCATCAAAGGAGATCAATGGACCCTAACATTTTTAAAATCAGCCCTAAGCCACGCTGTTAATCATTTGCATCAACATTAGCTATTTTGTTTATGGTGCAAACCACTCTACGAAAGAGTGGTTAAAATAGGATTCCTATTCGCAATCCAGTCACGCTTATCATGTATTCTAAAGTTTATCCATTTGAGTCCAATAAACACTGTTTTTTTTTTGTTATTAAAAAGATGATAATATCCATGGTTAAACAAGAAGTCTCATTCCGTCTTAAATTCAGTAATCAGGGGCTGAAACATACATAGTTATCAACATTTCTGCAATCTTTCACCATTTATGATTTGAACAGCTCTTATCTAACTTAAGAAGAGAATCATAACTTGATCCTCTGCAATGCACGGTATTAAGTTTACTACTCTATTTGGCTTTGATCTAAATCGATAATTATGGATTCCAACTTTAATATCTATTTAAATTAGAAGCATGAGAAGGTATTTTTCTTGGATTCTATCCATGGCTTATTAGCAAACTGTTGTAAAGCACAAATAGATTAATTACACAGATTAATGCAGTAAACTTTCTTGTCTCTTCACGCGTGCAGCAAAAGGCTAATTAGAAAGCAAACTCGGTGGTATATTACCTGCAGCTCACACGTGGGTGCCACTGCCACCCTCCATATAAGGGCAAAGAGGAGACTGATCAGTCTCCTCCTTTACCACTTTCACTTTTCACCTCCCCCCTCTTTTTTTTTAATCTCTGCAAGCGACATGAACTTTACCGAAAGAGACCGAGTGACCCCAAAGCTGTGCGTGTGTTTATATATAGTTCTACATGTTGGATAAATATTTAGAGAAAAGTTTTAGTTTCTATTTTATTTATTTTAATTAATATTATTTATTTAATCTTCAATATTACATTTATTTATTCACATTATTTTTTATAATTATTTGTCATTATGGAGCAATTTATTCGTTCATTAAATCCTATAATTTTGTCTCTTAATGTTATATGATAAATTGTGTTTATTGCATAATATTTATTGTATGTTT
>JBAKGM010000001.1:38753977-38763991 GCA_037177215.1 Asparagus racemosus
TATATATATATATCAATGAATAAATGCTACGCATTAACGTGTGTGACAGTGAGAGAACAACATTTTTCGTTTCGGTATTAGAAAAATGAGTGTTCAATGGATGAACTCATATCGAGAGTTAGAGCCGTAATAAAATCCTATAAGATTTAAGGTTTAATTGCACTTAAATGCCCTATAGCTTTTCCGATCTTGCATTTAAGTGACTTTTTTTTTCAAACAGAACAATAAAATGCCTCAGAGTATAGGGCCTATTTGGATCTCATAAAATTTGTGGAAAACAAATTTTGGAAACCATTTCTTAGATTGTTTCTACTTCTCATGTTTGGTTCAAATGAAAAAAAAAGGAAAGCAACGTAGGTGTCATAATTATACAAGGTGAGAATAGTTAAGTGGACCCCGAGAATATGGAAACCTAATTCCAATCAAAAAGCATATAAATGAGTTTCAGAATAGGAAAAGTGAACCTGACATTGTCCATGCTATTTTCTTGTTTCCATTTCTTTTTCTTAACTTTTAGTAAATTAACCAAACAGCCCTAAGTATTGCAGATCAATGCTCTAAAGTTTAAAATTGTTGCCTGTTGGTGTCCTCTTGTTTACCCAATATTGCATATAAATGCCCCAAAGTTTATAAATAACCTAACTTAAATATCCTGAAGTTTCTAACAATTTCACTTTAGTACTCTTTGTTATGTGACATGGAGAAAATATAATACTGTCAAGGTTTTTTTAACTACGGAGCATTCATCTGCAACACTTAAATGTTTAACAACATTTTTAATTAGTTTTGAAACTATGGGGGCATTTAAGTGCAATTAAGCCAAGATTTAATAATATTCATATGGGTTAATTTCACAAAAACCATTTGAACTTTGTTTTGCTCACATAACCCCTTTGAACTATGGAGTGTCTCACAAAACCACCTCCTTGAACTTGAGTTTATCTCATCTAATCCCATGCCTCCTGTAATTTATAAATACCTATAATTTTATTGAGAGGAAAAAAGTCAAACTTCAGGAGAAGGAGTATGTTCCCTTCAAAATGACAGGTGATGAAGTCTAGAAAATTTTCACTCAAAGACATTTTAGTTATCTGTAAATTACAGATATAGTGTTAGGTGAGATAAGGTAAAGTTCATGAGGATTTTGTAAGACATCCCATAGTTCAAAGGGGTTATGTGAGATAAACAAAGTTCAACAGAGTTATGTGTAAGACTCCTTAAAGTTTAGGGGTTTTTGTGAAATTCACCCTACTCATATCTATGCATCAGGAGACTTCATTCTGACATGGGCTAATTTGTCTAGCACTATCTACTTAAAGTTTAGGGGTTTTTGAGAAAAGTGCGGTTTGCTAAAAAGCGAAAAAACAAAACAAATCACTCGCAGGGGTCAGAGAAAAAGGTTTTTATCAGATTTAACTTTGAATTAATTTAAAAATTAATGACAGCTATGTCCAGAAATCTGAATTCAGGATGGAGGGTAATGCCTGTACCCTATAAATAAAATAAATATGTAATAAGATGGTGGGTCTAAAGTATTTTAACGTTGTACTCGGACCGTAAGAAAAACAAGCATAGCCTGAGAGATAGGAAATTAAAGAACAAGGTTAAGAAAAAGAAGGAAAAAAAGAAAAGAAAAAGGAAATTAAAGAAAAAGTGGAAAGACATTATAAAAACAAAAAAGAGAAAAAGGCAACAAGGCGTAAAATGGAAAAAGAAAATGATAAATACACTCCCATTAGAGCTCAACCGCTTCACAGTCTCTCTCTCTCAGCTATAAACGGCAGCTGCGCTTTAAAAGCTTTGCTCGTCAGAGGGAGTGTCGGCGTCTTCACGCAAAGCGAGGGAAGAAAAACCCCGCGAAAATCTAGGGTTTTCACGGCTCAACACCGAGAAAAAAATCCGAGATTTATCTCATAATATCTTCTTCTATTCATTATTTAATGCAGAGTCGCCAACCTTTTCTGCTATCAGTCCTAGCGTCGCCGCTGGAATTTTCCGATTAAAGTAGGTATTTTTTTTAAATCAATTTTACTTTTATTTTCGTTTTTTATACTGTTTTTCTAACTGATATATGATCTCACATTGTACATATAATGCCACACATTTAAATTATTTATTTTGTAAATGCGGCATGGGATCAGAAGGGGTTTTTGGGTATCACAGGGAAAAATTAGGGTTTTGTTGAATTCTTTTCCGATTGACAGGTAATTTTCTGTCATTTTTTGTTGTCAACCATGTTTCGGAAACGATATCTGATCTCGCATTGTCCATGTAATGCCGTAAATTTTAGTTATTTATTTGTTGAATTGCGGGAATCACAGGCGAAAAATTTAGGGTTTTTGTTGAATTACGGATCCGAAAATATCATGGGCATTATCCATTAGCAAGAGTATTATCAATTTATGTGAGCAGACCTTTAGCTTTGATCACGCTTCGTTTGTTTTCCACTTATATCTCGGGAAAAGATGTCATTTTTCCCCCTACCCTTGTGTAGAGCAGGGCTGAAATCATGATTTGAGGGGTATAAATGATTTCAAGTTTTCCCACTGAACTAAATGAGATAGAATAAAGTCTATCATATTACCTCCTGATTACTCGATTTCCTAGTTTTGGAAAAAAAAATTGCGGGTGGCTATTTGGACAGGCAAATAGAATTATGTTCCCTACTTGCCATTGTGTTTGGGTTGGGTTCCTAGATTTTCTTATTCATGTGATAGCTAGATGGGGAAAAAAGTTCCAGTTCGTAGACAATTACGCATCATATAGGAGAAGGATGGTTTATCAATTATCATCAATGCTTTGAGTAAATAGATAGCTACTTATGACCTCCAAGCGTGCATTTTCCATGATATTAACAGCTCTTACCATGTTCGTTTGCTCCATCAACCTTCATGTACTTCCGAACCTCATCAAACAGTGTCAAAAAGCCCAACTGCCCATTGATGTGTTTATTTATTTGGTTCTGAGGGTTGTTTGATGTGAACTCTTGAATTGGCATGCAGGTCACTCGTGACAATGAATGACTGAGGAGGCAATGTGTATGCTT
The DNA here is from genome assembly GCA_037177215.1 of Asparagus racemosus. Taxonomy (NCBI): domain Eukaryota; kingdom Viridiplantae; phylum Streptophyta; class Magnoliopsida; order Asparagales; family Asparagaceae; genus Asparagus; species Asparagus racemosus. Next base: position 38,757,024 of record JBAKGM010000001.1, read on the forward strand.
GGCATTTGGATATTTGTAGCTCTCTCTTCGCAAATACTTGGAAACATGGCTTAATTTTTTGTTACTTCTACAAAATCAAGTATTATTCAGCTATCAGTTCCCGTTCAAGAAGAGCAGGATTGTTCCCAGGGTCTTTTCTAGTGAAAAAAAAGTAGTCTAGTATAAGTTATACCACCATAAATCAGCTCGAGGCCAAAAAGTTTGGACCAGATGGCTCTCATTTCTGAAACAATTATTTCAGAGAAACAACATGAGAAATCTTTTGTATCAAGGCTTACTTCTCTAACCATGGGGCTTTCTGCTGTATCGTCAGGAAGAACGTACTCGTTACCTGTCTTACCAGTTGCTGATTCAGCTACTTCATCTTCAGATGGGCATGTAATTGACATGCCAGCCATTGATGTAAGTTTGTCGTAATTGCTGTTTCTGACCAACACATTCCTTAGTTTGTTGATCAGGGTGTAAAGTTACAAGTTATATTGTGGATAATAACATTATTTTCTCCAGTATTTTTATATACCAGTGTACAAAACACATTAATTTCAAATTGTAAAGGAGTTGTTTGATATAGTAATGATACCAGTGCAATCAACAGATGCATGTCGTGTACTCAGCATATTTTCTAATAGATGCAGAAAATAATTGCAATGCTTGCTCATGTGAAGATTGATACAGCTTGAAACCTGGCTGCATGACCATAATAAAATGTCAACCAAATGGTAGACCCATGAGTACATCACAGTATGGTCGAATACTTAAAATAAGACCATGAAAAAAATATTCGCTAATAAGATTCAATCACCTGTATAACTCGAGATCTTTCTTAGACCTGGATTTTCTCCGTAATTGATGCAAAGCCAAGTAAAATTCTCAACACAAAACCCTCAAATAGGTCATCATTTAAAACTAGAACCTAACTGCCTGTAACTTAATTATTTAGTTCAGACATGTCTCAAAAAGAACATTGCTCTTATCTACTTGAAAATAAGGTTATAACCGTGAAATCCTATTGACCAAAAAAAAGCTGTTTGTATCATGTTTGCTGTAATGAAGAAACTCTACCCAGGTGTACAAGTTCCTACGATCATATTAGGGTGTCATATTTGACTTGTGTTGAAACTTAAAACTTAAAATAAGGTCTAAGCTATGTTTTTATATACAAAAATTAACTATATTTCTCATTCTTGCCCATGTGTCTTATCTGTCAGTCATGCAACTGTTATCTCGTTTTGTCCAGTGGGATCTAAGTTCAAGGCATAATCTCTATAATTTTGCACATCTCCAATATTTTGTCTCTGGTATTCTGAAGCTGATTATGTAGATGGTACTTTTAGCGTTTTCACCAGAAACAATTTATTTTACATCTATGAATCTGCAGTGGATTGTTGTTCATTTAACAGGGACAAGGACAGAAGCATATTAGGCGCTCATTTTCAGCACCAATAAGTTTGAGTTTTAATACAGAGAATGCAGATTCATCAAGACTTGAACGGGTGATTCTGACAAGCCCTCATTCTGGTCCTACTCCAGCCGACGGTGTTACACTGAATAGTGTTATACAAACAAGTGACGGTACTTATTTTCTTTGATTGTCTGTCTCTCATACATGTGACGGTACTTATTTTCTTTGATTGTCTGTCTCTCATACATGTATTCCTTTGTTCATTACTTTAAATCTTAAATAATTGCATATTTTACTTCCTGAGAGGCTTTTTTTGGTGATTTTGATGTCAAGAACTCATCCCTAAGTCAGTCCTTGTTGACGGTGCATGTTGCTAGCCTTATGTTTTAAAAGCTGAACATTAAATATAATGCACACTGTCAATTTTCTTTGGTGTTGTTCCTTTTAAGTTGTGGTTAATTCTTAATCTATAAATTTACTAATATTTATCTTGTTCTATTACTATGCAGAAGCTGAAGGTACAAGCACTTTCGAGGAAAAGGCAGTTTGTCGAATATGTTTAGCTGATCTTGAGGAGGGTGGGGAAACACTTAAAATGGATTGTAGCTGCAAAGGTGAACTTGCACTTGCACACAAAGAGTGTGCCGTAGAATGGTTTAGCATTAAGGGAAATAAAACATGTGACGTCTGTAAGCAGGATGTTCAAAATCTTCCTACATCTTTACTGACAAGGCATAATAATCAGACTGGTAGGAGATTGCGGCTAGATGCTTCACAGCAAGGTGAAGTTGCTCAATACAGGTACGAAAGGCTATGGAAGTTTTCCCTCGTGCTATTTACGTTGATCCTCTACTTGTCATCTTCATGCTGTTTTCTTCTGCGGGTTTGTGTCTTCTGAGCTACTTGCATGGGTATCTCACCAATCCATGCCCGTCAGTGGCCGTCTGTGGATGTACATTTCTGAGGCATCTACTTTAACACTGAAATTTAGGAAGATGCTTCTTCCATCTAGACATTAGAAACTTCATCTAACATAACCTTTTAAATTTCCTTTAGGTTGACTATGAACCTACGTTGACGGGGAACGGAAAATAGCCCCGAAAAAAATTCCAAAATGAGCAGTAAAGAAGTGTATTGGGTGAACAGTAACTTTCTCTTTTTTTAGAATTATTTTTTTTGAGACAAATCTAAGAAACAAAAAGATAAATTAGGATAGATCGGATTCACTCACAGTATCAAACCTATGGATAAATGGTTTCACACCTGGAGGAATCACTCCAAAATTCTCACATAACCATAATTTATTCATCAATCAATGTCTATTTCTCGTAGAGGATAACATCTTATTTATAGGAAAAAGCTTAATACTAAGGATAACATCATATCCTAAAATCTTATCTAATAAAACTGTAAATCAACATAACTAACTATCTAACAAATATATCTAAAAAGATAAGGTCTCAAATTATTAACTCCTATCAACGGAAATAAAATCTCCTAAAATAAGACGAGAAAAAATCCTAACTATATTACTAAACAAAATCAATCCAATCTTTAATTGCCCTACATCATACATGTTGCACAATCTTTTTTGTAAAAAATTGAGAAACTTCAAAATGCACTGCGCTCTGATTATGCCGGCACATTTATCTAGTCAGTCAATATCCATTAGTAGATGTTTGTTTCTCATAAGTCTACTTTAATTCTTTGATGCTGGCAGTTGGCAACATCCTTCTCTTGTCTAGCCACGGAGAACTTTCATATATGTATTTATTTAAACTTTAAAGTTGATTGTTGACTTATATGTTTCATGTATTTCCTTGAACTTTAGAAATTTCTATGGTATCAGAGGCATTTATCCCAGGTGTAGATGTACTAAGGGCAAAGTCTTAAATATCGGTTATCGAGGAAATATCGGATGGCTAAACTTCATATCAGATTGCGGATATCCGGGATATGTGGTAAATATCGGAATGCCATAATGGATATTTGCATATATAGTATAATGCACTAAAATGTAATCTCAACATACTTTATAAAATCTAGGTATACAAAATGTAAATAATATATGTTTAGGATCACTAATCAACCTTGTAAAACAAATAAAAGTAAAAATCAATGTTGCAACATTTTGTCTGATTTTTTTAGGCTAAAATGTCATTTGATATAATGGGAAAGTCATGATATCTCGCCCAAAATTTGCCAAACACGGTATATTATTTTGCGATAAGCCATATAAAAGAATATATCGGTCAACATATTGGCTGATGTATCGACTATATTGGGGATATATCACCCAAAATAGCCAAAAAACGGTATAGGATATTTAGAGACGATATCGGTTGTGGCAAGCCCTGTAAAAGGATATATTGGAGGATATATAGGGCCATGTAAGGGATATTTAAAACAATGACTAAGGGTGCTTCAAACATAATATGTTAGCTATATTCTAATGTATAATGGTGGCATTGGTTGCTTTATATTAGTGTCAGTTTCTTCTTTAAAAAAATAAATAATATCATTACTTCATAAAAGAAGAAATTTTTTTTTTTCCAAAAACCATGATCAACCAAAGAAAGAGTTGAATCTATTGACAAGATCAGAGTTACCTCAACAAGCAATTCAAACGTCTCACCTCCAAAGGGATTCACATGTTTACCTTTTGCTAGGGTTTTTCTCTTTTAATAGTCACACAGAGTTCTGATGACCAACCTATTGTGACTCTTAGTCACATACATAGACTGGTAAAAATCCTTGGTAACTTTTGCGTGGGATCCTAAGGGATCTCTAACTCTACAGTAGTGGGCCCAAGTCCTTTAGGTATCAGCAGCCCATTTGACTTCTAGGAAACCTTTTTGCTTTTATTTCTATAAAGTCTTATCTTAGTTATAAGAAGCTTAGAACTTCCACTAGTTACAATAATATCCATCAATATATGGTAACCAACCTCTGTAAAGATGAGAAAAATACAACTGAGGTCCCTGTTAATATAATACTGCACTAACTTGTCTTTCCACCATGCATATCCCTCATGAACCATTTCGGGACAAAATAGCATCATTGTCAAATCCCAGTTCATGTTTTCTAAACATTATGATTTTCAATCAATTGGACTCATGAAATCTTTTTCAGAAAAGATCATATATAAACATAATTTATAATAAAAGAAAAATATTTTGAAAATACACTGGCCGGATTTAAATTGAGCCCAAAGTTTATTTGAAAATCGTTAGAATATCTCCACTCAAAAAAGATAGTGGCAGTTCCTTTGTTGAGCATCCAATATATTATCTATTTACTATGTATACAACCTAACGTGCCTGTACTTAGCTTTTATTATTGAGCATCAACAATTTGCACATTAAAGTTACATAAGCACCAAATAAAATATATTGATCTCTCAGGTCCAAGGACAATTAGCATATTATACAAATACCCATGCACTGAATGTAGGGTATTAATATATGGATACGGTTTCATGTATGTATCACTTACATTACACCCACTTGTATGCTTATTGCTTAAGGTCAACACCTCAATAGCATAGTCAAGCTATTATAAAATAATTCATCCCAAGTGTAGGCTTTGAGAATATGTTGCTCAATTATGTTCACAGCTTAGAACAATTTTTGGGTCTACAAGATGCTGGAAAAACTAAATGTCCCTGCTTATGATTCATTAATCATGGAACACTTCTCCAACAATGTTACCACAGGGCTCTATTTATCAACAACAAATATTTAACGAGAAGTAAATAAATATTGAAATTCACCCACTGAAATATTGCATGTGTAACAAAATCAACAATCATAATTATTCATCAAATAAATAAATATGATAAATTGGTTTTTGGGGCGAATGTCTAACAATAAGTTGGCCTGTTTGCTCTCATTTTGTTTCATTCTGATCGGTTGCATGTTTTAAGGCTCGACGATTTTGAGGAAGTGATCTTTCGACCCATATTTAATTACTACACATCTTGGATAATGAAGATCGACGAGAATGTCCACTCCTTCCCTCTGCTCGTAGATGTCTCAAAGTCATTGCTAAACTCCTTGTTCACATGGTTAGGTCTTTACATAGGAACTTCTATAGCTCTGACTGATGCTCGGTGAAGAATCCCCTCAGCGTATACTGTTTGATTCATTTGTTTTAAGCATTTTTTTTTCCAGACAGCCAGACATTAGCACTCAGCAGTCTATCTCTTTCCAAATTTATTTCCTTTTAGTTACTTTTTCTGGGACTTCAGTCTTCAAATGTTCTTACATCCGTTTTACTACCTAATCTTGAGTGTTGCTAGTCACTCTTTTCTTGTATGATCATGTACAATTGTTACCTAAATTGCTCCAGTACGCTTCAAGTTGTGGTCTACTTCATGCATTTTGATTTATGGTGCGTTCTGATCACTGAAATTGGTGAAATAAGTAGGAATGACTAATGACTAAATCGATTCAACAAGTTTGTATTTAGCCTTATTCTAATAGACTTAGTAGCTATTTTTATGTCCTCTTAATATTGTAATGTATAAACCCGATCACGACAGAAAAATAGTTTATATTTCTCACAGAGTCTGGCAGGACGTGCCGGTTCTAGTTTTGGTTAGCATGCTTGCCTATTTCTGTCTCCTGGAGCAACTTTTGGTAAGTAATCTGCTTGTTCTTTTAGTGGTCCATAGCCAATATTCTTTAACTGTACATGGATGTCATATTTTGGTCTTCTGCATTTTTTGTAACTTTCCAATTTCAATCTTAACAGGTTACAGAAATGGGCACACATGCTCTTGCTTTAGCTTTACCTGTATCTTGCATTCTGGGTTTCGTTTCATCCATGATAGCTTCTATAGTGGGTAAGCTACTACTGTTGATTCGTCTTATTATATGATTTATTTTTTCTCTTTGCCTTTACTTATAGGTGTTCAAGTAAATAAAACAATATTAGAGGCAACAGCACACTATTAGACAAGCATGAATTTTACATGCATTACATGTGTACATAATGTGTATGTGTGTTCACGTAGACATAGCATCCAAGAACATACACCTAAACATCATAATAAAGAATTTGTGTCGAGATTGAGGTCATGTCTGTAATCTAATTACTAGCTTCTTCTTTCATGCTTGAAAATGTTTTACTGCTTTGCTACCCAGATGTAGTCTTGCTCTAACCTAATTTAGCTTCTTTCAGAAAGTGTTAATTTTGACACTAATCTAGTTTCCTGTAAAGCTTTATTACAAAGGTCTAATCTAGCTCTAATCCAGTTACTAGTTTCTATATTCATGGTTAAGAAAGTACAATATTTTGTTACACAAATCTAGTTGGCATAACACATACCCCTCCTAGTCCCGTCTCCTTTTATTCTTTGTGGGCGGAAGGCAGTTGTTTCCCCTATTTCTTCACAAAGAATATAAAATTGTCCTTTCCAAATCCTGAAGCTGGTTGATGGAGCCTTCAGCTTCCATTCTTCTCAGTATTTGTCTATTTAGAAAAATTTCTGATGCGAAACAGGGGAGGGGGTCTATCAGAATTAGCGATCTAAATCGAATAAACATCGTTTCGCCAAAATTCA
>JBAKGM010000001.1:38764091-38784200 GCA_037177215.1 Asparagus racemosus
TCAAATTAACTACTAAAAACTGAAATAACTAAAATTCAAATAACAAATATGAAAATGCCATTCTTGTCCTCATCAATTTCACTCATCACTTTTTCTACAAGATGCACTGTCAAGTCATCATAAAAAAAGTAGCATGGCAACAGTTGATTCTTGTTTGAAGAAAGCCAAGAAATCTAGGGCAAACATGAGGCTCCCATAGGAAAAATGAAGTTGACATCCACAATCCCAAGAACTACATTTTAACGGATTTTAACTTACTACAATATCAGCGACTTTGTTTTTGCTAACTTTCTTATGTTCCCTAAATTCAATGCATTTTGTTGAGACTTCCAATTGTAATTAAATTTAGTCTGCCAAATCCTTTAAGATGTTTGAATAGGGGCCTAATTTCAAATGCATAAATGACTTCGGGGTCTAATTTCAAATGCATAAATGATTTGGGGGCCTAATTTCGTACAATAATGGTGTGATTTCAAGCGACTTAACTGATTTGGGGTTCTAAATTAGAAATACGAAGAGTTGGAGGTGTAATTTCAAAATATTTATTTCAGGATATAATCAGTAAAAAGCCAAACAAAAAACAATATGCAGATGACCTGATACATTTTGTCAACATTTTACTTTATAGATGTGGAGCCAAGCATGGAAGTATATATCCTTCTGTTTCCCTCTTGACCTTTGTATTGTGGATTTATTTTGTTCATAATTAATGTCATGTATCATGAACCCTTCTCAGTTAGCAGGAGTCACATCTGGGCTTACGCATCAATACAATTTCTGATTGTCATCTTGTTTGCGCATATCATGTATAATATGGTATGTATTATGTTTCTTCAATATTTCTAGTAAGGCTAAGTCAATTACTTTACTTCTTCCAAAGAATTAATTGAAATAATCCTATTACAGCTCAGAGTAACTCCTGTGCTTGCTGTCCTTCTCTCATCATTTATTGGCTTTGGAATCAGTATGAGTGTGAATTCTTTAGTTATGGAGTATTTGACATGGGGTGCAAGGCAATTTCTTCAATCTGCTCGTCAACAAATTACAAATAGGCAGAACGAACAGTCCAGAGAAAGCCCTGAGACTGAGAATGAGGATACTGCCGGACAACAAGAGGCTCAGAGGAATGCTCAACGCACACAGACCTCAGGATGAAGATGAAGTTTGCTTCAGTGTAACTTTATCTAAGGTGATTATGCGTTAAGTCTTAGGTAGTCCTTTTGAATTTCAGCCTACTGTGCCTCCCTCATATTTGGTGCTGCTCCCTATATCAATGTTGACTTGGTTACCATCTCTTGGTTATTTTTAGCTGTGTCCAATTATTCATTTACTTTTCATGATTTGGATTGAAATGCTAAGCCAGTTCATAGATGTTACTGCATCATTAGGAAATTCTTAGATTATGTGAGATCAACTTAACCATGTCACCTACTGTCTATTTGAAAGAAAAACCTTACTGATCTGATCTTTAAGTCCCTTTTATCTTCATTTTGTTTGTAACAATACCATTTCTGTTATATTTTATGTTATTATCACTAGTATATCATTATCGCTACTGTGATTTTCTTATACCCACCTGAAGATGGCTTTGGAATTAGCACATTTCGTTATATGTGAGATCTAGAAAAAGATGCAGAAAATATCTGCATGACGAAACAAAGTTTGCAAAGATATGTCTTTGTGATGGAGGGGAACTATGAAGCTCGGAGAGCGAGAGAGGAGTCTTAAGATCTTCATGATGATGGCATCATGATCAAGTAAAAGAAAGGAAATTACTTTTTCAGTTTAAAGTTTAATGTCTTTTTATTATTACCCCTGTGATACAATTGGTAAAGAGTCTACGGTTACATTCAGACTGATCACAAGAGGCTTCCTCCAAGAAAAACAAGGGTTAACAGCTTCAAATTAAAACCATGTTGTTTTGATAATTTTGAATTGCATTTACCTCTTTGCTGCTGATTTATATCCCGAACCGCAACCATTAACATATTCTACATGTCATCTATTCCTGCCCTCTCATCTAACACTGTTCTTCTTTGCTTTAGATTGTCGTAGAAAACTATATCGAGATAGAGAGCGCTCACCGCCACCCATCAGCAAGAAGGGCGAAACAACGGATTGTTGTGTCTTAGGATATGCAAATTCAGAAGGAGTGTTCATTCAGCTCGAAGAATACTATAGCTATTGCTTGATGCTAGAAACGGAAGTTCTATTACTTTCCAGCTTGCTCCGCTTCTTTGTCTTTCAGTTTGTAAATAATGACATGTAAATGGTGCCCTTAGGAACTAGGAGTGCCCAACTGCTTGTTTATCATTTACAAATTAAGGGATTGTCCTCAGAAGCAAAACTGTAGATAAGTTGTGTAACTTTTGGCCCCTATCATGATTCTGCAGGGTATTGAATGTGAATGCGAATGCGAATGCAAATTCGTCACTTCCAAGCTTTTATTTAAAATTTTGTATGATATCTTCATTACTTCTGCATTTTCTAAAACACGGAGGCTATATTGCATTACACTTAAACTACTCCGTACATACTATAAAAACCACAACTGATCTAATTAATATTATTCCTAAACAAGGAAAAGGAAACAATATTCAATTCCAAAATCAAACAAACATGTGGACTTCGTGAACACTTGAAAACTAACCCAATTAGGAGGGAAAAAGTAAAAAAATAAATATATAAAATAAAACAATATTTAGTCTAACGGTTGCAAATTGCATTGTTAAGTTTTCAAGAACGGGGGTAAAGTTGCAAGCTTTGATGAACTTGGATGCGTCTCCACGAACAGAAGATCACCTGCTGCAGAAGACCAAATCTGGAGCTGTTGGTATGATATTTTTATTTTTTATTCCATTTTAGAAAATGTAGCTAAAGTTACCGTCACATAATATTATGTTATAGATATTCTTAATCAGTATTTTTTTCTTTCGTAGTTTCGGTGATTTTTTTTTCTTTTTATGCTTAATAGGAGCACCCCTAACTTCTTTCAGATGCACTCAGTTTTTATACTATCACATTCGTGCACTTCACTGTGCACGGTAGCGTTCTAGTTTACTCCATAATCAATTTTTTTTGGGATATGTTTTAATTTACTAATATTTAACATATAAAGCATTGTGGCCTTAAACCCATTCAATAGGATTTTCCTCTTTCTTCACATAAAACTCTAAAATATCTTCTTTGCACTAATCATCCCACTCTTGGTTCTATGAATCAAATCTTTCTTAGTTTCAATATCTTGATGAATAAGTGATGTTAGGACGCGAAAATGATCATCACGAGGTTTTTCCTCAAACTATAAAAAAGCTTGGTGAGAAGAAGGTATGAGAGTGTAGACAGAAATGATTGTAACAAAAGTGGACAACAATAGAGAAAAAATGATAAGAAAAGAACAGGAAACACCAAAATCAAAGAAGGGACAAGAAGAAAATAGGCAGCAACGTCAGTCAACAAGGAGAAGAAGAAGAGGATAAAACTGTTGATTTGTGAGAGTGACTCTGATACCACTTGTTGAGTTAATAAGAGTGGTGAACACTAAAATTTTTATTATTATTATTTCTTTAGTGGTACAACACTCAGTACTCTCTCTAATACAAACACTTTCTCTACTACAAACTACTACGCTACTACACTCTTTGACAAACACTCACTTTTTTCTTTTCCTCTTTATTTCTCTCTCTTTATTTTTCTCTTGCTACTGGGATGAGATGATTACAACAAATTCCATAGCTTATATAGATCTCCTAAACTGGTTGCTGAACACTATAGGGAGTTAGTAGAAACTATTTGGCAGTAGGTGGACTCTGTGAGGTTGGTGACATAGTGTTGTTGAGTTTAACACTTCCCATTAGCAGCGACTTTCTATCCATGAGTTCAAGAATTATAAATTCTTTTTCAATACTTGGATTTCCTCTCTCACTACTTATCTCCATTCTTCACTCCCGTATGCTTCTTTAGAGGTAGATAGCTCCTTCATATCTTTAATGTCGACAATAGCATACTTGGAATTTGGTTTCCTTGATCTGGTTGATCTTCAAACCTGTCTTTCACCGATATCTTCTATTTGGCTGGGACGCTTCTCTTCTAGTGTTTTCCGATGAACACTGGTCCTCTCTCCTTTGAGCATGTGGGAGAACTTGATTCTATCTTCTTTAACTATTCTGATTCGTCTTCCTGACTTGGCTCCACTAGTTTTTCTTGTAGTTGATCCTCTAGATCATTGGAATCCGGGAGCACAACTTCTTGTGGAGTCCACCAAGATGAGCCTTCGTCAAACACAACATTTCTTGATGTGCAGCATCGTCCAGTTGTGGGATCACAACATCTCCATTCTTTTCTTTCACAGTCATACCCCACAAACATACACCTTATGGCGTATTTGTCAAACTTGTTGAGTAAGTGATCAGGCACAAAGACGTAGCACACACAAGCGAAAACTATGAAATGGCTTACTGTTGGCTTGATATTCCATAGCTTCTGAAATAGTGGCATGAACTCCAATTTTGGTTATGGTAGCTGATTGATCACGTACGCCGCAGTCTTCATACACTCTGCCCAAAGACGTCTTGGCACGTTCTTGGCATGAAGCATGCTTCTGCAAATTTTAGCGAGATGACTATTCTTCCTTTCTGCTTAGCTATTCTGTTGCAGAGTATTTGGGCATGTTAGCTGCCGTCGAATCTTGTGCTGCTTCAGGTAGTCATTGAACTCATGTGATGTGTACTCTCTACCATTGTGTGTAGGCAATGAATCTTCTTGCCGAGTTCTCCTTCGACTTCTTCTCGGAATTGCTTCAATTTGGAGAGTGCTTCAGACTTTTCCTTCGTAAAATAAATCCAGACATACCTTGAGTAGTTGTCAATGAGAATGATCATGTACCGCATCCCACCGATTAATTCTTGCTTTACTCGATCAAATACATCTGAGCGTACAAGCCCTAAAGATTCCTTAGCTCTAAATTGTGACTCTTGGTATGGTAATTGATGCGCCTTACTATACTGACAATGTCCCCATACAATCCCTCCTCGAATCTCCAAGTGTAGAAGACCCTTCAACACTGTCTTTTTCATCATGATCTTGAGCTTGTGACAGCTCTCATGGCCAAGGTGAGCATGCCACGAATCAGTCGTCTTATTCTTCTGGGCTTTATCTATATATGTCGATTCTACTGGCATCACATAGATAGATTCTACCTTCCTTCCCTTCATAATAAGTTCTCCTGAGGGCTTCAAGTTACAGTAGACTTTGAAATCTTGTGGTCTGAATACTACATAATTCTCGAAATTCATCAGCTGAGACTCTGATATGAGATTTTTCTGCATACCTGGGATATGGTGCACATCTTGTAGCTGGATTTGATCTGGATTGAAACGTGGCATGAACGTGGTCTTTGCGATATGAGTGATATGCAATCTTGAATTATTGGGTATCACAACTTCTCGGCCTCCTCTATACTCCTTCATGTTGACAAGTTTCCCCTTGGCTCCCATCATGTGGTTGGAATAGCTAGAATCCATGATCCGATCTTTGCTATAGTTGATTTCTTCTCGATCTGAAATCGCTACAAGTGCGGACTGAGATTCCTCTACAATCGAGGTTAGTGCCATATCAACGACCTCATCTTCGTCGACTGATACATCTTCAATAATGGCCATGGATGCTTGGGCATCCCATTCTTCTTCATCGTATTGACATTTGCGCAATGTTGCAGCATTGCCCTCTGCTTGTCTTCTCTTGTAGCGGCAATCTCTGGCAAAGTGGCCTTTCTTCCCTCAGTTGTAGCAGCTACTATCAGGTCTCCTTGCTCGACGATCACTTTGCTCTCCCGATCTGTTGTGATTTTCTGATATATGGTCTTCTTGCCTGCTTTTTTGAGCCAGCCTTTCTGTATTGCTCTTTGCTCATGCCTTTTGGTTTGTCTCTTTTGTTGCTGGTGAATAATGCTTCGTCTTCGCTTTTTATTGAAATGCTGGCCCTTTGTTTGGTTAGAGTCTCCTGTGTATCGAGCAACCTCTCTTACTCCAATAGTGTTGGTTGAGTCGGCCAGCCGTGTGTAGCCGCAACAAGCCCATGGTACTCTGGTCTCAAGCTGTGGATGATTATTCTTCTCATCCTTACATCCCACACTTTAGATTCTGGATCTAGCTGAGCATTATCCGAACAAAGTATTTTTACTTGCTTGAAGTACTGGCTAATTGTCAGATCCTTTAGTTGCCAGGTCATCAATTGATTCTCAAGGAGTTCAAGTTGAGCATCATTCGTATTTGAGAATAGTGTCCCGAATGTATCTTTTGCCTCCTTCAGAGTTATGGCATCCCGAGTATAGTCCACGAGATCTTCTTCTACAGTGGTCTTGAGCACATCCATAGTCTTGCTGGCTTTAATATTCCACTTTCTTAGTGCTTCACTAGCTTTCCGAGGTGTTATAGCTTTGGCACCCTCTACAACCTCCTAGAGGTCCTATCCTTACAAATAGGACTTCATACAAGTCTCCCAATAGTTGTAGTTCCTTCCGTTGAGTTTCTTGAGGGTAGTAATAGTACTTGCCAGATCCGCCATCGTGACGTGGTACTGCTTCAGTATCTTCACGAAACTTTAGTCCCTGACCAACCAACTTCACAGTCCTAGACTGAGCATGAATTTCTGCTTTCAATAACGCCGATAGGATCATTGTAGGAAAGAGTCGGTCCCTAACTGCCTGCTCTGATACTAATTGTTGATTTGTGTGAGTAGCTCTGATGCCACTTTTTGAGTTGAGAAGAGTGGTGGCCACTAAGAAATATGTTGTTATTATTTTTTTTAGTGGTACAACACTCAATACTCTATCTAATACAAACATTCTCTCTACTACAAACTATTACACTGCCACACTCTTTCACAAGCACTCACTCATTTTCTTTTCCTCTTTATTTCTCTCTCTTTGTTTTTCTCTTGCTACTAGGATGACATTATTACAACAAGCTACCATAGCTTATATAGATCTCCTAAACTGGTTGGTGAACACTATAGGGAGTTGGTAGAAACTATTTGGTGGTAGGTGGACTCTGTGAGGTTGGTGACATAGTGCTGTTGATTTTAACAAAAACAACATCAAGAAAGAAGAAGAATAAGCAACAGTAAATAAAGAGAGAAGGGATAAGAATATGAAAAAGAAGAAAGAACAATAAAAAGCTATAAATCAACACAAAAAAACTTGGAAGAATGGTGTTGCCAGCTTGCTAGAGGTCCACAAATGCACATTGGGGTCAATGTTGTGGTCAACAACACAATGGGAGAGGACTAATGTAGAACACACTGCAGATATATTCATGAAGAAACCGGACTAACAGAAACCCGAACGCAAGCCGGCAGAAGAAAATAACTTGCAATGAAGAACATGTCATATCTCCCAAACCATACGTCGGAATTGAACGAATTATATATGAAAATCACGTATTTTCTTGAGACGGAGTCAACCAAACCAATTGATGTTCGATTTGTCGCTGTCCATTTTGTAAAATTCCCTCCAGATCGAGAGATATCAGAGTTTTTATCAGTTTTTTACTATTTTAGGTAATGTTTAGGAGTCTGTTTTGATTAGGAAATAAATCCGGATTTATGAACACTATAGGGAGTCTTTTAAGGAAGTTTTGTTATTTTTATTTTTGGTAAAGTTCGGATACTAGTAAGAGTCTTTGTGTTTTCTATTTAAGCAGAGGATTGTAAGCTCTAGAGGCATAACTTTTCATCAATAAAATTTCTTCTTTATTATAGTTTCTTCGTGGATTCGAAGATCGTTCTTTGTGGATTCAAAGAACAACCTTAATGGATTCCAAGTTTTATTACTTCCACACTGCGTTAAGACCCACAATAGAAGAGTAGGGTCTAGTTTTCCTTTTGGTAAGGTAAAATGGTTTGGCTCTGTAGTGCAATTTGAAGCACCTCCTGCATGACTGTCCCTTTCCTTTTTCTTATTCATTGATTTATTTATTTATTTATTGAGGGCGTAGACAATGGACGTTAGAATTTTAGCTTTAGCCAACCTTCTGGACTGGCAAAAGGGTCCTCAAATTTGCTGAGTGACAACTTAGTTTGATTGCCCTTTTGGCTCCTATATTGTACTTCTCGTACTGAGTGGAAAGAGAAGTGATACACACACACACACACACACAAAAGAAGCCAACAGTACTTACGGATACATCACATGTATTTTGCTTCAAGACACTCATTTGGAGCGTGTTGCATGGTACTACTTGGTTATTTGTATATGGGTTTGTTAATTAGTAGATGCTCTTCTCTCTTCTGTCATAGAACAACTTCAATAATGAATTAATATGTGCTTCTAGATTTTCTAACAACTTTCACACTTGACAGATGTTTGTAGATCTCAAGCGAGGAGAGACTCTTCCTATTCATACAAATATGACATTCCCTTCATTGCCTTGTGAAGTTACATTGTAAGTGTTGCCACATTTTGACCTTCATCCTATTTCTACGAGAAGATACTCAAAAAAAATTTCTTATTGTGCAAACGTTTTCAAGTTACCAGTTAAGCACAGCGTTCTGATGCCCCTCTGCATTTTTATTTGCATTTTTTTTCAGTATTGAATGCGGATGCTATTGACATGTCAGGAAAACATGAGGTGGATTTGGTTACAAGCATATGGAAGGTAAAAACAGTAATTTACTTTTCCCTTCAGCTTTCCTCTTCACAGCTGATCTTATGCATGTATACACACAGATGAATGCATATACACGTGCGCACACTTTTCACACTCACATATACTCTCCTTATATACATGTTCACACTTCACACTCACATATGCACCCCTTTTTTATTTAAATGTTTTCCCTTACCTTTAAGCTAAAAAATTGTTGTCCTTACGTTTGAGCGAAAATTAATGTTTGTGTGTATACTGCTACTCCTTTTTATTTGGTTACTGGCTTTGCTGTATTTTGGTGTTTTGAACTCTAGTTTGTGTTTTCCTGTTCCCGTTTACGAGGATGACCAATTACAGCAGTGTCATGTATCAGATGCTAATAAATTGAGAAGTAGCTACCTTTTGATTGTATTCCTTTGTGTTTCCATTGTGTTTTCCCTCTCAGAGTTCCTGTTATCTGTCTGACATTTGTTTATTAAGCTGTAGCTGAAAGCGCGGTTTTCTTCCAGGGAACACTCATGTAGAGTGCTTCACTACTTCTCTTCTTTGCCCTTTGCCCTGTGTACTGACCTGCAACATAGGATATCATGATGCTCTAGTGCTTGAATTTTTGACATATCTTTAAAGGAAGAGGTCGCCTGCAGTTCTTTCGGTGATACATTTCAAATATGTCTTATCGCTTAGTTACTTGTAATTGTAATATTGATCAGTTAATGCATCTTCATGAAAAAAACATGGGAATATACTTTGCATCGATTTATTTAGCTTGTTGAAAGAATGGCTAATACTTTAATAAAGATGAGATTAAAATAGAAAAATAAAAAATAAAAACTGTGGAAACCTCTTCCTGTTTGTGTATTTGTGATGAGCCTGTCTAGTTATAACGAGGTTGGAGATTCATGTTAAGATTTACTATCTTTTGTTTCTGCAAGGCTGACCATATGTGCTTCTCTAGCTTTTGAATATCCCTTTGTCGTTAAATGTCGATTCACAATGCATATTTTGGTCAGTGTGGAAGCTTTTCTGATCGGTCCATAACAGGAAAATATTGATGTACCAGTTGTTAAACAGTAGCAAATGAATGATGAGAAGTCTTATTGTGTGCTGTTTTGATCTTATTGTGATGAACTGCATGTTGTTGTAAATAATCTTCAAATGTTGGGGAGTTTTGATTTGGTGTTCTCTTGATGATATGAGTGACAAACTATATGTTGTAAATAATCTACAAACGTTTGGGGCTTACAATGGAGGTTTATAGTAAGAGAGGTTTCATTGGCATCTAATGTGGTTACATGATTTACGTTAGTCAGCTACCTCTAGGCAGATAGATTGTCGCCATGGTATGCACATTGTAAACCATGCATAAAAATAACTCTTGTTTAGAGATTACCTTTCCTGGATCTTTTGGAAGGATCGCCACGCATCTAATATTGATCTTTAAAAAATGGCAAAGGGCAACCACACCGATACGGCGAGAAGCCCCCACATATCACCCCCCAACTACCGCATAAAGCACGAACTTGGTCGGAGAAGGAGATGGCGTCTTTGTGAAGGTTTGTGGTCTTCTCTCTCATTTTTCCCATCTGAAAACCCTATATCTATATATAAAAGGGCTTAGAGATAGAATTCTACAATTATTAGGATTATAAATATCTTATCTCTAAGATAAGACATTATCCACTCACTTATTTGGGTGTTTATCTCATTAATAACCAACATACTCTTACTCACACAAATGAGTGGGTGCCATCCGTTGCTCCCTGAGCCGACTCCTTGAGTCGTTGTCTCTCTGAGTCAAAGTCTTCCTGAGAATCTCCTTTTTTTTTAATTCATGTCCATACATCGTTAGTGCGGCGTGGACTGTTGACAACCTGCAAGTAGATAGCCTTGTAGCAAGATCCGTTAGGACCGACACAAGGATCGACCTAAAGAAATGAAAATGCACAAATAAAAGTGTAAGCAAGCGGTATCTCATACCCCAGATCTAATGAACCATGGCTACTCAAGTACCTTCGATCCCTCGAAGAAGCGTACATAAACACCCGGGTCTGCCCTCGATTCATTGCACTCTTAAAACCTCGCCCCTGGCATAATTAAGAGTTGCACATGCGATGTAATCAGAAGATATGATCGATCTTCCTCTTGAAAAGTTGTATATGTTAATCACCCACTTTCTTGACACTACCACGTATGTGTGGTATAGTCTCATCACAATAGAAAATAATAGCCAAAGTAGCAGACGGTCATAATAGCCTTCCCAGACAGCCCAGTGTCTCTAAGGGTGCAGTGACTGTCCTCCATCATTGGTGGTCGTCTATAAGGGCTCACACAGCGAGGGAGCACTGACCCATCCCTCGACATCCTTATATCTAGTCCAAGCACGCGTCGTATGGCAACGCGGTATGGTATTTCTTCTCTCTCCCTGAGAGCATATATCATTAAAATGAATACCGTACAGACCCAAGTTTTATTACCCTGTAATAAACTTGTCCGGCCATATCACCCCGCAATATTCCTGGGATCTCCCGACAAGCCCGCACCTCGTGCACCAAGTCAGACCCTTGATCTGGCTAAAAGTAAATAGGTAAAGTGGACATAGGGTTTCCACTTTGGTCGCTTCAACATATAAGTATATAGCAACCTCATCCTGACCCAATAAAGCGACCAATAGATGGCTCCAAGTCATCTAAAAAAATCTTGCTTCTACTGTCCACTAGCTAATAGAGGAACCAATTCCCCCTCCATTGTTGGTTTTATATAGTCCCTTCGATCTTGTATGAGCCCAAATCTCAACCTATTTCTTCTTTGCATATGAAATCCTCCCCGAGGAACTCAATATACCATAACCCTTTTGGTTACAGTCTCATCATGTTGCTCACATGTAAACTTGATGTAGAGAGTATCTAAAATAGTGTATTTTCATACACTTCAACATTCTAGGGTCCAAACTTCTCATCCAATAAAAAGTAGTGTATGAAAGCAACATTCTCTCATGAACATAGTGATCCAACACTGACCCTTAGCCGTCCATGACTCATCGGGTATTGACCGCATTGATCTTGAAGGTACATGATTCAAAATCTATGTCACCATAAATAGTACATTTTCCCAAAACCAAATGGGTAGATTAGTATCAACTAATATATTTCGAATCACATCTAATGGAGTTAAATTCCTCATTTCTATAACACCATTTTGTAGCAGAATATAGGATATTATCAACTATATGACTTTCCTTTCTATTAACATAGTTCCCTAAACTTTCAAGATAAGTACTATCACAATCAGTACGCAAAGCCCTAATGCCTTTGCTTAATTGATTACCCACCTTACTGATTTATCATTTGAAACAAATTCAAGCACTCAACTAGGCGAGAAATCAGATACACAATATCGTAAATAAATTAATAACCGATAAATATGCGGAATCAATATTCTCCACTTTGTACCTTCATGAATATTAGTCTGCACATATTAGAGTGAATAAATTACAATTGAGATGCTCCTAGCCTTACCAATGACTTTCTAGTGATTTTACCCACTAGACCGTACACGTAGATGGATAAATACCTTAGTACATATACTAAGGAGTCAACCCCCGTTGAGCCTTCACGCGTGTCCTCTTATGTGACTTAGTCTATTATACCATAACTTAGATCTAATCTTAATTCATGACACAATATAAAATATAAGATAAACTGGTTATCTAGTAATAAGTCACATTTTAAAATCAACTAAATAATTTGCTTGGCTTATATAAGCAGAGAAATCTTGAAGCAAATCTAAGTAAGTTACTCTCAAATGGGAAACTAACTAGAATCCCACAAACCTAACTTCCGAGATACGATTCCATACTCTAAGTGAGAGTAAATAAAATAGCCTAAAAGATCTATTTGGTCCTGAGAAGACTTCTATGCATCCCGTTACATAATCCCGAGCTAAATCTTTCTACTCCTATTCAAGACCCAATTTTTCCTCTGGCTTGCAGATGCGATCCGTGAGTCCAGAGATTTCTTGGTTATGCACCCTTATGCATGAGATGATCAGCTTGTTTGCAGTGAAATCAATTGATCTTTTTTAATAGTAAGATTTTTCAGTTTTTATTAGCTTATTTTATATTAAAACCTATTTCAAAAAAAATCTCACGGTGTATCCATTGCAACTAGGTTCTCAGCCTTGTGCCTCGGTCAGCTACCAAAGCCAAAATAGACATTTTGGTCTTGAATACGCTCTGATGTTTATACTCCAACTTCACTTTTATTTGTACATTCCTGGATGTACCACATCAGCAACGTGAAATACAAGTAACAAATATTTTTTCTAGAATTATGTAACATGGATAACCGACGGATCTGTCGCTCCTAGCTCGACGTAGTTTCAGCTTTCTCATGATCCTTATCATAGAGGTCATCATATGAATATGAATTTGATGTTCTGCCCAGCAGTTATCTTATTTGAATCCAACTTAATAATAAGAACTCGGATCCTCATTGAAGAGACTTATCCAAATCTCACATTAAGTGCATCTCGGAACTCTTTGCATTCAGATTATCCTCGTAATCCTCAATAAGATTGTCTCTCTTTGTAGTCTACCCAGTGAATGACTTCAACAATCTTTTCGCTTCTAGATCTTGCACCGAGCGGCCTCAAATATAATTCCGAGTTGAACCCTGTTCCCACTAGGATATTACCACCTCAGTACTCACCAAAATCTCCTGCTCTCAGGAAAAAATGGATCTTTCGATAACAATATCTCAAACTACTCAGTTCCATGCTGTCGTCGAAATTAGTATCTTGGTACCTTAAGAGAAGGATTAAGACACTTTAATTACGGATACGTTAAGATTATTAGCATTTACGAAGAGTATTGTTCTTCCATGAATAACATTCCATCTCATCAAGCATTTTATATTGATAATAAGATTACATCCCAAATAATTTTTTAAAAATGGAATATTAAATTTCTTAAAGATAGAATAGCTTGGTAGTTAAATCATATTAACGTCTCTGCCTGAAATCTCCCACGTGAAATTATTTGTTTATATATTTTAGTATGCGTCTGAACATGAGACATGACAAATATAAACAAACAATTTTACTTTTACGTTTAACTACCTAATTTATCTTGTCAATTTTATTAGGGTTTTTTCGTTTCTTGTAAAATTGGTATGCACCCCAGGCGCTCTCATTGGAATAGCTACCCATCAAAATCTCTAAGATTTTATTAGAATTTTATAATTAAAATTTTTTGGTGTATAAAAATAATTTTTTCCTAACTTTCAAAATTCATAAATTTTTTTTCTGAAATCCAAAAAATAACTCTTTTATGAAATCTAGTGGGCTCTACATTAGAAATTTCTCAAATTTCTAAAGAAAAATAATAAAAATATTTTGAAGAAACTTTTGTAGAATTTTTCAAATATTTTTATTATTTTTGAACATTTAATTATTAAAAAAATAGATTTCTGTAATTTTTAGAAAACAAAAAAGGAAAGTAAAAAATAGTATTTACCAATCTACCCCTAGGGTTTTAGAGGCCCTGAGGGACAGATCAGATAGTGGCGGCGGCGGCATGATTTTAAAAAAGAGCCAACCTAATCCCAATGGCACAAGGAGATGGAGATGGGGAAGGAGAAGGAAGGGATGACGGAGGTCGATTCGAGGGCAGAAAACCCCTATAAATACCCCCCCTCCTCCTCCTCATCTGCGGTTGTGAATCTCAAAATCAATCTCAAACTCAGGAGGAGGAGGAGGAGGAGGAGGAGAATAAGGGGATTGCGATGATGATCATGCTGGGGAAGAAGAGGCCTTTTTCTTCCCCTTCTGAAGCCGACGGCGGCGAGTTTGTTACCCCTTCTGATTCCAGCACTGTTACCAACACATCCTCAAAGCAGGAGGTTGTGCTGCATCCCTGCCACCGCCACCGCCCTCCTCGTTCTCTCCTGTCATCTTCTCCAACCTCCGACCTTCTTGTTGGTGAAGGTCATCGCTTGGAGGAGATCGTCAGGGTCCTGAAGAGGATGCATTCCTCCCTGCGCCTGCGCCGAGAGTACTGGACCTCTCCCCCCACCGGCGCCGAGCTGAGGCTGCACCACCTCATCCTCATCCACGTCAACTCCTGCGCGTCTTGTCCGACCTGGAGCTGATCGGGAGGTCTCGAGGCTACGCTCCCCCCCTCGGAGGCCGGGAGATCGAGTGCTACAGGGAGATCCGCAACTGGGCCCTCCTCTCCGCTCTTTTCGTTTACTCGAGCGCCGCCTTGCAGTCCGATGCCCTCCCCCCAGGCGACCGCTTCTGGTGCGTCCCTGAGGAAGTCCACCAATTCATCTCCCATACTCCGCTCCACCACTTCCTCTCAGCAGGCTTTGAAATGATACCCTTCCGCCGATCCTTTCTCGACCAATGCAGGCGCCGCATTTCTCGCATCCTCGAAAAAGAAGAAGAAGAACCAGAAGAAGAAGGCGAGATGCTGATGGAGTCGATGACCATGCTGAGTACAATAATGATGTTGATGGTGACTTAGTCATGGAAGGAGGAGCCGCGGTTGATATCAGTAACGATACCAGCGCTGCTGCTGAAGCCCACCAGGACACCCGAGGAGGAGGCGGCGGGACGACGCCGCGCATGATGAGCAGAGTAGAATGTCTCTGTGCTATTGTATCCAAGTTCATTCGAATTGGGTCCTTGCGTTGCTGTCCTAACCCCCCAACCAAGGAGGAGGCCAGGCTCTACGCTCAGATTGCCGAGCATGTCCACTCATCCGTCTTTCTGTTCCGCTGTGCAGCAGATACGCAGCAGACAACAACAGGTACTGGTGGCCATCGATCATTCAATTCAACAACCATGATATTTATCTCTACTATGAAATGATTGGTCATCTCATTATACATCTATCTTTGTTTGCAGTTACTGGTTCCCTCAAAACCATCCACGCTCCTGATGCTTGGTACTCTTCAAACCCTGATTCCGATCCATCAGCTGCTCGAGGTATATGCTTCTTTACTTCTTCTTCTTTAATATTATGCAGCCTATTTATTCTTTTGTCACTCGTGCTGTTGTCCCCAATTATTTGCCAATCTCCAGTGCTCTCGCTTGTGTTGTGCATTCTGCTGCAACTTGTGCTCACTTCCACTCACTTGGACTTCAAATTTGATGGCCCACCCACCCTCACCTATGCGTTTCATATGTTAGTTTAGTGCTTGAGATGTGCTCACATGTTTTCCCCCATCTCATATGTTGTTATTTTTCAGTTAGATCTCCCTATCGCTTTTCCTCAATTACTTGATCCACTTCTTTCCCCCCACCATCTCTTAAATCTGGATCTCTCTATTCCGCCAAACAGTCCGCTTTAATCACTTTAAAATAAGTGAATTCACGCCCAAACCAAATCCACCGAACTAAATAAAGCTAAACTAATTTTCTTCGCTTCAGATCCCTTTTGAATGTAAGACTCTTCGAATCGATTTGTTCAAAATTTATCGAAACTGTTCAGATCGCACGGTTTGCTCATTCCTGCCTCCTTGACCAGAATGTCTTGTTAAGAATTTATTAAGCTATTAAATATGATTAGCCTTTTTGTTTGGTTTGTTTTTTGGTTTTTTTTTGGGGGGGGGGGGTGGCGGATGTTTGTTATATGTAATTTTGATGGTCTATTGACTTGGGTTATTTTTTTAATTATGATAATTATACTGAGCATTATTAGGCCTCTATGATGTCCTCCATGTGCACTGGGGTTCTGGAAGAATAATGCTAACTGGACTACTCTCTCCTAAACTACTTCTACACTACAAGAGAGACAAATGTGGGCTCAAATTCTATCAATTTTGAAAAAAATGAAGAGGATGGACTCCACATTTTACTCTTCTGTATTCTGGGATTAGTTTGGGAATAGCAGTCTACTATCAATGCTCAATTTTGAATAGAACCTAATAGAGCCCATGTTATACTATGGCCCTTGTCGCAAAAGAGAAATATTGGAGGACAGAAAATACCATATACTCAATGGAGGACATGTTCATTGAACTTGCATACTTAATTGGCTCCGCCCTTAGTGAGTCAAGGCCGATCTCGGTTGGGTCAGATGCCTGCAAACTTGGATGCCATCCAATTCTCTCTTGAACCTGTCCTAGCTAGCATAGATCATCTTGCCTCTCACTCTTGAGGTATTAGGTGACCGTCAAAAGAGAAACACATTGTTCAATTTGCAACTTAAAAAAATCCTAGAAGTACATATATGCATCGTGCAATAGAAAAGATATCCTGCACTGCAAAAGATCTTGCTTTTTTGGCAGTTCTCTTCAGCAACAAAATCAAAGTGGGAGGTTTGGATTGAGGAACGTGTCTAATGGGGAAACAGGGTTGCGAGGAACACATTGTTCAATTTGCAACTTAAAAAAATCCTATAAGTACATATATGCATCGTGCAATAGAAAAGATATCCTGCACTGCAAAAGATCTTGCTCTTTTGGCAGTTCTCTTCAGCAACAAAATCAAAGTGGGAGGTGCGGATTGAGGAACGTGTCTAATGGGGAAACAGGGTTGCGAGGAGCAGGTCAGGTTTGGTTGGGGAATCTTTGTTGCCGTTATATGGGTAGTAACTAATTATGTCATTCTATCTCTAATTTAGTACCTTGATTTTTATGATAGTAGATCACTATGGACTTATTTTGCCACTACTTTTTGTGCGATGTGCAATTTCACTAGGAGACAACCGAAATGGATCTTCTGATTTTTTTGGTACAGTCACTCTAGCCCTTTGCACTCTAAGGCTCTTCTTTATCCCAGTAGTTTTAACGTGTATGCTAATTAACAACTCGTGATCTTGTGGGCGTGCCCTATGCTAATTATTCTGAATACAGTTCACTTAAAGTTGGAATCGGCAAGAAACAACTGGATATGGCCCCGCTCCAGCAATATTCTATTCATTAGGCCCACTGCTCATGAATATAAGCCATAGAAAAAAAGCCCTTTTCTCAGTCAAGACTTCATTCAAAATCATAGGGACCCAAGGCACACGTATCATTTTCTGATCTTATATTTAATTTAGTCATTAAAGAGAGCCAATTAAATAAAAAACGACCACTCATTCCTTTACTTTTCTCTAGGTATGGGTATCAACCAATCATTTTTCCTTTTCCTAATGGTTAGCCATACTTCATTAACGAAGAGATAAAAAAATAAGGCAAAAGCTTTGTTCATCCTCGTGATCGAATATTATCCCCTTTGTTGTTGGATTCCTCTTTCTTACATGTCCCACCCAGCGGTGCATACTCTTCTATATCGGATAAAAGGTAATTAATTATACAATAATTCATAGGCTATACAGTTGCATTATAGCTTGCAATGCATTCATACATATTTGATGTCTGTATAATAATAAAACCATTTTCCTTAGATTTCACTCCCATTACCAATATTACGTGATACATTATGTTGATCTTTCATATCTTTGTGTGTTTCCTCATTCATAGCCTTTCTTGATCTCTGTGCACCTTGGATTCGTACACAAGCCCCCAACATATATAGTATGTGGGTATAGGCGCAGTGTTTGGTGAGATCAATAAACAAACGTCTTCAGGTTTTTTTTTTCCTTTTGACTTTCTGATCTTTTTTTGTGGGCCCCCCGGGGGCGGGCTTGGAGGGGTCAAGAGTTAAATGGGAAGTCTCTGTTGAAGCCTTTGAGAGGGAGGAGCGTAATTTGGGCATTTTTTTTCTGAATGCTACATGCCAAGTTGGTCAAATACACAGTGGGTTTGAGTCGTTTGACGGTACGTCGTTGGGTGTATTTTGGGTGTATGAGCAAGAATGTCTTAAAATATTTGCTTAGACCTGAAAGAAGATTGAACCTCGCTCATGTTTATGCATCTTTTGTTCAGAAATTGGATATTTCCTCTGTTGACTCGTTTTGATGATTTCAGTATTATTTCTCCCCTCATACTTCTGGTCAGTTCTTGGTATTTTTCATTTTCTAGCTTTTCATTTTAAGAAGTCGCATGAGGCTTTTCTTTAGTTTTATTTTTGAAATCTACTGTATTTATTATTAGCTGCATTATGATTCATGGCAAGTACTTCTTAAGGTGGAAAAAGAATCTTAGCTCAGCTACTGAGGGCACTATCTATTTGTCCTTAAAATTCAGTAGGAAACAGCTTGTCTGTTGGGTAAGTTCTTTTACCATTTATATATCAATGTCATAGTGTTAATCTATTTGCTGTTTACAAATTCTTCCTTTCAAGCTTCCTCCTCCAACGCACAATACTGAACCTGAGATGTCACTGAAAATGCAGGAAACAACGACAAGAATATGCGGGCACGGTATCTCAGGGAAATTGTGTCGTATTTGGAGGCGATGAAATCGTCATGCTTAGGAGTCATACCCACTCTTGAGGAGATGCGATACTATATGATGTTATCGAGAGGGCTTGACCATAGCTTCATGTCGTGCTCAGTTTCTAGAGATGCTTGTGTTGAAGGAGCAGGGAAGATGAAGCAAAGCTCCTTGGAGGAAATGAGAGCTTCGTTAAAAGCTCATCTGGTCTCAGTTTGTAAAAGCCAAATGAAGTTCTACGAAGATGCGATGAAGGAATCTGCCAGCATTATAAAACTGGTTCAGTCTGCTGTCATGGCTGGTGATGACGAACGAGATGTAGAAGACTATGATATCCCTACGGACGAAGATGTGAAGAAGGTGAAGGAGTTTCTGGGAGAATCGAGATCGGAGTGGAGGCTTAGACAGCTGAATGAGCTCATTGTCATCTTAAACGAGTTGCTTTTTGTAAATCTTTCTACTTCGTTTATCCTCGATGCAGGCCGGGAAGTGGCTTTTGCTCGATATCGTGTTGGCGAAGACTGTTGTGAGATTGTAGCCAGAGAGCTACTCTGCTAGCTAGAGAGCTTCTCCTCCTTTTAGCTATTCTATCTTATTTTCTAAGTTAGTTTCGAATGTCTTATTTTGTTTTATTATCCTGCTTCTCTTTTGACTGACTTACCATGTTGAGCAGTTATGCTGGTTTAGTCCTTTACTTTGTATCGAGACTCTTAATGCGATTGACTATTAGTATATCTTTATTATATAATTATCGATAGGTAGTCTACCCGTCTTATAATATTCTTTTTTTCGTTGCTAGGTGTCATTTTCTCTACCCATTGAATGTCGGTCTGTATGGAAAGAAACATTGGACTGTAGTTCAAAGGGTATCATACCCCCTTAATTTCAGTATAAAATAAAAAACATGGACATAATGCATAATCATTAACTCTTAATGGACATAATGGATAATAATAAACTCTTGATTAAGATTATTTGGCCTATAGATTTAGCAATAAATTTACATTCTATGCAATACAAATATCAAATGTGTCGAAGTAAGTATTACGTCCATGAACAACAGCAGATAAACTTTCACTAAATTGTAAGAGAGATTATAATTCATAACGATTAGAGCGATTATCACTGCGCCCCCCCCC
>JBAKGM010000001.1:38805094-38816040 GCA_037177215.1 Asparagus racemosus
CTCCTCTTTCATATACTGACTTGATCGTCGGAGTGGCCACCGGAGAACCCAACTCCGACCCTTCCACAGGTGTTCCACGGCGTTGAGACCAGCTGCTAGGCGGCGTATTAGGAGGGGAAACGGGCCTCGCTTCTCTAAACCCTGATTCCTCCGCAATCAGCGACTGTTTGATACGAACACCAGTTTGAGCATCAACAATTCCTACCCTTATTTGGTTCTTTCTGTATTAGTATAGATTAGTGCTTCTCATACATATATTATTATTCTATTTGTATTTTTGGAACTTCGCAATTATCAATTTGCCTTCTCAAATCACATTAGATAGGAGTAGGTTTAGTTATTTACAGGTTCTTGAGTTTCTTTCATAGCTTTTCCATTTAAGTTTGATCTACAAGACTAGGAGTAGTTCACACTGTACTTTTGGCATTTATAGGCCGTTTAAGTAGTGTAGCCCATTCGCTTCATCTCATTTGTGAATGTATTAATGATTTCATAGAGGTTGCGTTTGGATTCGAGGATTTGATTTTAAATTTCAGAATTGAATTCTGAAATTTAAAATCAAAAGTTTCAAATTCAATTCCTTCGTTTGGGAAACATCCAAAGTTGAATTCCAGAATTCAATTTGAAATTCATGTTTGGCAAACTTTAGAATTTCAATTTTAAAAATTTCAATTGAGTTGTTTGTCAACTAGTAGAATTCTAATTTCTAAACTAAAATTGTAGCTCAAAGATAATTTAGAAATAAGATAATCAATTTACACTAGTTATGCATCAAAATTAGTGGAAATAAATGCTTCAAATAGTATATCTGATATCCGACTAACTTGACATAGATAAAATACCTTAGAACCTCAAATGTAGGAGTGCCAATAGTTGACCTAATAATCACCATAAAAATGACCGAAATCATTCATCAATAAAACTTTTTAAACTCATCCACCACTAACTATAACAATAAATAAAGTAGAAACTTCAAATATTGCATATAACAATTCAACAAACCAAAGATCTAAAATATCCAACAAATACAAACCAATAAAAGTTAATATTTCCACATTATACAATGTCATGCTTAAGTTGTTCTCGCACTAGTTTCTTTAAAACTTTTACATCTAACTTAAATGAGAGTTTCTTTCTAATGCTTATACACTTTTACTTTGTATTTTTCATTGTAGCTTTCTTTCCTCAGTTCAAGAAGTAAGTCCTGCTTTGCGAGGTTATGAATCCCTTGAAACAACAACAAGAAGACCAAATCAGCTCCATTCTTGAAGACCATGTAGACTTACAACAGAAAAGAAATCATGTTCTATTTAGATTGCTAGGAATCACATTCTATTTCAAAAATCAGAATGCTATTGTGGAGGAGTGTTGTAGACCGTTTATGTTATTTTTGAAAATCAAACTGTATGGAAAATAAGTTCTAAAGTGCGATACTATAAAGGGTCTATGTGTAATTAACCATACTCTAAAAGACAGCAGAAAACAATCTATGCTAGTTGGGAAATAAACCTGCTTGCTTTTCATATGCCTTGCATCTACAAAAGAAAGTGTAACGACAATTTTGCTTGTAGTTCAAGTATTGACAAGAACTAAAAACAAAGAGAGTTCAGCTTAAGCCATCTCAAGGACCATGAAGCCATGTGATTTGTGAAGTGAGGGTCATGCACAGAAGCCCTTTTAATATGAGAATTTGCAAACTTTTCAATAGATTTCGAAAACTGAATTAGTGGATTTTTTGAGAAATAATATTGTATTTAAAAGGTTTTTCAGCTAATTAAAAAGTATGTTTAATGTATATGTACAGTCATAAATAAGAAGAGATTTATAAAGTTACCGAAAGACGAAGAGATTTACACTCTGCATGTGGGAACCCATGAAGGCACAACTAATTTTTATAATAAAAAACGTATGGATGAGGAGGCTGGTTTTTAATATGTATTATTTAGTTCAATAATTGCAGTTTGTGTTTCTCTCATCCAAGCAACCCTCACGGAGTCATTAATGATCCTTTTGGATTCTGACATAGAGACATCAAAAAAATGAAATACGTTCCTTTTAAAATGTATATTTTGTATTAAGTAATCAAAATGATATTATCTACTTCAGATATATCCATGTTATGAAATTTATGTTCATTGTCAAGTAATTACATAAGAATATGGTAATAAAGTCTGCAACTATATTGGAGTTGTAGGGTAAGCTCGTCAAAAGTCGGAAGAAGATAAATAGGAAACAAGCATGGAGAAAATTGTAAGATTTGTAAGGATGATTATATGGAAATCTGAAATTAAACTAACAAATTTAACTATACTAGGTTTTATGCATGTGGTCAAATATCACAATTAAATATTTTTGGTTTACTTCCTTACCAAAAATTAGTTCTTTGGTTCTACTTTGATGGCTTTTGCTCACTTATGTCTCTAAACTTTAGTATTGTGATTATTGTTTTATATTCCTTTAAATGAGCTACACCCAATTAAAATTTTCATGCTGATAATTTAATTGATATGAAACAAATGTAATCCGAAGCCAATTTGAATTATTATGTTATTTTGGACCAACATGAAATCAAGCTTGACCTTGGAAAGTATAGTATTGTAAAAGTGAAAAACATTTAATAAAATAGCGTTATAAAAGGAAGATGAATAATTAAAGCTAATAAGACAAGATGATTGGTTAAAAGTGAGCTAAAACAACACAAAAGAGAATATGTTCCTAATCCTTGATAGAGTTAAAAAAATCATAAATTAAAGATTAACTCTAACTCTAGTACATTTTTATACAATGAAAGCATCCACATAGGTATATAAAAGTACTAAAAAGCTCATGAAAATCCCTTTTAAAGATTCCTAATTTACTTTAAAAAAACTATTGTATAAAATATCCAGAAAACATTGTCTTTCATTCCTTCTATTTCATTTTTTATTAAGTCGACGTTAATCTTTCTCCACCTTTATCTTTTTCGATAAAAGTAGACTACATTTAAATGTTGAAAAGGAATAGTAAACCTTAAATTGAAAGTTAAATTTATATATCTTAATGCAAGAATATCAAACAACTACTTTGTTCTTTGCTAAGATTTAAAATTTTAGTCGTGTTTTGGTGATTTTGAACTTTTGAAGATGTATTTTGTAAATTTTGAAACTTTGAGAGAGTTTTTAAAAAAGTTAAATTTTAAGTTGGGTGTTTGTAATTTTCATGTTTCATGTGTTGGTGGTAAGTTTTTTTACAACACTAAAATTTAAATTTTTTTATCGTAATTATTAAAACTTTGGATTTGTTTTTTGTAAAATTCAAACTTTTAGCAGTTTGCTAATAATTTCTAGATTTGACATGTACTGCTTAAAGGTTTTGAAATATCAGGTTTTTTGTGATTTTAACTTTGGAAAGAGTTTTTTATAATTTTTATAAATTTAAGGTTATTTTTTACAAATTTTAAGTTTTAAGGTTGTTGATGTATGCAATCGAACAGTCACTAATCTCGGTGTGAGTTTAGCTTTTAAGAGAGCGGAGTCTGCCTTCTCTCCGAATGCCCGGTGACGTTGCTCTAGTCAGGGGGTTTGCCTACGAGAGAGTACATGTGGAAAGGGAGGATTTGGGATATTCGGTGGTCCCTCCGACGATCAAGTCAGTAACGGAAGAAGAAGAATGTGAAAATAGAATTCACTGAGATGAGATCACTTACTTGGTTTTCTGTTCTTACCGCTATTTATATTTAGGGTTCGGAGGGCATTCTTGTCTTTCAAGAGACAGCTGCTGAGTCAGCCCTCTCCTCCACGTGCCGGGAGACGATTGGGCTAGCTCCTGTATGCGCCGGCCACAGTAGTATGTTCATGTCACAGTAGCATGCCTTTACAGGTGTCAAACTATAAATGCATGGATTGCTAGGGCGAATGGTTGGTTGGGTGGACGACCATCACTATCTTTCGCGTCCTCCAAGGATCGCTAGGGCGAATGGTTGATCAAGTGGACGACCATCACCGCCTTTCGCGTCGTCCATGGATCGAGTGGTTAGAAGGCGGCGACTGGTCACTCTTTCTTGTCTAAGTAGATGACTAAGGCTAGTGAGCTGAGGGTCTGGCAAGGGATCGACGATCCGACCCACGCTGCCTCTTGCGTCGGCTATAGGGGCGGTCGTCCGATATGTTATGAGGTAGGCGGTGAGCGTAGGTCGTTTTGCAGGCTGGTCGCGGGGGTCTGTGCTGCCCTCGGTTGGTAGGCGGATGTGTCCGTTTAAGTTAATGCTCTGTTTTCCTTTTTAATCACTTATTAGTGGTTATGACCATAACAAAGGTGCTTGAAGGTAATCTTTTGAATTTATCTTTATTGTTTGCAAGTTTTAAAATTTCAGAATTTTATGGTGTTTTTTTATTGTTTGAACTTTTGAAGATGTTTCTACAATTTTTGAAACATCGAGGGTGTTAATTGTAGATTTTAAATTCTTCGAATGCTACTGTTAATTTCCACATTTCATATTTGTTATTTTAAGTTTTGAAACAACGAGATGATTTGTACAATTTTAAACTTTTGAGGGTATTTTGTGCAAGTTTTGAAATATTTTGGGTTATTTTGTAATATTTCATATATTATAGCATGTTAGTTCTTCATCTTTACAAACTATTACCATGGAGCTGTTTCATGCAAATTATTAACTTTATTTTTTTTAAATTGTTGAGCTATATATTATAATTATAATAGATTAAGATTTAAATGAAATATTCAAAACAGTGAAGAATAATATTGATCGTGGAAAGCTTTCCTCGTACTGGTACTTTTAAAAGAAAGGAATATGATAGACATATATCAATTGACTAATGGAATTGAGAAACTTAATAAAAGTTTTTAAATTTTATATAATCAGCAAATAGTTTAAAATATCAGGGACAAAATGCAAAAATCACAGCAACAAAAATCTTAATACACGGGACCCACCCTTCCATGTTAGGCCGCGATCTCGGGTGCCAGCACAACAAGATGACATTGTCAACTGACAAAATCTAGTCAGAAACGCACATGCCTTTTGTTCTTGTCGTTTTTCCTTTTAACCCCCTTTTATCTTAATTTATTTTGAAAAGTCTCAGCGGAATAAACGAGTGGACGGCAAGAGACGAAAGAAGAAAGAGTGAATGCGAAAGCGACGGGCTGAGCTTTGAATCTTATCTACCTTTAGGAAAGGTTTTTTTAAACATTAGCCCTTTAATCTTTCATAGTTAAGATTAGTCCCTTTGACCATTGAAATTACTAACAGATCCCTCAATTCTAAGTTTTAATCTAAACTGAGTTCCTCAATACAGTGAAATTGCATTTCTCCCCCAACTCGTAAGTTATTTTAAACATAGTCCCTCATTTTAAATTAAGTTCCTTTCTCCATTATGCCAAAACTCCGAAGTTATAATGAGGATTGAGGAATATAGTTTATATTAATTCTAACATGAACCTACAAGTTGAGCGCCTTTTTTTTATTAGCTGAAACATGGACTCACATAACAGTATTAATTTTTAGAAAATCCGATTTAAATTTCGTGGTTGGTTGGGTTTGAACCTGAGTAGCTCTAATATTATTTTAAATTAAGCCCCTCTAACTATTACACTAAAACTTTGAAGTTATGGTGATGATCGAGTGTTATACTTTTATATTAATTTTAACACCTCAAATCATAGAAATTGCTCTTAGCCCCCCAATTCTTAAGTTATTTTAAAAATTTCCTCTAATTAAGAGTCTACGTAGCAATTAAAAAAAATTTGTCTCTCAAATCATCAAAATTTCTATTAGGTCCACTAGGGTTGATTTGAGAGACTAATCTTGAAATAGCTTAATCATTAGAAGATCTAACAATAATTTCAATAGTTTGAGGGACTCATTCAAAATAGCTTAAGAATTGGGGGACTATGGGGCAGTTCGATAAAGCTTGAGATTATAATAAGTTGTTTATGTAAATAGCTTATAAAAACAACTTATACAAGCTGCTGGAGATAATATTTTGGTAATTCTATATCAAATACTATTTTTAAAAGTAATTAATATATTTGACAAAACCATACGTTTGAAAGTATCGTTGTCAAAAGATGAAGACCACATATGATATATAAATTAAAAAAACGGAAACTACTTTTAAAAGTATCATGAGATTGTATCTAAAATTATACATTATACATTTAAAAATAGAAACAATTTTAATAATCATGCAAAAGAAAATTTCACAAAACATCACTATTGACTATTTTTTTAAAAAAAGCAAAAACACCCCCTACAAAGACAATAACAATATGGCCCTACGGGCTATAGCATTACATTATTTCGGGGCCTAATTTAAAATATTAAACATTTAAGGACCCCAATAAGAAAACTTTGTAAGTTCTTTTCATTCATTTAATATTTCCTTTTACTGACAGATTTCTCAATCTCCAGGCACCGCCTGCGTGAATGGCACTTAATTAAACCGTAAACGGTAAAAAAATCTTGCTTAAGATCCATAACTTTAAGAAAATAAATTTTATACGCAATAAAATAATAGTTTTTTATTTGGTGGGATGCATCTTTCACATGACTTTTGTTCTATAAATCAACCACTCACCCTTTCGTTTCTCTCCTTCGTTCTTCTCTCGCTTCTCTTTTCAAACATTTCTTATTTTATTTCTTCAATTCTCTCTCAAAGAGAGAGGCAGCTTAGGTAATTTCTCTCTCTTCTTCAAAAAATTTTTTTTCTTCAGTTTTTTAGATTTCAACCTGTTTTTAGCGTAGATCAGTTAAAAATCCAAACTTTAGAGGACTCATGTCTTTGATATACGTTCTCTTTTCTATTTTTCCTTCAGTTACGTTTGAATTTTGTAAAGTTTCAATCTTTCTTAACTGTTTCAGTTTCAATTTAAGTTAGTTTAAAAAAAAAAAATTCGTCTGATTTTTTAAAAAACTTCAACTTTAACAGACATAATTTTAATTTCATCTCTTAACTGCTTAAGATCTATTAAAGATTTGTCTTTAATCCTCAGATCTATATAAGCTAGATAAAGTCTCAGTATTTTGCTCTTTTTTTCTTTGGTACAGGAGTTCTGTTTGCAGATCTCGTGTATCTGGTAACCAGATAACAAGATGAGCAGTTGCGCGATCCAGCAGAACGCGTTTGCTGCCTGCGACGAGCCGGGGGGCCCACTTGTCTGTCCTAAGCCCAGGCGGATCCGACCCGATATCAGAGCCGAGGTTGACCTTCTTGACATATTTCTGAGCAAGGTATAAATTGCAAAGCTTGCTAATTTATGTAAAAAAACAAGCTATCTCTAATTAGTCAATTAATTGATAAATTTTGTCTCGATTACAGGGAGAGGAAAATTCGGTGGACCCTCCGTTCTTATGCGGATCTCCACCGTCCCGATCCGCTAACCCGATAGTCAACGACTCCCGATTCGGTGAGCTCGTACCCGTTAACGACCCGGTACCCGTACCTGCACCCGTACCCGTTTTGACAAGAACGGGGTGTGCCTGGGCGAGGTTCGGGTTCACACCCGCCACGGTTCGGGTCGAGGGTTTTAATTGCCTCGACCGCGACCGTAACGGGAGTCGTGGCATCCCGGCCGTTGCTTAGTTATTTTTAACGGGATTTACTAAAGATCAAGAGAGGGAGAGAAATTAAGTGATATGTTAGGGGTTGAAGTGCAAATTTGGCACAGGAGGGTTTTGCTGTAAATCGTCAATGTGAATTTTGAGTCTGTAGATAAAGAGAAATAAGGTGGTAAGTAGTTGAGAGACAGTTGGAAGTAGTTTTTTATGATGCGGTCCTTAGAATTCGTTTTAATAGTTTAGTTAGTTGAGGGTTAGATTTGGACTTTGTTAAATATGTATAAAAAAAAAAATTGTCCATTTCTTGGGTTAAATGATTTAGCTTTTTTTTTTTTGGTTTTTGGTTGGGTTAATGAAGTGAGAGGCTTAAGCTTTGTAAAGAAAGAATATGTAGCGACGGATGTTTGCGTGAGTTTTTTTGAGGTCTGATATGTAAATATAAAATGTTTGGATCTTACTATTCCTTCCACAATCGATTCATGATCGTTCCCTCTGTGATTTATTGGTTTTTCTCATGGCGTATGCGACTCAAAATTTATTGAGTATGTTTGCAATTAACAAATCATGAATCGATTTCTTGATCGTTGGGGAATTTAAGAGATAACTTGTAAAAAGCTTAATGAAGTATATCGTGAGCGTTGAATATTTCTGAACAAATATCCGCTAACTTGGACGTTTGGAAAATTTAACTGAAGGCTATGTTTACTCTTGCAATTTGTCAAATTTGCATCATCTTGCTTAGTTGAGTGAGCAACTGCTAATGGGCCCCTTTGATTTGCAATCCTCCTGCGAGTCTATTTTTTGATTGTCCAAAGAGCTGGCTAAAAAAACAAAAGAATCACAAGTAATTAATAAGATCGAACGTTTTATCTTGGACACGCCTGCTACTGAGATCTATCACTTGCGAGGGTTTGGACCGTAGGAAGTTTCCGAGTCTAAATGACACTCGTTTGATATAGCGAATTGTCGATTTCGTCTCGTTTGTGTATTTGTAATCTCTTGTTTGATATAGTGAATTATTCTCTTAGTGTGATGTAGTGAATTATCTGTTTGATATAATGAATTATTCTCCTAGTCTGATATGGTCATTATCTGTTGTTGCCTGTCGACGTATGACTCGCTCTGGACTATTTTATACATCAAGATTTCATTTTTCCCGTAAGCAAAACCCCTGTATTTATCAGGCAAATTCCCTAACCAATAATCCATAAAATGATAGTACTTTCTGCAATTTAACAGCACAAAACTCAAATTGCAAAAAGAAGAAAAAGCCACAAACAAAAAGCCGAAGCTAACTGTGACGATACGTAAGGGCCAAGGGGGAAAAAAAAAGAAAGAAAGGGAAAAAAAAAAAGGGCATGCGGAGCTAGACAGTACATATCAAATGTCAAATGAATTGTGACCCTTTCTTATCAACATAATTAAAATTATAACTCAAATGAATTTTATTAATTCTTAAAATCATGAATAACAGCAGGTACTTAAAGAATGAGTACAAATCGTGAAGCAACCCTTTTGTCTCGCTGGCACTTTTCGTCAGTAGCACAGACAGTCTATTTTGAAATTTCCTCGTAAGAATAGATGAGAGGAATGGGCTAGTCTTGCACTGGGCTCTAATAATAAATGACTTTGAGTTCAGCTAAAATTGGGCCGCACCTTAAAGCGAGCCCAATTAACTTGTGTTTCCTTGACATGGGAAAACCAAAATCCCTCGTTAAAGTGAAAACATCCAAGCAGGTACGCTACCATCAAAGTATCGTTTAATTTTAGCATGCATAGCTCATACCTCACTTTCTTACTTGACATTAGATCTCCAACTGAACAATTCAGAGAGCGATAGCTCGAAATTGAGAGTTAAAGTTGACCCGAATTTGATTAAAAATAGTTAGTTAACATTTGCATGTTTGTTTAACTTTACTATTGACAGGATTAGACAAGGGTTAACCCGCAGGTTTGGCGCAGCGGTGTAAGCCCTCGTTGAGCTCCTGTTAGGGGACGGTTATAGCGAGTTAGTCCCGTATTCAAATCCCCTAGCAGGTAAAAAACTCTTGGGCTAGCGCCAGCCACAAAGCGCTAGCAGGAATAAGTCCCATTCATAATAAGGTGTGGGGATAACCCACTTGGGTGGCACACATAGCTAGCGGGTGTGTGTCCAGGGTGGGGGCAAGCCGGGAAACCTGGGTTCGAGCTCTCGTGCCTACAAAAATCCCAACGGACCAGAAACGTGCCTTACTGCTTTCAGGCTTCGAACCGCGGACTAGCCACTTGCAAATGCAAGGGGTGAACCACGGGAGTACACCAAAAAAAAAAAATTCTTGGGGATACCTCATGGAAAACCCAAAAAAGGATTGGATAAGGGTTAAGAGATTTGATCTCATCGGCTAAGTTTGATCAAAAAAATGAGACTGTTTTTCTAAACATAAGATATACGTAATAAATAACATAGTCTATTATACAACAGTAAACCATAATTGTCTTTAATGCTTAAAGCGTGTTAAAGTATTCGATTCCCGGTCGTCTTATCCAACAAAAAAAGCTAGTTAAAGTGCATTAAATCGTATTTAAGCTTTACCATTATTAGACACAATCGGCCATGGACTGTTTGTTTTGGTGCATTTGGTGAGGATTTTTGTGACCTTGCATTACGAGTCACAAGTAGTCATGTGTAACCAGATAAAAATATGGTTGGATCCTATCTTTCATGCAAATCCTCTTTAATATTCATTATAGACAAACAAAATTTTTATTTTGAAATTGTCAAAATTTCTTACATACATCTAAATCCTTAGGGATACAATGCGCAAATCAAACTGTGCCGAATTTAGATTCTTGACTCAAGGTTGAGTATGGAATTATCTGTATAGA
The DNA here is from genome assembly GCA_037177215.1 of Asparagus racemosus. Lineage (NCBI taxonomy): Eukaryota > Viridiplantae > Streptophyta > Magnoliopsida > Asparagales > Asparagaceae > Asparagus > Asparagus racemosus. The sequence goes on from JBAKGM010000001.1 coordinate 38,815,515, forward strand.
TTAGTCTAGTGAAAATAATGGAGGACATCTAGTTGGAACACAGAATGTGTGTTTTGTTAGAGGGTGTTGAAACTATAAATGTAGTTGCAACATCATTTGTGTGTTTGGATTAATGTAGTTGGAACACTATGTTCTTCCAACTACATTTATGAGTATTTAGTTGTATGTAGTTACAACACAAAAATGTTGTTGCAACACTCATATATGCTAAAATGAAGGTGTTGCATTTGCGCTCAAATTTTAGAGTATTGCGATAATATTTGAGATGCAGCTACATGTGAATACAGCAACTTTAGTTACAGCTACTTGTACATACAACTATATTTGTTATTGCGACATCATCGAACCAAACAAACTCAGAGTGCCATCAGCTTTGTGTTAACATGGGTCCAACCAAGACAGCTAGGCCAGTTAGTAGGTCATGGAGCCCCATCAACTACTGTTTAGGGGGTGTTTGTTTCAAAAAAATTTTGGGATCTCAAGTTTATGGATTTGGAGGTTTGGTTTTTAGTTTTGTGGGATTCCA
>JBAKGM010000001.1:38844589-38856570 GCA_037177215.1 Asparagus racemosus
TTTTCTTAAGTGATAGAATTACACATTGATATAATATATGTGCCCACAAATAGATTTAATTAGATTTAAATCTAACACTGTTTGGATAGCATGGACATGAAACTCTAGCAAAAAGATTTTCACGAAATATCACATTGGTCCTAGAAAAGGGATTTCCTTGTCTATTGTTTGGTTGACAATAGATAGATGAAGCTTCATTGGCAACAGAAACAGGAAACTTCCTCTCTAAAGCTGACAAAAAAATGTACGAAGTGTGAAAATTCATTCTAAATTTTTAGCTCGAAATAGGCTAGATTGGAAATCTGACATGATGAATTAAAATTTTCACTTTTTCTGGGTAAATCAACCGTAGGGTTATTCTATATTGGTTCCTCCAATATTTTTGAATAAAGTCCCCTAAATCTCATATATTTTAATAAGTCCTCCATATTTATAAGAAGTCTTAAATAAGTCTCCCAGCTTTCAAATATTTCAAAGTATTTTGCTAACCATTGGGCTGAGGACAAAGGGTAAGAAGGAGAGAGAAAGAGAGAATAAACTAACAAGTCTCTTATATCATTGCCCTAAGGCAATGGTTAGCAATGCCCTACTTTAAATATGTCTCCCAAATCTACAGCTTCTTCAAAGTAAGTCCTGACCCTTTGCATTAAAAACTATTAAGTTAAACTTCAAGTTAACTAAATTCCATTAACTTTGAATGTTTACTATTCTCGTTCCTAAATAATTTCCCCCAAAACTCTTTTCTCTGTCTCTTTTCCTTGCTTGCTATTTTTTGGGAAGTCTCTATTTCAATTTGTTGCACGTATCAGTCGTAACTAGCCGGGGAAGATTAGAGAAAAACTAACAAGATTAATATAGTTTAGTTTAATTTTAAGTTAAAGTGAAGAATTCTAAATCAGGGAGTACTTATTCAAGAGAACTTAAATTTTCGGGAAACTTGTTTTTGGTGGACTTATATATAAGATTGTTACTTTTGAGGGTCCTATTATTTTCTTTGACACAGGGTTTGTTAATGATTGGGCTTAGTACGTTTTTTCACATTTCGTCCGATCCCGTTCCTTATTTCATGATTTCGACCACTGTGGGCCTTGATCAGCCCATGGAATTATCTTATTAAATATGTTATCATCGAGCATAATTGGGCCCCTACGAAAAGATTAACCCTGATTCCTTTTAACACCTGGAGGTCCTAGACCATGCCTATTACTGCTTTTTTTTTTAATTAATTAATAATATTTCCCCCCCTATAATGATCCGAACCCTTTTCCCCCAGAGTCGCCTATATAATCATAAGGGAGAGAGCCCCTGAAGCATCGGGAGTTAATATCGGATCTCGCCCCTCTTTTGTCTCCAGGCGCCCCGATTTCGTCTGGTACGTGTCTTTCTAATAGTTATCAGAATAAAATTTAATTACGATTTCTTGTTTGTTGGATTTAGGTTTATTTTTTTTAGCTACTAGCTAGATCTTGGTGCTTCCTCTGAAAAAAATTAAATAAAATTAGCATGTTGTTGATCTAAGGAGAGATTGTAGATCTCACGGCCGCTATCTATAGATCGTTTGGTTGATTCGTGAGGACGTGATGCTGGATCTTTTGGATCTACTGATGTTAATTCTAGTGATTGAATTTAATGAGAATTTTCTGAGTTTTTAATCCTGGATTTAGTACTAGAAAGTAGTAAAATTCTGTAAACAGGTTTGTAATTTTAAAGACAAATTGTTTTTTTAATGATTTCTTGATATCTACATGATATAATTTGCTTAACTATCTTTTTTTTTGTCAGGGAGTTTCGCTGTCTCTGAATTTTGATGCCACTTTTTTTTTTCACAGTCAATTTGTATCTGCTAAAATAACAAAATCCACAGAATGCCTGGAAACAGTATTTATAAATAAAATAGAGTAAAATGTTTGGGCACTCAAAGTAAGCTGTTAAAATCCGTCATTGAGTCGTGTTTATGTCCACAAGTCTAAAATAAGATGATTTAGTTGAGATTTGAGGCGCCTTTGAAGTCTAACTACGAGCACCACCCTGCGTCGAATTTACTGCCTTCAAAGCAAAATAACTTGAAATATCTCATTCATTAAATCACCAAGTGTTGATCAACTTGGACCGAATCAAGTAGTGATTAATTCGCAAGCATGAACAAGCTTTTTTTTGTATCTCAAACAGTCTTTTCACTCTATGTGTCATGTATTGTTGTTAATCGTTTGAAAATCTTTTCAGTGATATCATGCAAATTATAACCAACCTCAAATAAGTGTCTTAAACAGGCAGCGTAATGCCTAAGCAGCTGCCCAGGTGCCTGAATATCTAGTTGGGTGAGCCTAGGCCAATTTTAGTTGGCTACTTTACTGTGCATGTCTAGGCGCCCACCTAGGGTATTTTTTATGCATTAGACGCTCACATGTATGTTCTCTTTCAAGTCTGCAAATAATACATGCATGCTTTTGAAATGATCTGAGTAATGCTTTTTAATGTACCATGATCGCAAATATCGATCTGCTTAAGTATACCCCCTTTGTACTGTGTACTGTTCAAAGTAGTGCACCATATGCGGACGCCACACCACAAAGTGTACCATAAATCTGGTTATTCTGGTCTAATTAGAGAAGGCTTACTGTTTTGTATTATTTTGCTGTTAATTGTGGCTTCCCTACATGTAAGAATTTTGGAGCTTTGGATTTTGAAATAATTTAGTTATAATCTGTCTATACTATACTATTAAATAACTATCTCTGATTGGAAAATTGCTACATTTGGCAGAGAATTAGATTATGCAAGTATTCATCTTCTCTCTGTTAATCATTCTTTTTCTTTCCCTATGCTTCTTTTCCTTCTCTATTTTTCTCCATCTAAATATATAAAACTTTACAACTTACCTGATATTAATCATTAATTTTTAATTGTCTTTATGAGCATGACAACATTCTACTGCTAAGTTCTTTGCATTGCACGGGTAAAAACTAGTTAGCAATCAATTGAAAAGGTAGTTTCAATTCGCATGTGCAATATCTGAAATAATCTGCTAGACTTTGATATATCCAATGAAAACAACCCATTTCTTTCTAATTACTATTTTTGAAAGCTTAGGATTTAAATTAGATTTCCTATCTGGGAGCTGTTTCGTTGATTTAGCGTCACTTGCATACGTATTCTTATTTCCAGGAGCATACAGTTTCTTTATGATGGTAAAGCACATATTAAAGTGTTTGATAAAGTACTACCAATTTCCTTCTGTGCTTGCTTGCCATTTGTTGTGATATCGTTTATTGATTGTGAATTATGATTTCCATACCCAATCTGTTAACAGTGACCAATCACTCATGAATTATGGGTCTGATTTAGGATTATTCCTGTGTTATAATAATTACATTAACTCAAAACTGTTACATGAGATACATAAAACTTATTGCACTCGGAAAGTGCTTATCATGTCTGTTATTAATAACTTTTTTGTTCTCAAAAATATCCTACTGAAAATTTGTAGGTAGTGATGGCTTCAAGCACACGTCAAGGTGGAATTCAGCAATTGTTGGCTGCAGAGCAGGAAGCCCAACACATTGTTAACAATGCTAGGAATGGTACGCCCTACATTTACGTATTCTTCTGCAGAGATGCTTGTGTGTATGATGTCCCTTCAGATTATATTCATATCCTTTACACAAACGTGTTCTTGGTCTTAGATATTATTGGTTATTTACAGAAGAACTGACAAGATCTTGACAATCTTATACTGCACGGAAAGTAATTAAAGTACCAAGTCATACACCTTAGTAATCCTCTTGCGAAAAGATGCATTTGGTGCCAACTACTAAGTCATGCGACTGACAACCTGCAGATAATGACTCTTACCCATGGACACAATTAACAATCAAAATAAAGAACCTTTTGCAAGTGAAAAGCAACGTAATGATTTAACTTTCTTGTGGGATAAATCTGACCCATAACCAAGAATTCTCAATAAATATTCTTTTCTTATGTTCTAGAACCACTAATAAGGAGGGAGTTCATATGAGGTAATAGAATGGTCTGAAGATCAACAAATACTTCTTGTTCTTTTTTCCCCCCTCTAATAACTGATGATTATGTTTTTCCCCACTATGTGAGATGAGAAGCTTAAAAAATTAACACACTCGTTAAGTGTATGTAGTTAAAAATTGTAGAAATTGAATGGAAAGTTGTGTATATTTTTTTATTCCTTGTACATGTTGATGTATAAATTGTACAGGAGGCAATAATGCCTTAATAGTAGGAGCGAAAAGAGGAAGGTTGCAATTATATTAGAATATCGAAACTTTGAGATTTGATTTTATCAACAAACTAAAATTAGAAAGGTCTGGTTTTATCAGCACTTCCTGCAAGCGTAGGAGTGAAAACGACTAACAATCTTTTCAGTCAAGAAGAGGAATTATGTTTGGACTATTTAGCTTATTTATAGCATTGGGAACAACAATACTGATAAATCGATGGTAGGGGTGATGTGTATGGAGAACTACCTTTCATCTTGGAGAATGATAGAATAGGCATGTTCAAGGTTGGAAAGGGCATCCATAAGAAGGATTTGACTATGAACATTGGAGACCATGAGAGATTGCATGAGTTGACGTTGCTGCGATCGTTGGATGTGCATGTTAGTAAGTTGTCTTAGGTTGAAAGTTCATCCTGAAGAGTCTTGAGAGGATCGTAGTATAGGGTCATATAATCATTAAGTGGAAGAAGTGTTAGAAGGAGAACTGATTACAGAGTTCATTTCATACTGCCATGGCGGTGCATATAGAACCGATCACAGAGTTCATTTCATACAGCCAGGAGAGAACCATGTTGTTGATATGGTTTCAGAACGAGAACGTTATATCTGTTTTTGATGGGCACTTGGATGTACCATTAATGAATCTAAGTTTGTTCTTGGGTGTGAGAGCAATGATTAGCGCGTGGCTCTATGATGTGTAGTTGTCATCAGTAAGAAGTTGTGTGACTGATACGTTCTTTTTTGTTGACTAAGTAAAATCTCAAAGATTTGAGAATGTAATACAGTTGTTCTCGCTTGTGTCAATGCACTGATCCCTCTTAAATTCATATTTGACCATGTACAAGGAATACAAAGATATACCTATCTTTCTATTCGATATTCGATTTCTACATTGTATCAGTTATTTCCCTCCACCATTGTTGACCAGGGCAACTCTACTAGTTCTTTTTGTCCTCTTCTTTGATGGTTAAGCTAGATGTTAACACCAAGCCTATCTTCCATTCATCAGACAACCATAATACTGTGTTTGTCACACAACTTCTGGCCAGTGAAAGCTACTCGACATGAAGTCGCACCACGGGCATAACTCTCACAATGAAGAACACACTTGGTATCATAAATGTCACCACTGAGTACCTGTCGGAAACTGATTTGACATTCTCATCTAGGAATCGTGTGAACATTATGGTTCTCTCCTCGATTCTCATATCAAATCACCATGATCTTGCACCAGGGATCTTATATGCCGCCATAACTTTACAGAATGAATTCTGTGATCGGTTCTCTCCTTCAACAATGGCCCTTGCATCTTCCACTTGGAGCGCACTTTCTCAACCTCCCATCAAATAGAGATTATATCTCACAGTATTACAGACGTCTTAAGAGTCTTTGGGACGAACTTTCACCCTATGATACTTATCAACGTGCACATGCAATCCCTGCCATGATCCTCAAAGCCTCACAACAGTTTCAACTCATGCAATTTCTCATGTTAATGAGATTTACTCCAACGTTCATATTTAGATTTTCTTATTGACCCACTTCCCAATATTGGACGTGTCTACTCTCTCGTTCTCCAAGCTGAAAGCCAACACTTCATACACTATCGTTGATAACTCAGTTATATTCTTATCCTGTACTGCACCTTCTGCCAAGTTGTGATTCACTCATCTTCTGAACCTAAGACGATCCATAGACATATGCTTCTTGTGCTAAATGGTTGGTCACAATCACGACGCTTGCTACAAGATTTTCGGCTATCCTGCTATCGTCTTCATCTCTGCAAAAAGCAGACGAGATCCTCCGCAGCTTCTGTTGATATCACACCTATCGTAACAAGCACTACTACTGGTTCTATGGTCCTGCCTTCACCGCCGAGGCGCCGACTAATACCTGCATTTTTTTTTCACATTCTTGATGAGGTAAATGAATATCTGAAGGCAAGTCTAGTAGGTATTAAGTATTAACCAGTTGTTGCCTTTATGTAGTCTCCTTTAATGCTTGTAGTTTTCATCTGACAATCATCATACCTAACGGACAATAATTTCGTATTTCATGCTTTTGTTCTGTGCATCTCACACTAACATTGCAACTAACTAGTGTTATTTACACACACTTTCAAGTTTTATCTTTATTTCTGTAATGAAGCTCACTCAAGATCATCATTTTTCACCTTTACTGTCTTTTTCATGACCCCTTGAGGGGCAAGGTTATCGGTTGAGGCCTTGAACGCTGTGGATTATATTATTTGGATAGTATATGTTCTTAGACATCTCTATCAACATCTTCTTCTTTTGACCTATGACATGAGCGACTCGATCATCTCTCCTCTCATCTGATCGTTTGAATGAAATTTACAATACCTTCATCTTCCATTAACTAAAAAGTCTAAAATGTGTAACGTTTGTCATCTTGCCAAACAAGTTTGCTTACCTTTTCCCTCTAGCTCTATTTACACTGTTTAAACATTTGCTTTAGTTCACATTGAAATTTGGGGCAAGTATTTTGTTCAAACTCATAATTGTGCTTTTTTTTAATTAGTGGATGATCTTACTTGATGCACATAGATCTATTTAATGAAGTTTAAAATTGAAAGTTTTTCTATGTTATATGTAATGTTAAATATTTTAATTTGGCAGATGCATCAGAACTGTTCAATCTAATATCAACTCTGAATTTTTTCATCTGTCATGAATTTGTTATTAGTGAAAATGGAATTATCTCGCTTGTCCTAAGGGACCCATTGTCGACCTTCTCAGCCTTCTCACAGCATACTTTTTCCAGCACATTCAACTCGATCAAATCCTTCAAGTTCATTTCATATTAGCATTGTCTATTCTCTCACATGCCATATCGTCTGCATGGTCTTCTTACATGCAGTCTCTACAGCATTCTCTTCTAGCATGTAGTCTTTCGGCCTCTTTATCTTGCATGCAGTCTATTAACCTCTTTTTCTCTCATGCTATCTTGTCCACCTCTTTTGGCATGTAGTCTTGTCTACCTCTTCTTACATGCAGTCTTGCCGACCTCTTCTCCCATGCAGTCTCGCTGGCCTCTTATTCTCAAATGTAGGAGAGAAAGCTTGAGCAACCGAATAAAATGATTATAGGCTTTCTTGGAGAGCATTGATATCAAGGAGGATCAGTAGAAAACCTACATGTTATTGCACCTTCCTTGGTATCAATCCAGTTTCGTGCAATGCTTCCACTCTTAGCGTGAGGGGGAGTGCCAAAGAATTCAAATATTTTTGAATATTTGTTGTAGTCAATTCCTACTATTTAGTGATATTCTGTTGGAACTGATTCTATTTTTGTTACATCCTACACTATTTTTGTTACATCCTACACTATATGTATCACATCTCTCATCCATATTTTAATTTCTACATGTCAAAGGACCCTTCCACTGCACCAGAACTCTGAAAGTTTTGGTGAGGGTAGAGGGTTATAGTAGTTTGCATGCCTCTGAAGATTGAGCGCATGGCCGAAACTTGGACTCACCCATTGGTATCATTCTTTTTAACGTCTGCTTTAAATATGTGGCCGGAGGGATTTGAACTTGAATTGCTCTAATACTATGTCAAAGGTCCTTACCACGATATGAAAACCCCGAAGTCGCGGTTGGGGTTTGGTCAACAATACTAAACTCGGGAAGATTTGATTCTATGAACAAAAATGTCATTCTAACCTACTAGATATGTACGTCTTCTATTTGGAGATTGACCCACTTGCTAAATTTTATGCACTACCAGCAAAGATGGCCAGACTGAAGCAGGCGAAGGAAGAAGCTGCGAAAGAGGTTGCTGAATTCCGTGCACACATGGAAGCTGAGTTCCAGAAGAAGCTTGCTGCGGTAAAATCCACTCGTATCTTCTCAACTTGACTGTATATGCTGGCTTGTCCACGTACTTACCCTTTACTTATTTACTGGTATAACAGAGCAGCGGTGATTCTGGTGCTAATGTAAAGCGCCTTGAACAAGAAACTGAGAGCAAAATCCGCCAGCTGAAGGAACAATCGTCAAGTATCTCTCAGGATGTGGGTGCTATGCTCTTGAGGCACGTCACAACCGTAAAGAATTAGTTTTCAGAGGCGTTTATGGTGGTGAAAGAATATTCAAGATATTAATGAATATATGCATGCGTTATGAGGAAATCTCTCCCCAGATCTTATAATCTTTTTGTGTGGTAGACCTGGAGTATGTGGAAATAAAGAGCCTAGGACTCCTCTTATAATTCCTAAATTTTCTTTATTGTCTGCAATTATTCCTGTATCAATTGTTCAGACTAGTTGGTCTGCAATAAAATTTGTCTATGTTTGCTGTAAAGGAATTTATCATCAGTCGCTGAAATTACTTCATTTTTAGTCAGGTATGTTGTCTTGTGGTTCCCAACCTTTGATTTGACTGTGTTGTTGGTAGCCAGTAAACTTTTAGATGCGTATAGTTAATTACTGTTTTCTACGTTCCCATGTACTCATGCTGATTTGATATTGTTGATCTTCATATTCTTTGATGTCTTGTTTGCTTCATGAATAAAATCTTTGTTATTTAATGCATTTTGTATGGGGCAGCCAAGCTGATTGGGTAAAAGTACTGAATGTTCTTTTTTGGAGGAATTATATCTGTATTTGCATTTGACAATTAAGAATGATGGGCATATGTGTAGGTTCTCATGTTACCCCTCATTATATATGCACAATACGACGTTGTGATGAATTGAGTCAAGATCAACTATGCTTTTCTTTTATCTGTCAATGAGTGCATGATGTAATTACAACCGATGAGTGATCCTGAAGTTTGTGTACTTACATGGGTGACCCTGAGATTACTAGTTGTAACTACAATAGTGGCCTTGTAGTCCATATGAAAAAAGACTCTCAGGTTACCGTGTAAATTACAATCAATGTGTAAATTACAATCAATAACCTCGGGAGTATCCATGTAGATATGCAGTTTATTACATCCAACCTCTAATTAATTTTGGAAGAACTGGAAAATAGCGGCAGAGTTAAATAGAAAGATGGAGTCGGTTGATCTTTGTTCCTAAAATCTGTATGATTCATTGTAGCAGACCAAAAAGCTGAAATGACGTACATGAGTCTGCAACCATGGACATGACACCTTCAAGTCTTATTCGAGTGATCCATAGTAAATAGACGTACATTTATTGACAAGTTCATTTTATCGCTGGCAACGGAATTCCTAAACTGGGGAAGGTGCGTACTGCATGCTGCAATGACTTCGAACACCGCTACCTCTCACAGCAGGACCACAAGCACCCTTCATATCCTTCATCGCCACTTCGAGACAGTCTGTGCAATCGAACACCGAGTCTGATGACAAACAAGTGGAACGCCTGTATAAATCAGGACTGGTCAAATGCGTCGTAAAAATCCTGTTCTCAATGCTTGCTGTTGATAAATGCATGCCCTCTAGAATGGTGTTGATGTTGGCGATGAAGTACGGGTCAGTGGTGAGGTGGCCACATACCGCGTCTGTTGGCTCAAGCTGATCACCGAGAACTATCGATGCACTCGCAAGAAGTGACATTATGGCAATGGTTGAGATGGAATAATAGTGATTTTGTTTAGATTTATTGTTCTTGGTTGATATAAATAGTTCGTCTTCGTTTTGGTTTAGAGTACTATTAATATAGCGTGAAGAATGATGTTGCTCTGTTGATTGGAGACAAAAACGTTGAGCCGAACTTCTGAAATGTTAAAGGTTGAGACTAGTTGCATTAAGATTTTCAGCCGTCTAGATTGTTGATTCAAAGTCATTGAAAGATTTCAAAGGACCATTAAGGATATGGGAAGTTATTCATGTGTGCCTTTTTTTTATAATAAGACGACCGGTAATTGAACCCAAGATAGTGGGAGTCATATTATAACTTTCCAACCATCTGGGTCATCAATTGTGCCCAATCATGCGTGCTATTTGTTAGTACTAAATAAACTACCATATTTTATTAGAATAAAAACTAAATAATCCTTCATAAAATAAAAACTATCGTCTTTGGGGTTTGGGTGGTTTAGGACTTGGATCCGATCCACCAAGGATCGGGCTGAGATGCGATGAGGTGTTTCCAAGGTGCAAATCGAATTTGATCATCAATACCAATTTTATTGCATCTTCTTCTCGAATGTCTCTTCAATTTTATGTGCTCATCTGATTGAATGAGATATCCATCTCTTAATGAGATCGATTTGTTTTACTTCTATGGATGCATACAAACATTTCTCCAAATTATTAACAACTACAGGACAATACTGAGACTGGATTTGCTATATGATTGGCCGGCCAACGAAATTTATCGAAAAGATTATAGTTCGTGGCGAAAAGTTCTTGTTTGAGTTCAGAAGGTCAAACGTTAAGCTTTTGCATTGTTTGTCACGCTTGAAGTTTATGAGTAAAAGAAAGAACTACTCTCCAGTTTAGCAATAGGATTTATTATTACAGACTTTCAGTATAATGCACGCTAGCAGTGTATTTAGATTAATATTTTTTCAGTAATAAATCAGTTTTATAATATTAAAACTTCCAAATTAAGGATCTATCTTCGTGAAACACATCCATGGTTTTATATTGAAACATCGCTAGCTAATACAATAACTATTTGCATATGGATTATATGTTGTCACGCATCACTAATTTCATATTTGTTATTTTGTTTACAAGGATCACACTTAGAACCTGGCGCAATTAACGGTAATTCCGCGATCTATATCTAATTAGTCTAAGTCTGACAAGCTACATTAATATTTTAAAAAGAATTTCAAATATGAAAAATCTCCAGAGCTAGCATGGGATCAAACGATGAGGTTTTCAGATCTCGTATATATCATTCAGTCTTCATATGATTTACGCAAACATGCATGTAATATAAACTTCAGTTGAAAGATTTAAGCCAACTAAAAAGAGAAACACTAGTTTGTGATGCGCACAAACATTTTCAGTGCTAAGTCTAACAATGCACAAGTTAAAAAATATGTACAATAATTATCAATGATCATGAGCAAGACTGTCGCCATAGTTGCAGTTCTTGTGAGCTCATGGCTAGTTCTTGCATATTCTGAGCAAACAGAAGTTGGATGCGGCGAAACCTACGAGCCCAATACTGAGCCTAACTACGCCGCTAACGTTAACACCATCATCAAGAGCATGTGGGTATCGACAGCAAGCGCTCCGGACAAAGTGTTTACCATCTATTTGACGAGTCCTAACGTACATGGGCGTTCTGCGTGCTCAGTGGATGCTTCGGTGACTCAATGCACGGCATGTCTCGCCCTCGCGATGAACGATATGAGGAACATATGTGGTTCTACAAGGGGAGGGAGTGGTTCTCGGCCTGTCTGCAATATGGAATATGGACCTTACTGATATCAGACCCTTTTAGGCTTGATGTGTTTCCTGTTCACAATTCTCTTGTTTTGTGAGTGTTTTCCTGTACTATAGTAAAATGCATTTATCCATGTACTTGCTTTGTTTCTACTGAATTTGGCTTTTCTTTTACTCTGATGCATGAAGCATATTTCTTTTGTGTTTCTTTAAAGGAAAGTAACGAAGCAAAATATGAAATGATGGGCTGTTTTTATCATATTCCACCATGTTTCTTGTCAACGTAGCTTATGATAGCTTCTAAAATGGTCGTCCTTTATGTTGTGCGCAGCGGAAATTTCGGCAGCACCTCTGGTGCACAACAAGAGAGTAAGATCACAATTAAATTCTCGTT
>JBAKGM010000001.1:38872119-38891465 GCA_037177215.1 Asparagus racemosus
TTTAATGTAAAACTACTTATTTGAAATATGGTTTAAATACTAATTTTAACAATTTGAAAATATAAAATAACTATTGATTTAATTTTACCATAATTATCTGTCTTATTGTATGTAATTATTTTTCATAAAATCTAATCAACATATATTTAAGTAACCTACATTGGTTATTCAAAATACCCTTCATTTAGAATTCAAGAAATTTCGAAAGTCAGGAAAATAAAATTTAGGAAACTTATATTTATAATTTAGTATTAAAATAAAATTTCATAACTATCTTTAAAAAAATAAAATATAAATTAAAGTTTGATATTCCAGAACTAAATAATTTCAAAAAATTATAAACTAAAAAATTTAAAATTTAGAAGTATTTAAAAATAAGAAAACAAAAAAATAAAAATTAATTAAGGTACTATTTAATCTCATAATTAATATTTTTAAAAAAATTTCAAATTTTACTTATTTCAAAAATTTTAATAAATTTGAAATAAGTTGAAAAATAGGTATATGATCTAGATTTGACAATTTAAAATAAGTTAGATATTTTTCCAATAACTTACTCAAATTATGAATCAATTATATATAAATTTCGTAACATCTATATGATAATTTGAATTTTTTTTCAAATTTTTGGTATTGTTTTAATTTCATAATTAATAGTAAATTTGGTATAAAATTAAACTTCCCCAACTATCTAAAAAATACAAAATTAAAATAAAAATTGGAACTCCAAGACTTAATAATTTCACTAAAAATATTTTCTAAAAATAAAAAATTGTAAATTCAATATAACACCACAAAATTTGAAATTATAAAACCACGAGAAAGTTTTAAAACTATTTAAAAATAAAAAACATAAAATTTAAAATAGTTTTAAATTATTATAAGTTTCGATTAATATAATTTTTGTTTAACGGAAAAATATTTTGTTGAAATATGATTTAAATACTAATTTTAACAATTGGAAAATATAAAATAGCTATGGACTTACTTTTAGCATAATTATCCATCTTGTTATACGTACTTATTTTCCATAAAATCTAATCAACATATATTTTACGTAATTAGTTTTAATAATTAAATAAATATTTTTATGAGAAATTAGTAAATATATTGTTAAATTTAAAAATCATAAATTCAATTTTATAATAATATATTAAATAAGTACATAAAGAATAATATAATAAATTAGTAACTAAATTGTAAATTTAAGTTTCATAATGCAATTTGAAGTAACTAATTAAGTCATAAATCCATAGAAAATAGTTAATTTTAAATTTTGTAAATTACTGTTCCATAAAATATTAAATAAATCAGTAAATAAATAAAAAATACTATAATTTTATCTTCATAACATTATATTAAATAATCAAATCATTATGAAGATAATAAGTATTAAATGCGTAATTTATTTTAAATATTAATATATTCATTACTTATTTTTTAAAAAATAAAAAATAAATTATTTTACTGAATAGTAGTTAATTTTGATTCATATTTTTCACTATCAAAAATATAATGCTTGAAAAATCAATAATAACAAAATAAAATTTTTAACCCATAGATATATAGATCATGATGCCGACTAACAAATAATCATATATACAAATCCAACAAAAATTTCAAAAATTAGTAATGTAACATAAAACTTCTAGTAAATTAGTTAATAAATAATAATATAATTTTAGCTTCATAAAAATATATCAAATAAGTAAATTGAAGTTACCTACGTTGGCTATTTAGAATACCTTTTATTTAGAATTCAAGAAATTTTGAAAATCAAGAAAACCATGATATTTTTCATAAAAACAATATTAAGCTTGGTATAAAAATAAATAATAAAATTTTATAACTATCCTAAAAAATACAAAATTAAAATTAAAATTAAAAGGCCAGAACCAACAAATTTCAAAAAATAAAAACCTAAGATTAAAAGTTAATTTTTAGAATTATTTAAAAATATAAAACAAAAAAATTTAAATTAATTTAGGTATTCATTAATCTCATATTCCTACCTTTAAATAATTTCAACATTTATTTATTTTAAAATGCTATTAAATTTGAAATAAGTTGTAAATTAGGAATACGATCTAAATTTGGCAATTTAGGTAAAGTTAGATAGATTTCCGTTAATTTACTTAAATTACGAATCTATTATACATAAATATGGTAACATATAAATAGTAATTTGAAATTTTACCAAATTTTGGTATTTTTTAGTTTTATAATTAGTATTAAACTAGGTATAAAATGAAATTTTACAACTATCTAAAAAATATAAAATACCAATTAAAATTTGAAATTCAAAAACTATATAAGTAAAAAAAGAAAATTTCAAAATTATTTAAAAATAAAAAATAATAAGTTTCAAATTTATACCACAAACTTCGAAATTAAAAAACCAAGAATAAAAATAAAATTTAAGAGCTATCTAAAAATAAAAAATAGAAAATTCAAATTAATTTCTATTTAAAAATAAAAAATAGAAAATTCAAATTAATTTATGCATTTATTAGTCTCATAATTACTATTTTAAAATAATTTCAAAATTAAATTATTTTAAAAATGTTATTGAATATGAAATAAGTTGAAAAATAGGAATACTATCTAAATTTGCCAATTTAATTAAAGTTAGATATTTTTCCCTTAATTTTCTTAAATTATGAATCTGTTATACATAAATTTGATAAATTAAACTTGGTAACATATATATGCTAATTTGAAAATTTTCAACTTTTGTTAATTTTAAATTTCGTTACTAGTATTAAAATTTGTATAAAAATTAATTTTTGCAGCTACCTTAAAAATTTAAAATTCAAATTAGAATTTGTAATTACAAAACTAAATAATTTACAAAAAATAAATTTTAGAATAATTTGAAAGTAAGAAATTGTAAATCCTAATTAATACAATAAATTTCAAAATTAAAAAACCATTAATGAAAATTTCAAATTTCAAATTCCAAAACAAAAAAATTTTGAAAAAAAGTGAAAGTTTCAGAACTATTAAAAAATTAAAAAACCAAATTAATCTACTTAAATAGGAACATAATCTACATAAAATATAAATTTGTTATACATAAATTTGTTTTAGAAATAAAGTTGTAATTAAATTTAGAAATTAGTAAAATAAAATTTTCCAATTATGTAAAAATAAAAAAAATTCAAATTGTTGTTATTAGATTGTAATTAGAACTAAAGTTTCCCAAAATTAATATTTTTTTGATGATAATTAAAATTAATAAAAATACAGTACCAATTAAAATATTAATTAAATCGGACGGGGGTATTTTTGTTTAAATATATAATTTTAAAATTTTTAAATGATTTAATATTTTTAAAAGTAGAAAATATATTTTCAAAACTATCTAAAAATTTAATAAAATTTTAATTAAATTTAGAAATTAATAAAATAAAAATATCCCATTATATAAAAATGAAAACAATTCAAATTGTTATTATTAGATTGGAATTAAAACTAAGGTTTCCTAAAATTAATAATTTTTTATAACAATTAAAATTGAAAAAATACTACACAAATTAAAATATTAATTAAATCAAATGGGGGTAAACGAAATACCTAAAATTATGTTCTCCAATCATAAAAAACATTGTGGATTGATGATTAAAAATCGCCGATTTGTTTTCTTAGCAGTAATATAAAAAATATTATAAATGTTAAATTAAAAATAATTATTCAAGGGTAGTAGAATAAGTACCTAGATAATCTTTCTCCAATTAATATTGTCTTGTATCACAGCTGAACTGTCAGAGACTTATTTCTCGGAAGTAAAACTCAAGATCTAAAAAATTCAAAAACAATTAAAATCGAAAAAAATAATACACAATTTAAATAACATAAATATTGCATCATGCTAGATTAAATACCTGGTGTATTTTTTAGAGATTGGAATAATAATTCTGAGTTCTGCAAAAAAAATTGAGATGGGAAAAAGTGATTGGAGTTATTTGGAAAAAATATGAGACTAGAAAAAATACAATTCCGGGATAAATAATGTTTTTGGTTTTTCATGAAAATCAAAAATTATTCCTCTAACCTCAAACCATAGATCCCCATGCCATTGTCGGAGCGACGAAGAATTCGAGGTTTTCCGGTTTAAGTTTTCAAATTTCAGAAAAACAGAATTTCGGGCTAAAGCTATTTTTCGATTTTTAAAGAAAAATGGAAATGTATAATATTTTTTTTCCATATATTGAAAACAAACCCCTAAATTAGTGGATTTGATTGTATTTATCATATGAAGTAGGTACTAAATATATTCCCAAAGATATTGTAATTGATTGTAAATTGATTTTTTCTATATATACATTTGTATTTAATTAAAAGTTGAGATGTAATAGCAATTTAAATGGATGGATTAGATGATATGACACGTGTCAAAAATTTTGAGAAGGAGGAAGATAATGTGTCAGCCTCTGGTGAGTTTTTAAACTTTTTAGTTTTGCTTTAATGTATACCCTAGTAAAAAATTGTAGCTGTCGTTTCCTCGTGCACTTGTTTGATTAAATGGGATCATCCTTGAGGATAAGCTGATAGATTTGTTTCATAGATCCAGACAATTAACTAATGTCTAGATACGCTTTATTAGCCGGCCAATTAGATATCGTAGAAGTTTACTAATTTGTGCCAAAAAGTTCTCGTGCAGTTCAAACCGAAGGCTACTGAGTTTTTGCATTGGTCTTTACGCTGCAAGTGTTGAGTGCAGCAAAGAATTATTTTCAATTCAATAATTATCTTATCATTTTTTTTTTGGCTTAGCACATGCTCCCTTTCTATTCTGGCGTGGAACTCTTCATGGGAATATTGTTAACGATCCGCGATTCTATAGTTAACGATACGCTCAAAGATTTTAGATGCTAGTTGTTTGCTTTTTAGTGTGGCGCGGCATGGGTATAATGTAGGAAATCCTTTTATACTACAATGATGCAATATGCATATAATATTTTTATGAATTAATTTTGTTTGTATCCTAAGTTAGTTATAAATTTATGGACTCCGTAGTTAGTTAATTATAGAAATTATAAACTTTATATACTATTCTTGTACTAATACAAACAAAAAAAGTGGGACCTTTTGCTGTAAGTTGCAAAGAGAAATTATGAATCGCAATGGATCTCACTTCTTTTTGTGTAATAGTATATGAATAGTACAACTCTTGTAGTACACTTAGCATGTTCCTTCTTGTATTTATATTATGCCCCGCTGTATTTATAATCAGGGACCAAGTCCTGAGTAAAAATGAAGCTAAAATATTCATAAAGCAATGAATACGTTTGCGTGCAGATATTTTCTTCTCCCTCTTTTACTTTTGAATTCAAAAACAAAAGAGGGATAATGCATATTGTACAGAAACTTCACTTGAAAGATTTTAATCAGCTACCTAATCATACAACATTTAATAAAGAAAGCAAGTTTTGTTATTTACACAAAGCCGCCTAAGTGCCCAAAAAAGAAAAGGGGAAAAAACATAGTGGAAGCACGTTATTGTATGAACATGCATGCATATAGGTGTACTGTTTGGCAACTCCCCTACTATTCAAGTTAATGGAGCTAACCTAGTTAATGGGTTGTATTGCTATCCGGGTTAAATTGGACCAACTTTAAGCTTGGTTTTCTTAGTTCAAATTGAGGCCTTTTCATGGGTAAGGATTGAACCACCCCATATTTGGATCAAAACTAACCTAGTTAAGATATTTATGAAGTTTGTGGAGAGTAGACAATCAATAAGCCATATATCAGCCGGCCAATGAGAACAAAGGGAGCATATACTCCTATCCCATCCCCTATTTATACTCGTAGCTTTGGCCTTCAACAATCTCAAACCATACACAAAAACAAGGACACAGAGAGAGTTTGAGTATCTTCAATTATTAGTCATGAGGAAGAGTGCTATTGCCTTGATTGCGCTTGTTCTTGTGAGCACATGGCTAGTTCTTGCAAATTCAGTGCCAACAACGGTCGGATGTGGCGATGGCACAACATACAGTCCGTCCGAAGAGCCTAACTACGCGGCCAATGTTAACACAGTCGTCGAGGGCATGCGACTGTCGACAGCAACCGCCCAGGGGAGAGCGTTTTCCATGTACTTGACGGATCCTAATGTATACGGGAGTTCTACGTGCTTAGCGGATGCTCCGGTGAATCAATGCACCGCGTGTCTCACCCTCGCGACGAACGACATGAGGAACACATGTGGTTCTGTCGACGAACGACATGAGGAACGACATGACGAACGACATGAGGAACGACAATTACGGTGAATCAATGCACCGCCTGTCTGCAGCATGGAATACGGACCTTATTGATATCACAGCTCCTTATAAGCCTGATGCGTCCCCTGAAGTTTGTGTTCGTTGACAGAATTATTGAGCGTGCTAGTTTTATGTGTGTTTCTTGGATTCCAGGTTTCTTGTTTGTGTGATTGTTTTCCTGTACTAGAGTAAAATGCATTTATCAATGTAATTTGCTTTGTTTCTATTGGATATGAGTCTTTTTAAATGCTTATATCCGGAAAGGATATATAGACTCTCAGATTTTCAGTAAAGAGGAAATTAAGGAAAAAAATATGCAGAATGGAGTGACACAGATAGTTGTGATAATTCATAAAACCGGAGCCCTCGAGAGGGGGAAAAAAAGAGAGGGGAAAAACTACAAATATTACATTACAAGTAATAGATAGAAGAAAATTACATACTCGACGTTGCAATTGTATAGTCCCTTGAATCTTTACTATTTCAAAGTGAACCCCTTAATCATTGATGTCGCCAACAGGTGTTCCATTTCTCAAGTTATTTTGAAATTAGTCACTCAACTCAAGAAAATTTCTATAAGATCCACCAATTTCAAACTTATTTGAAATTATCCACTCCAATCCAGAGTAGAATTAATAATTAGAGAGATTAATTTGAAGCAACTTATGAAAATTGGGGTACCTAGAAGAGATTTAAATGATTTAAGGGGCTTACATAATTAACCAAACAATTAGGAACCTCACACCAATTCCAGTGATTTGAGGGACTAATTTGAAAATATTACTCGGAGTAGAACTCCGCCTCCCTTACACACCTCTCAAATAAACAAAACAAATAAATTAAGCGACGATGGGAATCATTCAAGCAACAACAGCGGCGGCGCTCGCGTCTTCTTCCTCCACCGGCCTCCGCTTCCTCTCTTTGCCCTCTTCGACGGCGAGGAGGAGGAGCAGCAGGAGCCAAAGCGTCATGCTTCCGCCTTCGCGCGCTCTCGTCTCTTCTTCCTCCTCCTCCGCCGCCGGCGCCGCCGCCGGAAAAGGAGGCGATGAGTCCGCCCCCAGGCCCTGGCTCTTCGTCGGCCTCGGAAATCCCGGCAAGATTTACCAAGGGACTCGCCACAATGTATGTGTTTCTAGTGTTTCTTGATTCCCTGCCCTAACGAGTCTCGATTTTTACAATTGACTGCTGTTTAGGTTAGATTGTTGGAAGCTAGGGCATTGATTGTCTCAAGTTTTGATTTTGATTTACAAAAATTGTTTTTTTAAATATAGTTGGCAATTGGAGGTGCTAGTTGTATTTTATCATGGAAAAGGAGAGAACTTTATGACAAATTAAGGTTCGCCCTTTTTTTTCAGTTTAGGTTTGATTCTTCGATTTTTTTCCTTCTTTTTTTGGGGAAGAGAATCCCTTAGACGCCGAAGAAAACTATATCTTAAAAGCTGGCTATTAGAGGGAGGCAACCAAAATCTCAAACTAAATTGAATCTAGCATGGACGGTCACTCACACGGGCTGGCTTTGCACTAGTCTAGTCCATTTTGTCGACACAATTTTGGCTTCCTCTAGCATTAGCCGCGACAAATAATGCTATGCTAGCTAGATGATTGTAAATTGGCAGCGTAGAGCTATCTATGATACCATTTGTTAGATCCCTGAAACGACTCATCCTTCAAATCTCTCAAACTTCTAAGTCATATCAAATTATTCATATAGTTATATGGGACTACATGGATCCTAACACAACATTAAAATCATATCACGTGTAGATGTTTCTGATCTAGTAGCGAAACCATGATTTTAATCGAGAAGCACCTTAAGGAAACTATAGTCAAGAGAGATTTTTGGGGGAGTGATTCTTCTTTTAGTTATTTGCTTCAGTAGAAATATGTTATTAAACAAACGAAACAAGTTTTAGAACAAAAACGCGAAAGAAGAGGCTGAAGATGTAGGTGAACCTTGTAGGATTCTGTGAGCAAGGGCAAAACTTTCATTCTTTGGATGTAAATATGAGACTATAACCACTATCACTCTCCGTAATGTCAAACAGGAATGCAGTATAGCTAGAATACTGCTGGTGCAAATTTGACCAAGACAATATCTTAACTCTCATGCAATCAACAAAAAGCAATGATAACTGACTTGATGTTATGTTTTAGCTAGAATTTCTTTTCTTTTCTGTAAAGGATGTGTATTTGACAGATAGGTACTAACAAAGCACACAATGAAAAAGACTCCTTGAGAAAATATTTCGACCTTCATTGTTTTGTTTGCCAAATCATAGCTTCAAGAACTTGATCATCTCTATTTCTCGCTTTTGCATAGAAAAAGGAACCGTCAAGCTCTGTCTGGTACAATACCAATTCTTCTGATACTTGGTTTCATGATCTCAAATACCATACTTGATTTACTGAACTCTGGAGATGAAATTGAATGCATGATTCATGTCACAAGGCAGTTATTTTATCCTTTATATGACAATAGTGATTTTTGGAATATTCTCCTCATTGCTGATATATTATCAACACTCAGAAAGGAGATTTCACTTCCAAATTTGTCGACTGAAATGAATTTTTAAATTTTAATATCATAAGAGTATAGTTGGAAAACAACTATCAAATCATTCTTTATGTGATGCATGTATTTCCTCTCAGGTAGGTTTTGAGATGATAGACGCTATAGCTGAAGCTGAAGGAATATCTGTAAACAGCATACGCTCCAAAGCATTATTTGGGAAAGGTGCTCACATGTTTAAGAGTATTGCAGTTTACTGTAATGCTGTATAATATATAATTACATTTATTTTGTACTAATAACCATATGCTGTGTGTTTCATTTGCTAGCGAGTGCATGTTTTAACTGAATGGGAGAATTTTCTTTTCATCTGATATTTTCATATGTTCCTTTACTTTACCAATTATAAGTCAAAGTTTCAAATCATGTTTAACTTTCAGTATTGGGTGTATTGCTGGTTATTGTTAGTACGTAGTATCTTTGTACTTTGCAAATGGTAGCAGTAGCCACAAAGTTCTTTTTTTTTTCGAGTCAGCAAGCATTGGTTGTCAAATTTCTCCTCTGTAGAAAACCTGTGCTTTTCATTTTTTGACCTTTTTTTATTACATAGGCGCATGCCTGCTAATTATTTCAGATTAGTTACCAATCTATGAGAGCAGTTGAAGTATAACATTAATAATCTTATATTAAGGATCTGTATTGAACTTTGACACATTTTTTTATTAGTGTAATATTGTCTGCCTAATAAGTTTGGTTTGTAGTTCCCAAAGTCTGTTGAAATAATATGTAAAGAGTTGTAAATGAGTTCTTCCTTTAATTATGCAAAATTGAAATCATATACTTCAAAACTATAGTTAAAATGAGAAATCCACTAAAGGCAAGAAAAGTGGATCTGCCCCTGGTTCATTAAGAAACTCCAGGACAATGGTTCTGTGTCCTCTTACTTGCAATAATGACCCTTGCGATGTGACTTCTGATGTTCCTTTGTGACACAGATGGAGATCATAATTCTTTTCTTCTATTTGAGAAATATAAATAAGTTTTAGTTTAAGTTTTACTTTTTCTCTACCTTTTAAGAGGGAGTGTTGGCCTGTCAGGCATTATGAATATTGAATGAATATGCTCACTTAAAAAGGACCACAATTTTGTTTTGTACAAAACCCCCTAAACTTTATAAATTAGATGAAAACTCTAAATCCCACCCGAACTACTGGAAAAACATCACGGTGTTAACCTGAAGGGTTAAAGGTCTAAACTACTCTGTTACTATCAGTGCCCTTGAAATTGGTGAGGAGTAAGAAAATGAATTATAGGCAGATGACATTGGAGGAGTAGAGGAGATCTCGACAAGGAAGTAAAAGAGAAAGGAATGATGAGGAAGAGAAAGGAGGCACGGGATTTGGTTGAGGGAGTTGGGGTTATCAATGGAGATGGGCTGGATGGGGATGAGGCAGAAGAGGCAGACGGCGGGAGAGAAGTAGAAGAGATTTCAACGTAGGAAAAAAAAAGAGAAGGAGAGGATGAGGGAGACGAAGAAGGGGAGAGGATTTGGTAGGTTATTCGGGAGGGAGGGGAGGGAGGGGCGGCTGGGGGGAGTTGAGATGAACTACGATGAAGGAGTGGAGGGGGTTCCAGCGAGGGCTGTGGTTGGAATGAGTTTAGGGCAGTTTCGTGCAAACCCCAAGTTTACAGGGGTTTTGTGAAATTTACCCCAAGGATAATATAGCTGATCTAAGTGCGTAGGGGAAAACTTGTTCGAAACATGTATCGTGCGTGGAACATGACAACTTAAACTGATTGCTGTTTGTTGTGGTGCTTTAGTAACACAATTTCAAGGAGATTTTTCTTTAGTTTATAATTTAGAGGTTTTCTTTTCTTTTTTACCCTTCGTTTTTTTCTTCAAATTACCCCAAACTTCAGGGGGATTTTGTGAAATATGTAAAAACCTAGAGGAAGGGTGAATAAGGTTGATAAAAAAAATTTATGACAACTAATCTGATTATGTGTTAAATGAACAGGTTAATGTGATTATCACACTTAAAACAGAGATATATCATCATCAAGTTCCACCCATCCTAACAAACTAACTTACAAAACTATTTGTTGGTGTAATTGTATCCGACTTTATGTGAATGATATTAAATTGCTGTTTTCATAATGGATATTCCAATTTTATAACTTTCAGATCTGTACTTTGCTTCTATATACAGGTTATATTGGAGATGTTCCTATCATGCTAGCCAAACCACAAACATTTATGAATTCTAGTGGTGAGTCTGTAAGTAATCGCATCTGAAAATCTTCCTTTTGTGTTGAGGATGACAAATATATTTATGATTTGCATTTGGGATTTTCAATGAAGGTTGGTTCTCTGATTTCATATTTCAAAATACCACTGAATCAAGTACTTCTGGTAAAGTATCCATCTTCAGTTTTTGTAGTTAGGTGGTTAATCAGCATGCAAATTGTTTGCCATAGCTTATTGTTGAGTGTTATTCTCTGCAGATATATGATGACATGGATTTACCATTTGCAAAATTACGATTGTTGCCAAAAGGTGGACATGGGGGCCATAACGGGTATTATGTTCTGTCCTAGCTCCTTTATGCTTGCAGAATATATTATCATTATAAATCCTAATGACGATGAGCAAAAGATGAGCAAAAGAATACTTGTGGAGATTGCGCCAATAAATTCGGTCAACATTACTTCAATGTAGCAATAGCATAGGTTACCATATAAATAAACAGCGACCACTTGTGCTCAATTTCATCCTATGGTTTGCTTTTCCAGTACCTTCACTATTTATTTGTCTCCAACTCCGAATATTACTCTCTTCATCATGGAGAAAGCATGAACAATGATACTTGATTATGTTCCGTCCTTGTAGCCGTGGTTAACATATTAGATTGTCTTCAATACAGTCTGGAACTTCTTTTCCACTTACAGTCCTCTTTTTCATATTTTAAAACACCATAATTCTTTTTCCCATTGTGGCTTTAGATCTTTGTTTTACATGCAAATGTCATTCTCGCAGCTCACCACCATTAGACCCTTTAGTAGCTAGTGAACTAACTAGCTTTACATGTTACGCGGTTACTCTCCCAGTCCCTCCAGTTTCTGTAGAAAGAATATTGAAGAATGGTGAAAATGTTTGTACCTTTAGTTTAACATATCATCATTAATTTCATTTGTGATCTTGCGTCCTCTCTGGATGACTGTAAAGGGATTAAAAAATGAACGTGCACACACATCACACTTCTTCTGAATATAAAATCAGGAAGTAACTTTTTCCTAGTGATTTTAAATGGGCAACAACAATAACAATGGAGCCTTTATCCCAAAATTTTGGGGTCTATTACATGAATCCTATTATTCCATTCAGTTCTATTTTGGATTATCTCATTTGTGAAGTTAACCATAATCATATCTTTCTTAACCGTGTCCAACCAAGTTTTTTTAGGTCAACCTTTAGGCCTCCTTGCTTCATTAATTATAATCTTATCATCTATCCTCAGTAGTGTGTTTGTCATGTCCCTTGCTTGTGGCCGAAACATCTTGATGTGGTTTTGAATGGACTTGAAAATTAATATGCGGTAACAGACTGCAAGCATCAAGAGGTTGACTATTTGAGAAAGGAATTTTTTTCTACATTAATTATTTACTTTCCTTCCTTTTCTTCATCACTGTTGAGAGATTATGGGATCACATGTTAATTGGCTTTTGGTCAATTTCATATTTTCACAGGATGCGCAGTGTAATTAATCACTTTAACGGAAGCCGTGAATTTCCACGTCTAAAAATAGGTGATGCATGATGTCCACTTATATCTTCTTGCAATTTGTTTTACCTAATCATATTCACAAAATAACATAATTCGTTGGAATCTATGAAGGCATTGGACGGCCACCAGGCAAAATGGACCCTGTCAATTTTGTCCTTCGACCTTTCAGTAAGAAAGAACAAGAAGAGGTTTTCCCTTAATCTTTCACACTCTTCTTTTTCGCACTCTTTTTTGTTTTTCAATTACCAAACTTATCGACAATTATAATGTGCTGCAGCTTGACTTCACCTTTCAAAGGGGCCTGGACGCGCTAAGGATTCTGATTCTCGAGGGGTTCAATAAGGGTGCTACTTTTGCTAACAGTGCCCAACCATCAGAACTCTTGAGCTGATGAAAGTTTGTCATCATTTATACATGAATTTGCTTTGTTTACCCTTTTTCATAATATTGAAGATTAGTAGAATGAAGCATCATTCATTAGTTATTGGTGACATGTACAGGATTTTTTTGTTTACCCCAAAATTTTCATAATATCAAATATTATTTGTGCTATAGTGTTGTTTTGATTATTGTAACTGTTCATTTAATTGGAGTGTATACCTGAACTGTTAACAATATATATTTTGTATTTAGTTTAGGAGAGTATTGTTTCTAAAATTTTGTCACTAGTTTGTTGCAGTCAAGTACCTTTGCAGGGATGGCACATGGTGGGTGAGCTGCTCAATCTTTTTGCAGGTACCCGCTGATGCTCTCTGCTGCGATCAGAGCTTGTTATTTTTGCAGCTACTTTGTCTTCATCCACAAAAACGAAAAAGAAAAAGAAAATATACTGAAAAAAAGATAGAGATGGTGACTGTATTGGTTGTTATGCTCCTCAACTTATTTATGAGTCCCATTGTTGACCCATTAAATACAGAGTAAATTGAGAGGCGACGTTTTTGTTCCTGAAATTGATAGCGTCGATCTAAATTGGAAAGTTAACTGCTTCCATTTGTAGTTTACTTGGTTTTGCTATGTAAAACTACAAAAGAAGAAAGAAGACTTCAAAACCAAAAATCATCATGAAGGTGTCTAAAATTTGCAAATAACTTCATTATTATTTGTGGACCTACTCCAATGTTGTGCATCTTGTGGGCAATTGCACCAGAACTTACTCATGTTGACCCTCTTTCAAAAAAGTTGTGCTAGTTTGACACTCTTTGAAAAAAATAAAAACAATAATGGAAAAAGAGGTTTGTACGGCTAAATAAGAATAATGAAATTCATTTTGCAAGCAATTCTCAGGAAAAAAATACCAAAACTTCCTTCGACCTTTGCAAATTGACTTCTGTTATTTATCATCAAGTCTTCGTCTCTCTAATACACAAGTGCTCGTTCTTGTTAAATTCCAAGCAATTTCAGTCTCTTGCGAAAAGAATTTTTTTTTTTGGCAGACAGACAAATCAATGCATGTGTATCTAAGTGATTAACCAGCTTTTATGAAGCTTTAATTTCCCCAAAGGAGTTAGGAAACGAAGCACTTAAAAGAGATTAAGTATTTAACCAAAGTCAAAGAAGAAAATAAAAGTTTAAGATAGACTCCTTGCATTTACGTCTACGATATATAAATAAAGAGTTCGTCCACAATGGGAACATTCGTGGAGTATTCTACTAAGGACTTGATCAAAACGTCGATAATTCCAATCATGGCTTGATTAGGATGTCTTTATCAACGAAAGCTATTAGCAAATAAATTGTCTTTGTCAGATATATCTTTATATTAGATTAAAAGATTGAACAATTCTAAATACCAAGTTATCCATTGATTTTACTTCCATAAAACTTGGCAGCAAGACCATTATTTTTAATCATAAACATCTAGAATTGTGAAGGTGAAAAATAATAATGAGTACAATCCACAGAGATGTGATTGTGAAGGATAAAGAAAAGGAAAATTACACAAACAGAAAATCCAAAATAAGAAAAAAAAGTCTAGTACGAAAAAAAATATATAAACATTGACAGAAAAAGAAATCCTAATGAGATAAGTAAACATAGAATAAAAAAAATCCTAATACCCTGATAGCAAAAGGAAGCACATTTTAATAAAAAAAAAAAAACCCTGCTTATAAGAATTCAAATACAGGGAAAGTCCCCTAATGAAAAACATCTAAAATTCCAAATAAATCTCAGTCGTCAATTCAAAACAGGCGACCCTGATCAAAACCAATGATTCCTCCGCAACTTCTTGACAGGAAACAGAAACACGGGATTACGTTCTCATGCTGACTATGCATACTCGAAACTTTACTATAAATATGAAACAACACCAACCCCTTCTTTAAACTCGCTCAGCTCTTTCCTCTCTCTTTTTTTTTTCCCCTTGCTGTCTCTTTTCTCAAGAATCAATCAGCAATGGGTTACAAAGTAGCCAAGGCGTCCCAATACTTGGCAATCACAGGATGGGGCATCGACGACGTCAAGCTTGCGAAGAAGGCGTGGATTTTCCCGGGGCAGTCGTGCTCGACGTTCGACATATCTCCGGTGAACTACGAGTTCGACGTGCAGGCCATGAGCGCAGAGAAGCTGCCCTTCATCCTGCCGGCTGTGTTCACCATTGGTCCGAAGGAGGATGAGATGGAGATGATGCTCAAGTACGCGAAGCTCATGTCGTCGCACGACAAGAACTCGAACCACGTGAAGGAGTTGGTGCAGGGGGTCATTGAGGGGGAGACGAGGGTTCTTGCGGCGTCGATGACGATGGAGGATATTTTTAAGGGGACCAAGGAGTTCAAGAAGGAGGTTTTTGAAAAGGTATGGTTTTTTTTTTCATGGGGTAAATTTCAAGAAATTACTTTTCATCTGTACCTTGTTTTCCAGGAAATTTTGCTATTTAAGAAATGAAAAAGGAAGAGAAAAGAATTCTAAAGTTAAGGGGAGTTAGGAAGATGAGGGGTTAAAAGAACTAAAATCCAAAACCCAGTTGCAGTACAAACATTTCAAGAACAAAAAACTAGTGGGTTTAATTAATGATCATAGAAGGAGACTTCTTTGATGGAGTTTCAGATTAGGGGTAATTTATTTATTTATTTATGGGCAATAAAGTGTCATGATTTATACATAATTTTGTTGTTATACGCACATAATTTGGTTGAAGGTATTATTGTTGGGTTTATTGGGATTATGGAAGGGATTTCTATTTTCAGATTTTCTTTTGAAATAATTATTTATTTTTCTTGTTTGCATACTCTGGGGGATTTAATTAATGATATTGGGTTCGTTTTGTTGTTCTTATATTTATTTAATTAGTATGCATGATGTCTAGTTTACTTAAATTTTTTTTACTTTCCCAGTATATGGAGAGAGTTTTTTGATTTCTTTAGTTATTTTTAAAATTAATTTATTACTTTGAAAGGACATTATACTAAGGGGTGGAAAAGAACCAAATAATTAACAAATAGTTTGATAATTGTTTGAGTACTTATTCGGTCATATTTGATTCGGTCGTTCACTACTAAACAAATGTTTTTTAATATTCGAGTTTACTAACGAATAGAATTTAACCAGATATATATTTGATTTGTTTGTCCATCAAATATTCGTTTAAAATTTGATCACTTATATTTGTATTATTGCACATAGGATGTCATATTTTTAACCCACTTACTATTTCTACTTAGGTTTTATGTACTGATTTTACGACTTAAATAATCTTAAATCTATTTTCTAATGAAAATTTTGATTTAAATATAGATACATCATATATTAGAAAGGAATAATTTTTATTTATGAATTTAAGTACTATTTGATATCAAATTCTTTAGCGGAATAAATATACTTTGATATATAAGTATTTGTAAATATTCATGAATATTTATCAAATACCAAGTACTCAAGTTCGAATTTGAAAAACTGTATTCATGACTATTAGAGTCCAAATTTGAATTCGATAATTTTAAACAAATACAACTACGAACACCTTAGTATTTGATTTGATTCGATCGTTTACCAAACCCTAATTATATACTGTCATCTGATTTGAGTCATACATTTGTTTTGAAATAGATTTGAAAATTTTCAAATACCTACTAAAATTTTAAAAAAATAGAAAAAAATAAAATTGTCTGTAATACTCATACTCTATGTGAGTTAGACTCGTGGTATCATTTTTTTTACACTTTTGTTTTGATAAAATTGTTGGAATTACGGCCCCTTAAAAATATTGCAGTTGGTAATTTTGCTTATTTTTGTATTATTTGAACTCTGATGGTAATTTCTAGATTCTGACTAATTATTCTCTTCCAGGTTCAACTCGAGCTCAACCAGTTTGGTCTCCTAATTTACAACGCCAACGTGAAACAACTAGTCGATGTCACGGGCCACGAGTACTTCTCCTACCTCGGCCAAAAGACCCAAATGGAGGCAGCCAACCAAGCCAAGGTCGACGTTGCAGAGGCCAGGATGAAGGGAGAAGTTGGATCGAAACAAAGAGAGGGAGAAACATTGAAGAACGCATCTGACATCGACACAAAAACAAAGATTTACTCGACACAGAGACAGGGAGATGGGAAGAAGCAGGAGGCTAAGGTGAAGGCAGAAGTGAAGATATTTGAAAATGAGCGGGAGGCTGAGGTGGCAGAGGCTAATGCTACGCTGGCGATGAAGAAGGCCGAGTGGGTGAAGCAGACGCAGGTGGCTGAGGTGGTGGCAGCCAAGGCCGTGGCTGTAAGAGAGGCGGAGCTTCAGCTAGAAGTCGAGAAGAAGAATGCTATGAGGCAGACTGAGAAGCTTAAGGCTGAATTTCTCAGTAAGGCTACGGTGGACTACGAGATGAAGGTATCATTTGCATCTGAATTCCCTTTGATTCTAATTCTCATTATGCAAGTACTATATTGGCACTTTCATGTTTGAGAATCGTCCCACATTGACAAACTAAGATATGGTGTGATGGACAAATCAAATATTAGGGCTTTGCTAAAAAGATGAATTGGGTTACAAATCTCTAAAGAGTCTCAAATTCCTTCAAACATATGCACGAGATAATGCTCAATCTTGCTTTGCTTGATCCTTTTGTTTGAATACTAATCTACTTCACTAACTCGGATCTGTTAAGGATCTTACATTATTAGTTAACTTTAAAATTACCTCCTATGAAATATTATCAAATGTAACATTGATGATAAATCTGTAATCTCAGTTCAATATTTGTTATCAATTTTTTACACTAAACACATTACATACTCTTTGTGCTTACCCAAACTGGTCAGTGAATATACAAACACAGTAGAAGTTGGGCAAAATAATCTGATTCTAATGCGTGTAAGGGTATCCAGGCTTTTGTCTTGAAGTTCTATCAAACTTCAAACATCTCTAGTTTATTAGTACTCTTTCGTTAAAGTTACAGTCTCCTTCAGGCTTAATTGACTGATACAATATAACATGATTGACTAATGTGCAACTCTATTAAGTCTGATTCCTGTTGGGGCTAAAATTTGTATGACAGGTGCAAGAAGCAAACTGGATGCTCTACAACAAGCAAAAGGAAGCCGAAGCTCAACTCTACCAGCAAGAAAAAGAAGCAGATGGACGCCGTGCAGTCGCAGAAGCCGCCTTCTTCTCTCGCCAGCAGGAGGCAGACGGAGAGCTCTACGCCAAGCAAAAGGAGGCTGAGGGACTACAGGCTCTAGCTCAAGCACAGGGATTCTACCTGGAAACTTTACTGAAATCCCTTGGAGGAAATTATGCTGCACTGAGAGATTACCTGATGATCAACGAAGGAATATACCGAGATATGGCTCGTATTAATGCTGATGCTGTTAAGGGGTTGCAGCCCAAGATCAGTGTTTGGAGCAATGGCGATGGTGCTGGCAATGGCGAGCTTGCTGGCGGTGGTGCGGCTGGAGCCATGAAGGAGATTGCTGGAGTGTATAAGATGCTGCCTCCATTGTTCAGTACAGTTCAGGAGCAGACTGGGATGGTTCCTCCTGCTTGGATGGGTACAATCCCTAAATGAATTTGAGCTTGTTCTCAAGGATGTTTCAGTTTGAACAGTTTATGTTGGGTGTGCTCTTTAGTTCATCATGTGAAATTTGTTAATCTTGTTTAATGAAAAGAGTTTGTTTATTCCTTTTGCTGTGGTTGAGCATTGCTAAGTATTCAAGTCTTCTAGCTGAGGAATGTTATTGTTTGTAGCGCATGATTTACATGGAGAATACATATCACTCGACCAAGAATTAGACGCGGACAGAATTGTACTTCGATTAAGGTGGGTCTCATAGGTGGGGAAAAAATTCCTATGGTTTAAATTGGAGGTCTAGAGAATTGCACCTCGTTCTATTTGTTTGTGGGGACCTATTGCATGGTGATGGTATTTTTGATGAAGAGATTGTTCTATATGAGTGTTGCAGCGGAGGGGCTTCACAGACACAAAAGATGTTTATACAGAGTGGATAATAACAACACTGAACATGCACAATGAACACAAAGAAAACAGCACACAAGGATTTAACGTGGTTCGGTCAGTATGACCTACGTCCACGTGCGAGAATAGTAGAGAAATTTCACTAATCAGAGGAGAAGATTACAAACAGGGGACCACTCTAATATCTCCCCGAACCCTCAAGGAGAATAACACTCGGAAGAAAAAACTCTATTTCTTTTCTCTCCTTTTTCTTTTCCTTCCTCTCTACCTCTCTCTCTTTTCTTTCTCTGTCTGATACGTTAAACCCTCTCCTCTCACCCCCCTTATATAACTATAAGAAAATAATAAAAAAAGGAAAAGGGTTGGTGACACAGTAGAGGGTTA
>JBAKGM010000001.1:38928202-38942487 GCA_037177215.1 Asparagus racemosus
TATATATTGCTTGAGAAGATTTTGTATGTAGAAATGATGGTATTCTAACTCAAATTTTCTCATTCTAATCTAAGCTGTTGTTTGTTCCCGTGCATTTGGTGGGTTTTGCATTGAAAATTGAGACTCACAAGCTTAAAATTCTAAGTTATTATCAAATACATTATTATCAAATTAACTCAATTTGTGATTTTGAACATGAAATTTTATAGATCCATAGCATACATCAAGATACAATTCACGAACCAAACAACCCCTAAGAAATTCATTACAATTTCTCCTTATATTATATATGTGAAAGACTCATCTCTATAGTATACCTGACTTGAATAAAAGTTTGAGATTAAAAGCATTATTCTTGTATATAATATCTTCGACTGATGTAGATAAAAAATTGTAATACTAAATTGTATAATAAATAATTGTTTCGATTTTATGAAAAAAAATTATTTTCAGTTTAATATGCTTTTCTTAAAATTAAAGAAGTTCTTTTTGTTTAGAAAAACAACTGAAAAAAGAAAATTATTTTTAGTTTATTATGCTTTTCTTAAAATATATTTTCCAGATTAATATGCTTTTCTTAAAATTAAAGAAGTTCTTTTTTTAGGAGAAACAACTGAAAAATGAAAATAACTCGATTAAGAACTCAACTACTGGGACCCACCTGACGTGGGTGCAAACTGGGGTCACTATTCTTTGCCCGAATTGCCCGCCTGTAACATTCGCTTGCCCATTTCCTAACGACTCTGGTCACCGATTACCAGATAAATACTTGCCACAACGCTGACGTGGACGCAACTTTATTAAGCTGTTATTTGTTCGGTTATAGAATGACAACAATTACTGGCGGTGACCCAATCACGATATCCGATTCTTGCCGAAGCAAACGGAGGGAATCCCTGAGTTACCGCATGTAATAAAAGTCACGTAATTAATACCTTTTTTTCACTCGAATCCTTCTAAATTATTTGCATAATGTTGCTTTATTAATGGCAACATTGTCTTCATTAATCTTAGCATCCAACTGTAATTATATGACATTAATTTTACTATTTACACTACCGGCTTGGTAAATTTCATAAATCTTTAACGCATTCATATTAGTGATGTAGAAAGATAATGAATATCTATGCATAATTAATTCACATTCAAGTACCAAAGAATAAATCATATAACAAATATTTATGCCGATAGCTTTAGTACTCGAAAAAATCAAATTTGTAGTACAGATGGCAAAATTCATAATTAAAGGCCGCAAAAATCGCTCTCTCGTTCCGATTAAAAGCGGCGAAACGCACCTTTTCGACTCCCACTATAAAATTCGTATATTTTTAATGTTTAGGGGCATTTGTTAAAGCTAATTATCATTATCTTCTTCCACCGACCTTTATGCTAGACATCTACGAAATTATTATCACTGTAATTTAGCGATTCTCAACTAACTCTTTAATTGCAACAATCATCGGAGCCTTTATTTGCATAGTGTTTATAATGGGTATTCAATTTCTTTTTTTTAATTAATTTTTGGGTTTCGATTTTGTATCTAAAATCATAGAATGCATCATCTTGAACGTATATGTATTTATTTAGTGTCAGTTTATGCTTTCTACTTATCTTATACGTATACGTAGTAGAATTTCGATGGTTATAGATATTATATTTCGCTGATTGAACCATATATCTGTGTTAGTATCTTAATCCGTGATTATTATTATAAGAAGTAAATTAACTCTTCTCTGCAAAATCTATTTCCCTATGTACCTTAGTGCAAAAATACACAACGATCGCTTTGGTTTTTCCGGTTCCCAGCGCAAAGACAGGCCCCCATGCTCCCGATCCAGACCACCCGCTACCCAATCCATCTCGACCGTCCACGTGTCACCACAACCAACCGTCCGTAAAAATCCAAAACAGCGAGGTCAATCCGATGAGTCCATAGTCCCCTCCAATAGGGAACGCGCAAACAAAATTCTCCCCTTCATCTCTTTACCCCGAAACAATCCCAAAATTCCTTCCGTGTCCCCTTTCCTCTTCTTCCTCCGATTCCTCTTCTCCGTTATAAATACGGCCTCGACTTCAGTTGACAAACCTTTCTCTTTCCAAATCCCGTTCCGTTCCGTTTAATTCGCTCTCTCTCATTCTCTTTCTAGGGTTTCGTTACGGTACGATTCCGATCGCGTAGGGTTTTCGTGGAGTTAGTGTTCCTGACGCCGGGATTAGGGTTTGATCGAGGATGTTGGGGGCGAGCCTTCAATTTGGGAGGGGAAACGGCGACGATCGGTTCTATTCCGCTGCAAAGGCTCGGAGGAATCATTATAGGGATCATCGGAACTCGCCGAGGTCGAGGACCGCCGGCGGCGGTGAGCGGGCGATGACGGAGAAATCTTTGGAAGCGGAGATTAGGCTTGGATTTGAGGAGGATTTGAAGAAATCGGAGGCGACTGTTTCGAGTTTGTCGTCGGCGTCGTTGACGAGCTCGATGGAGAGTGTTGGGGATCGATCGAGTAATTTGGATCGGTTCTTGGAGTCGACTACTCCATCGATTCCCGCTCAGTACGTCTCCAAGGTAAGAACTGTTAGAAAAGTGTAAAATTAGTTTTTTTAAAGCTTTCTAGATGGTTTTTTAGGGGATTTCAGAAAAAAAAAAGAAAGTTTTCCGTTTCGCTTACCGATTAGGAAAATAGTCTCGATTTTTTCCCCCTTGTTTGCTCTTAGGGTTTACCTTTAAGTTTCGTGCTTTATCAATTTTCTAGCAATTTGAGTTTATCCAAGTCTACTAAGATACCATAGCCTTCATTCTCATGCTTGAAATTTGATATTGATTAGGTTTGTTAGATTATTTATGTTATGTTTTTGTTTGTTGGTAGACAAGAATGAGGGGGTGGAGGACATGTGATGTTGAGTACAGGCCTTATTTTACCCTTGGTGATCTTTGGGAATCCTTTAAGGAGTGGAGTGCTTATGGTGCTGGCGTTCCGCTTGTTCTGAATGGCAGTGATTGTGTTATTCAGTACTATGTGCCATACTTATCCGGCATCCAGTTGTATGGCGAATTGAGTAGGCAGGCTGGCGACTCTAGGTATTAGCCGCTACTCTGCTTTCACTGTTTCTGGATGCTTTTGTTGTCTGGGTACTTTTTTATGATAACTTGCTTGCTTTGTGTATTAACGAATGCAATATTCAGCGAAATTTTAAATGTATATAGGGAATTAGTTTCATCTTAAATTTAATTCCTTTTCTTTTTTTTTGGAATATTAAACAAGGAAATAATTAATGTGTTTACCCACTTAAACAAGTCTAAGCATTTTATTAATACTTCTTTCTTTCAAGTGAGGAAAGAGAATGACTATTCATATCAAGCGTTGTAGGAGTCGTGTTTTGTGAGTTAAGTCTAGATTTTCAATGGAAAACTTATTGTGAAATGCTTGTTTGAGGAAAAAAAAAATCAATTACTATTTTACCGCTTGGGTGGCTATCTCCTAGTTGGATAAACCTATCATTGTAAATTTTAGAACTTTGTTTCCTATCAAAACCTTGTGCTACATTAATTTAGCTCGACATTATTGTAATCAAGGTGGTTAGGATTGGACTATTTCCCTTCCTTTATTTGATAATTTTGAATGCAATATTTCTCTTTATAATCTTCTATTGGTTGATTATTTGATTCAGTTATTGTTGAAAATTTGGTTGGGTCACAGAAGTTTTCTTTTTGTACATTTGTTTAGGATGCAAAACTTATGTTGCCATTGATTGGCTATGTTGGATGAATGCTCTAGTTTTATTTACTCTTCTTGATATATTGTTGATCCTTTTTTTGAAGAAGGTGAAAAGGAAACCTTATCAGGGAATAAGAATCTACATGTAATAGGTGCTCTCAGAAGAGGACATCTTCACCAAGAGAAGATTTGACCATAACTCAAAAGTTAATTAAAAAATTAAACCGGTCACGCATTGGATAAGAGATGTTAATATTTTTAAGCAGGAGAATTTTTTCTTCCAAAGTAAACGCATCGCTGACAGATATAAACATTTTTCTACCTAGGGCTTTGTGGTGTCAATTATGTTGGAAAGAAGGGGAATCAGAAATCCTTTTTATTTCAAAACTTGTTGTAGGAAGCCTCCTCCTTTTTCCCACTGGCATCTTTCTATGACAAGTATACAGCAATAGGTTTGATACACATTATAGCTCATGTATCCGATTGTAGGCTTGTAGTGTTGGCAATGATGAGAATTGTTGTGTAGCTCAATTTTGAAATATCTGTATTATTATAATTTTTTGATTTCACCCAAGGTGTTTAGGTGATTTTGTAGTTTACCGGCTGACGATCATTAGAAACTCTTAGTTCGGGACTTGGGGGGCATATGCATCAAAATGCTATCGATGATTAAGTGGACAAATTGTCATCTAGGAAGTGGCTTCAATACATAGTTTCTCACATGTTTCCTGCATTATACATTATTCATTTGAATAATTTTCCAGTTGACTTCACTTTCGGAATCAAATAGCATGGAAAAAGAATCTAAACAAAGGTAAGATGCTTCAATGCTAAAAATCATTTTTATGACTAACTATAACTTGGAAGGGGATATGAAGCTTTCCAGAAGATGTACCACAAAGGTGTAAGATCTGGTTCGATACTTTTGATAATTAGGTAAAGGCTTCATTATACAGACAAGTTGATGGATTTCAGATAGGAACTTATGTCAAGTGCTAAGTGTCTACTAGGAATATGAAACTCACCTTTTGAAACGAATTCCAAATGATGTCACAAAAGTGAAATCAGATCTAAATACTTCGAAGTAGGTAGATAATTGTGCTGGCAATTTGATACTTATTTCAAGTGAGCATCGTCTTGAGTTGTTTATCTTAATCTTTTTTTTATTTTTTGCTTAAGAGCACGTCGCTTTATCGAAGTAATTAGTCCTAGTCCCTCTGTTTGTTGGTCAGTGCATGCTAATGAGTAAATGCTTATAGTAAGCGTTCATGGACACAATAACTATTAGTCTATTTTGGATGGAGTGAATGCTGAGTTAGCAACCTAATTTTGTGGAGCTTACAGTTTATTATTGAACAAAGCGTAATAGAAATGAGCAAGCAATTATGGAGCGATTGTTTTCTCACTAATTTGTTCAATAATATGATAAATCTATCCTTCTATCTTTTAGAAAAATATTGTATAAACTGTATACAGCTTTTTTAAGTTACATAGCTTGAAGCTGAAGCTAATGTCGCACATTTGTGATGAGAGACAATTGCATGGGATGATTTGAATATGTGCAGTACATACATACACACTGGTCGAGGAGTTACAACACCATAATTGACCAAGCGAATAGGACCTAGGGGTAGATCAAAAAGAAGTTGATGGAAGCTGTGAATCAGGATATGATGATTGCCACAACTGAATGGAAAAAGGTTAATGTAGTTAACTTGAGTAAATGCTTATTGTAAGCACTTGGACTCGATAACTATTTCTGATGGTGTGAATGCTGAGGCTAGCAACCTGATTTTGTGGAAGTTCCAGTTTATTATTGAACAAAGCTTAATAGAAATGCCCGAGCAATTATGTGATTGTTTTCTCACTGAACTGGTTCCACCAAATGTGAAATCTATCCTTTTACCTTTTAGAAAAATCATTCTATAAACTGTGTCCAGCTTTTCTAATTTAACATAGCTTGAAGCTGACGCTAACTTCACATAGCTGCAATGAGAGACAATCGCATGGGGTGATTTGAATATGGACAGTATACACTCTGGTCAAGGGGTTATAGGACCGTAATTGAATGAGGAAGCACTTCTGGGTCGAAGTATAGAATGTTCACATTTGCACAGAAATTTCAGTGATGTTTATTGTAGATCAATAATAGTTGTGAAACAATTTGCTCGGCTGTTCATGTGGTGTAAAAGTGTACGTGTTTTATGTTTTTTTTAATGATCAATTTCTTTTGAATTGATACTGTTTATAAGCTGAAATGTTGCACTTCTTGGGTAGCACTAGTTTGGGTCGTATCCAACATGATCCTTGCCCTCTGATTCAAAGCAATGAAGGCACGCATAGCTGGAAAGCCTAAAAATTACATGTTTTTCCTAGTGTGGCATGTGATAAATTTAGGGTGACCTATTCAGATGGTTCAAATGATAGTTGGCAACTCTGAATAAATTGCTTCAAAAGAGCCACAATGGTCAGCTTACAGAGGTTACTGCCCAACAGACATTATTAAGAAGAAGAAGAAGGGAAAAAAGAGAGAAGATGTTTCATGCGTATCTAAAATTAAGCTGATGATATCTTGAGTTGAAATTTCTCTTAAAGAGTGTTTTCTGCAGGCAACCTGGGGAGGATAGTGATATGGACTGCTATAGGGATTCCAGTAGTGATGGAAGCAGTGATTCCGAACTTGAAAATGGCTTGAAATATGCAAGGGACTGGAATCGGAGCCATCTTTCAAATGGGTCAGCTTTTGGGATGGATAGGCTGTCCATGAGGGAGAATCATGGACCTATGCAAGAAGGCTTCTCGAGTGATGATGGTGATACTGGAAATTCTCAAGGTCACCTATTATTTCAGTACCTAGAAAGAGATCCTCCTTACAGCCGTGAACCCTTGGCTGATAAGGCAAGTTCTCTCATACAGAATCTTGACCTCTGTCGGTGGCTTGTTGCTGCTGCTGACACGACCTTTCTTCATGCAGGTCTCGGTTCTTGCGAGTAAATTCCCAGAACTAAAGACACTTAGAAGTTGTGACTTATTGCCGGCAAGCTGGATTTCTGTTGCATGGTAGGGTTCTATTACATTCTCAAGGTGCATCTTGATTGTTAGTTTTTATAAAAGGATTTATGCCGTGGAATTGGTGCAGGTATCCTATATACCGAATACCTACTGGACCGACCTTGAAAGATTTGGATGCTTGTTTTCTCACCTTCCATTCTCTTGCTACTCCAACGAAAGGTGTGCAATGTATTTTATTCATTGTTCTCATGATTATTTGATAGATTTTGGTTATGAACATTACAGATGTTAGGTTTTTTAGAAACTTGTTTTACCATTAGTTATGTAGGTTGGAACTTTAGGAGTTGGGAGTCATGGTTAATATGCAACCTGCCTAATAGTATGAGCATAGGATATATTATTGAATACTGCAACTTTGAAGAATTTGGTTATGTTCTTTTCCTATAGATAAATATACAACAGCAGGAAAACTGAACTAAATGTGCTT
Organism: Asparagus racemosus; assembly: GCA_037177215.1. Taxonomy (NCBI): domain Eukaryota; kingdom Viridiplantae; phylum Streptophyta; class Magnoliopsida; order Asparagales; family Asparagaceae; genus Asparagus; species Asparagus racemosus. Next base: position 38,935,415 of record JBAKGM010000001.1, read on the forward strand.
GTTGCTGGTGGTTGCTGCTGCAAACATCCCATGTATACCATCTTCTATTTGTGGCATGCTCTTGGTTTCTATTTTCTATGTTAAAGTCTTGTTATCAAAGACCTCTTTTTTGCTACAAGCCACCGACAGAATGTTTGTGATTAATTGACTTATTACATGTGTGAATACTCCATTTCAAAAACATCAACACCGTCGAAACTCCAGATACTGATATAGTAAAGGAAAAATCTAAACTAAACCTTGCTAATATAAAATTAGTTTTCATGCATTATACTTGCATTAAACATTAGTTGTCATGCTCCCTTGTCTCGGCCTTTTTTCCCCAGTTCACTGAGCAAGCATATTCTGCTGATGATGAATGAAATGGATTATCTGATTTTTTTTAAAAACGCTTCTGTAACTAATTGGTTTTGAATTTCATGAGGGCATGTGTTTTATGTGAATACTATTTAAAGGATGCAAGTTCACTAGTTCTAACAGTCTTTATTGCTTCAATGCTCTTTGATGGTTTTGTTGTCAAAATTCCTAGGAGGTAGGCTAATCATGGCAGGAAAACTTCATTTCTTTGTAAGTGGATTTGTAAATTCACATGTTTTGCAAGTGAACTACAATTCAAAAGGAAAACATGTTTGTAAATCCATTCATACAATTATCCACAGCCAATTTTTCTTAAATCCTGCAAGATCACCAAATATATGCTAAAGCTTTTTGGGAAGTTTTAGTATCCAGTTTAATGTATAGCTGGCAGCAAAACCGTTGTTTACGTGCATTTTCATAGATCTTATATAGTATATTATTCTGCTTTTTCCCCCTACACACAGTTTTTTAACATATTGCACCTCGAAACTCGTTGACACTATATCATTCTCATCTCTTCTATGTTATTGATGCCTACAATTCCTGCTGCATAACAAGTGCGTCTGTAAAGGTAATCGTTGTACTGTCGTCTTTTTTCCCCATCTATTTTACTCACCTCCTAAAAATAATGCCTTACAAGTAGAGATATACTTCCAGCGTTACATCTGATCCAATGTAAACATGATTACTTATTTTAATGCTTTCTGCCAGAAAATATATTGCTTATGTAATTTCATTTTCTCTTTTTCGCTACATTATGATGACTTGTACTACCATTCAGGAGCTGGTACTGCTTCTGGTCCTACGGTGACTTACCCCCAGGGAGTTGATGGCGTACCAAAGATCTCTCTTCCTTCTTTTGGTCTAGCCTCGTACAAGTTCAAAGGACCGTTATGGACTCCTACCGGTGGGTGTGAGAAACAACTGGCAAGCTCCTTGTTGCAAGCAGCAGACAATTGGCTGCAGCTTCATTCTGTTGATCACCCAGATTATCGATTCTTCACATCACACGGGGCATTCAGAAGATAAAACCAGGCTACTCTACTGCCTTTTGCTTTTCGCTCGTCTTTTGCCTTCTGTGAGAGCCTTGGCTTTTCCTTTGCCAACTTGCAGTTAATCTGCATAGTGAAACTACGGTGGATCGCATTGCTCAATCTCAAAAAGAAAATAAAGAAAAGGAGTATGTAATCCTTAGACATGAAGCGTGCTCAGGGCTTTTTTCGAGGGTATAAGCAAAAAAAGAAAAAGCGAATAAGTAAACCCTTTGTTGAAAGTCTATGTCAACGGAAAAGGACCAGAAAAAAGAAGGGAAACGGCTCTCGGTTGCAGTTAGCACTAGAGAAGAATATATGGTGAAGTCGAAAAACTGGGTTTAAATTATGTTTTCTGAATGGACATGTATTTTTTTGAATGTCCTGATGGTATGTTTGTTGCAATAAATTTAATACCCTAGGGTTTTTTTTTTTTTTTTTTTTTTTTGGATACAGATGATGACGAAAATGTAACAGAGGCGAAGATAAAACTTATATGTAAGTTTGTTGTAGTAAGTATTGCTGTTTAATCTAAAGATTAATTGTTAGATTATACCATGTCTTTTTTTTTAAAAAAATTTATTAATTAAGTCACACTAGCCCAGTGTAAACTGTTTCTGTGTCAGTGTGAGATTTGTTTTCTTGTTTGTGTTACCCATGGGGATTTAAAACAATTCTATTTTTTCTAGCTTGCATGCGCTGCTTGTGGTAGATGACTCTTATTCAGCTCTGCTTATGGTTTCCCACTTCCCCTTCCGTTAAATTCATGGAACTTTAGTGTGTTTGTATGATGGACTAACAGCATCTGTTTTAATTTTTTCTTACCTTCTTATAAATAAACACTTTCAAAGTTTTAGCCTTCGATTGCTCAAGTGATTTGGACTTGAAGTTTTCAATTGTGTATGCCTGCTGAGTTTTCTCTTCAACATTTGCACATCGGGTAAATTTCATAAAACGTACAACCCGCATGAACTTTTATTTCCTCAGGGGGGTGTCCCCTAAAATCTTCTAAACTTTCAAATTTTCCTAAGGAACCCCTTAACGGTATTAATATCGTTGCCAACCTTTATTTTTATTGTGTAGAAAATAAGCTTGAGGGATCGATGGGTAAATTTGAAAGATTTACCATAAGTCCAGGTGAGTTTGGTAGGAGAAAAAAGTCAGGGGTTCGTGGGAACCCCAAGCTTGGGATGTTTATGAAATTTATCCAAAACTTTTTATGAATGTAAGCAGTTATAGTTTGTTACTTTTTGAGAGAAAGGCTTTTAATTGTGAGCTTACATTATTTCATGCAAAGTAAAATTGTTAACATTTCACCCACGAAATAATATCGAGTTGAGAAAGCTAATCACAAACAGCTTTTGCACTTCGACAAATCAAGGGGGTTTATTGCAAAAGGACACTCCAGCTTGTCGTCATAGGCGTCATAAATTAGCCAATATTTTCGAATTAGTGTTCGTAACGCTCAATTTTGTTTGTATCCGAAAACAAAAAAGATGACCCAAATGAACGGTCCAGATCTAACTTAAGTTTGAAAAAGGCCGCTCTTTTCCTATTTGGATGAACGAAACCCTTGGATTTCCTCAAACGGTAACATTTCAAAAATCTGAAGAAATCTCTGCTCTCTCCGATCTCCATCTCTTGGATCGCGAAGGAAATAGGAAACCTTTGTAAAGAGGTAATTACGGAAACCCTAGCCCTAAATATTAGGGATTGATCCAATCTCGGAGCAGTGCTTTCTCGATTTGGTTATGTTCCTTTTTTTGTAGTGGAATTTTTGGGGTTTCTGTATGAAATTAGCTTTCTAGACAAGGAATTTGATCATTTTCCTTTTTCTTTTCTTGTTTTTTGTTTCCTTATTTTGATCCCGAGCTGCTAGCTTGTGTTTCTAATAGTTCTGGAGATATTTAGGGATATGAATGAGCAAGGAACGGAGAGATTTTATTCCAGATTTCCCTTTCATTTCTTTAGATATTTGAGAGTACTTGAGCTTGGAGAATACTGGAGTTGAGGGGAAATCAAGAAAATGTTAACAGATAAAGAAATATTCATGAATGTAGAGTCTAATCAAAATAAGCAATTAATAAATTTATGTTGAGATATATAATTTGAAACTCATTTGATTTTAGATATAAATTTTTTAAGAGGCAACATGGGCAATCCACATGTTCGCTTTCAGTAGAACTTGAAATTTTGCCTTCTCTTTACACTGTAGACAAACCTTATATGTAGATTTTAAATCTTTGCGATAACAATAAAAAAAGTAGTTCTATTTGTTTAAAAAACTGAGTTAGTTAGGAAAGAAGGATTTAAGACTGATCAAGAGTCGCTCATGGTTATAGAATTGCATCATGACCATTCATCTGATGTTTATGTTAATGTAAAATTAGGAAACTTTATCCTCTTCAACTAACTATTCAGACCTTAGTCTAATGTTTACCATTTTTTGTCAGGTTTCTTGTCAGAAACGCATTAGCAGTTACCCTTTTCCATTATTAAGGGTTCTGATTTACTCTGCTGGCCAGGATAAATTTTAGTTTTTTTCCCCCCGATAGTTGGTATTCCACTTGTTGGAGATGGCGACGACTAGGGTACCTAGTACTCCTTCGAGGTTAGGAAAAGGACCAACGTCTGTACCTACTACTCCAGCTTCAAAGGCGGAAAAACTGCCAGCATCAGCACCTTGCACGCCAGCTTCAGCTTTAAAGCTGGATAGAGTGCCAGTTTCTACCCCTGGGGGTTCCAGAACTAAAGAGGAGAAGATTTATGTTACCGTGCGAGTGAGGCCTTTAAGCAAGAAAGAACAAGCAGCAAAAGACCAAGTAGCATGGGAATGTGCTAATGACCATACAATTGTGTTCGAGTCATCCTCTCAAGATCGAGCAAGTTCCACAGCGTCGTATACCTTCGGTAATATGTCATGTCTCTCTTTAGACCTTCGAAATTGTAGATTTTAGTTCATGTTGTAATCTTAGATGCTACTATGTTTCTGGTGTCCATCTGTTTACTTTGTTTGTTAATCAGACAGAGTATTTGGTCCATCTTGTCTAACTGAGACAGTTTATGAAGAAGGAGCTAGGGATGTAGCATTATCAGCATTGACAGGAATTAATGGTAAAACAAAGTTTTATGCCTTTTTTGTTCTATTTACTTTAGTGAGAAACCTTTCATATGCTTATGTCTTCTTGTATACCCTACGTAGCTACTATTTTTGCTTACGGTCAGACTAGCAGTGGGAAAACATACACTATGAGAGGGATAACTGAGAGTGCTGTACACGATATATACAAGCATATTCATAATGTAAGCTTCATTTTCTTAATAGTTCTGTAAATCTCTTATAAATCACATTTTAATATTTTTTATGAGAATTACATTTTAGTATTTAATAAGATGGATTGATGCTACAAAGCGATCAATTTATGTTTAAAACTGATCATACATCTTTGATCATCAGACTCCAGAGAGGAATTTTGTCATCAAGATTTCTGCAATGGAAATTTATAATGAGGTAGTACATGACTTGTTAAAACCGGAATCTGGCCCTCTTCGGCTTCTAGATGACCCTGAGGTATTGTTCTCTCTGAAAATTAATCATGAAATAGCACCCTCTTATTGTTTGCATATCGTTCATGACAGTCTGAACAAACATTTACTTTAAATATCACTGTCTGCGCAGAAAGGAACTATTGTTGAGAAATTGGAAGAAGAAACAGCAAAAGATGATGAGCATTTGAGACATTTGATTGGCATCTGTGAAGGTTGATACTAAAACTAATAAAGAAATTGTAGCCATATAGCTTGTTGCTACTAAAATTAATAAAGAAAATTGCTAGCCATATAGCTTGTTGTTACTTTTTGCAACTATCATTCATTGCTAGGCATCTCCCTTAAATTCATTGCTTATGGTTTACAGCTAAAAGGCAGGTTGGTGAAACTTCCTTGAATGACACCAGCTCTAGATCACACCAGATAATTAGGCTGGTAAGTCTAATGATTTTTTTTAAACATTTGAATTTGATGTTAGAGAGAAGAACTGTAATTATCATTCTACTGTTATTTTTGAATGCAGACGGTCGAGAGTAGCCTACGTGAGAAATCAGGCTGTGTGAAATCTTTCGTAGCTAGCCTCGTATGTACCTCCTTTGTTCTTCAATTTATGCCTCATAATGCTATACTTTGATATGTCAATGCCTAGATTTCAAAGTTCTGCAGAACTTGGTGGACCTTGCAGGGAGTGAGAGGGCCTCCCAAACTCATGCTGATGGTGCTAGGCTGAAAGAAGGCTGCCACATAAATCGCAGCTTGTTGACTCTCACAACTGTCATCAGAAAGCTCAGGTCAGGGGTTACTTTCACTATTTGGTTCTGTACTGGGAAGCCTGAACACTAGTTCATCATAAATGTTGGGTGCTAAACTAGACGTATTCTTTATTTGAACAAGTCTCAGCTCTCAACTAGGATTAGTCAGTAAAAAAATAGAAGCTGTAAGTTATTGGTGAATGAAGGAAAATTAAAGCATCATGTGTCCTAGGAGAAAATGGTAGCGTTGTGAGAATTAATATGTATGCATGCATCAAAAGAAACATACTTTCTTGGTTAAACTTGGTCCTTGGCTGTCTTCTTCCAACAGTTGCTCTTTCATTTCTCCTTAGTTATTCTCTTCAACTTCTGTGATCATAGAATATGAGCTTGAAGTGAATGATTGAATAAGGGGAATATCTGGAAGCAAAAGGTTCAAGTCTAGAATTTAGATGACTGCAGCAGATATTTTCGGCCAATTGCAAGTCCGGTCACTTCCCTTCATACTCTGGGAAGTAGGTAGAAAAGTACTAAAGTAGTATCAAGTTCAACAAGGTTTAAACTCAGTGGAATACAAAATATACATATATGCTATAATTTTTGTGTTTTGATGCTTGTTCGCTTGGCAGAAGCAATATGGAAATGTAGCTAATTTGACTGTCTATCCCCAGACTATAATTTCACGTAGTTGGAAATGTTTGGCTTGATGAAGCTTTGGCATATTTGACTTATTTGCTTCTAACAATAGAGTTTTGGATCACGTAATGGAGGCTTCTGCAAATGTGCTTCTTGGTCCGTTAGGGAAGAGAGTGATTCATGTGGTTGTAGCCAACACGTCTCAAACGATATGCTAAAATAAGCACGTTAAACCTATGAACAACTGTAATGGGTCATTCAGGCAGGAATTTTGAAAGCAAAATAAGATTTCTTCACTGAATAAAACAAGGGTTTGTAATAGAACTCATTTTATTTTCCTGGTGAAGTAGGGTTAAGAGTAGGAGCTAATCTTCAATGAAGGACTTTGATAGGAGCCCCCGTCAGTTCTCCCATGAGCACTCTCTGCTGCATGACCAGATGCTGAGTCTATATTAGTTTCAGTAGGATAAACATCATTAGATACATGATATGTTACGAAGATGCATGGGAACACACACACACACACACACACACACGCACACACTGTGTGTGTGTGTGTGACACAGAGAGATGGAGGGAGCATGCAGCATCCTTCTAAGCCCAGACCTCATTGTATAGGCAGTTTTGAACTTATTTTTGGTTTGCTGATTTAGTTTTGAAGTCTACTGTACTTGTAGAAAAATGTAAAAAGCAAAGTTATTTATTCATCTAACCCTAATCTCTCTTAAATAGAGATTAGGAGGATATT
>JBAKGM010000001.1:38959319-38983250 GCA_037177215.1 Asparagus racemosus
GAGCTTACTATGGTGACCATATACACTTTTCACTCTTTTTTTCATTACCAACCAAACACATGAAAAGAGGAAAATGTCTAATCAATGAAAGTTTTCACTCTTTTTTTCTTTCCAACCAAACACATGAAAAGTGTATCATTGCGTTTCCTCCCATATTTTCATGCCAACCAAAGCCAAACATTCACTTTCATTGAAAAGTGTGGAAAACTAGAACATTCACTTTCACTACATGGAATTGCATTTCATCTTTGCATGGAAACGAACCAAACAGCCCTTATATGGAGAGAGCGTAATTGATGTGCGGAAAATTTGGCTAGTTTTTTATCAGAATTTAAATATTCGTCAGAAAATGCAGAGTTTGTTGAAGCGTCGGTGCAAGCTTTACCATATATTGAGAGAGCGTAATCGAGCGGGATTGACCCGTGATGAGTTAAGGACAATGCTTGAAGATGATGTTAGGAGAACTGCTTTTCCTAGATCGGTACCTCTGGGCTCTAGCTTAGTTCTTATTCCCTTTCTAACTTAAAAAAAAAAAAGGCCTCTGCAACATGAGATTGGATGAGAGGAACAAGAAAAGAGACACCAATCAAGGTTTAGGATTGAAGAAAGTACCGATAAAATGCAAATAAGAGGATGCTTTAAGCGCCTTTATTTACTTTTCTAAATATCTTGCGCATTTCATCATGACATTCTTCCCTATTTCATGATCATTTCATATAAGCAGTGCCCTGATCAAATTTTCTGTATGCTACGCAGGCAATATGACATGCAATACTTCAGAGCATACAAATCGGATAGAACATAAGAACAGTCTGTATATAAGAACATTCTGTAAATATGAGCATTTGCAAACTCCACAAAAGATGATTACTTACTTCAGTAAATACAAAGAGCGTGTTGTCATCTTTAACCAACATAATTACTTACACAAAGACTAGACAACAAGTACACTGATCCAATACATAAAAAAGAATCAATTTCAAATAGCATAAATTATCAATCACCACTAGTTTGCCTTGCTCTTTCTAGATATTACATACAAGAACCCTCATCTCTCCAGGAATCATATAACCAGGCAGCCCAAAAAAATGGCTATAAAAATGAAATTTAATCGGAAAAGCTAAGAATTAAGAATAAAGGGGATAGACAGATGGTCGAAGGGGGAAAAAAATTTCAAAACGGAGGAGAGCGAAGATTGCTATAGCCCTTTAAAACCACTTGGGCGTTTGCCTTCCATGGCGTCCTTCTTGTTGCGGCAAGATGCACAGAGGAAAGGACCCTCCCATGGTTTGGAGCTTGTAGAGAAAATAGAGCCTGCGTGAACTGATATGCCTTCACTTGGGGCGAGGTCCATTTGGCATATTGCACACATAAATAGACCGGCTGATGTATGCACAGATGAGGATGACTCGTTTCCTAACCTGAGAGTTCAACATTGAAATAAGAAATAGAAGGGTATTACAATTTGTAAACAGGTCATGTAATACAAGCGATGAAGATTAAAATATAACAATGAGGCCAATTTTGATACTAAATAACATATGCTAACTATAAATCAGTGCATTTAGATCAAAGTTCTAGATTCAGTTTCGGTTTCACTGCATATAAAGATGTAGACATAGTGCCCCTGACCACTGGAGATCAGGTCATATTTGGTACTTTACATGTGCAGTGCCTGAGAAGCATATGATATAAACACGTAAGCTGAGCGTTAAATCGGGAGAAATAAACTTACTGCACTCAACCAGTAATCCAAAAAACAACGGCAGTACTATGAAGTCAAATGTTCAAAGTAAAATTAAATTTATATTCATAATCAAAATTAAAACTTCTTAAACATGATAGATTAGTTTTTGCTTTTGGTTTTCTTTTGGTTTTCTTATAGGTTTCAGTAGGTCTCGCTCAGTTTAGATAAGTTTTCACTTAAACTGGGAAAAACTAGTATAGAACCAGATCTAAACCGACAGATACAAATGCATATCAGCCAAAAACCATATGCTAGTTTCTGATCAGTTCTCACGCAAACCAAAATGAAACAGGGACGAAACCTTTGCATGATTAAGACAATAAAGTTATACCAAAGGAAGGAGATACAGTAAATGTTGAAACATTGGAGAAGCATTATGATCCAGGAGGCAGACATATTGCACTATTGGGTGTGACATGCATGAGGCTGCGTATGTATAAGAAATATTCATGTTGGTGTGTCCTTAAACCCTAGCTTAAAATAAGTGTGGACATTGTTGTAAAATCCTTTTCCAAGTTTTATATTTAAGTATTTGCACATGGAAGAGTATGCAAGTTGTTTGAGAAAGCTCAATGATACCCAAACTTTTAGCTGGGAAAAGTAAATTAGCAAAACATATTTTGGTCATTCCTATATATGCGAGAAGACATCTCATCCCAAACTCTAATAAGAGAATAGTAAGATTTCCTGCCAAGTCCCCACTAAATAGAAGCAAAAAAGGGTACTTGAGTTTTCAGTCAGTGAAAGCTAGCTATCTAGCGAGTCATTGCTCATTCAGGCTCCAATTAGCCTGTTTCACCGGAAATTTATCATTAGTTAAAAGGACTGGAAGAGTTTCAAAGAGTTATATGAATGAGTATAATGTGATTTTAAGTTAGTGAAACACAATGATTAGAGTCAATTTACAATGGTTGGATTTGAGAACTAGTCTCAGTTTCTGCCAAGCTATAGAAACCTTTTTATTAAATAAACTTAATTTTATTATATTATTAACAATCAGAGCTAACTGAAAACAAAGCCAAGCCTGGGACATGCACGTTACAGATTTCATAATGATGAAAGTGTGGTGTCTAGTACATCCGGTCATTATAAACCTCCAAGATGTATGACAACTCAAATGTCAAACTTCATCGCCCATTATATGGTAGTGGAGGCTTAGGACCCAATATTATATTTTCAATATTTAAATAGCCAGACCCTTTGCAATCAATTTAAACTAACAGGATTACCCCTTGGGACTGGGGGAAAGGCTAGGAAGCTCCAATTGCATCTGTCATGGTCTCCACCATGTCAAAGCATGGACCTAATTATGGAAAGGATGGTTAGAAAGAACTTTTGATAGATATTTCATCATGAAAGGGTGACAAAATCCGAAACCGCAGGCCTGTAGTGAGGTTCAGTTGTACGTGCACGTTCATGCTTACACCCATGAGTTTATCTTAATTAAAAGAGATGTTCAATCTGGCGGCTAAGAAGTCCCAATGATGACTGGAGTTGTGTTGCACATAATTTCTAGACACCTATCTCTTTGCAAGCCAATTTCCATTAATTCACTCTAGAATTCGCTTCCTTTGGAAGAACTTGCTCATAGACTTCACCTTGATGACTTATTGGCATACTAATCATACATTGTTGGTCCAGAACTTAGGTCATTAGGATTCACAGAATGCCTAATTTAAGAGAATACAACACTGATTAAGTTGATATGCTCACAATGTAAGAGGAATATCATTACCCCAAAATCACATTAAAGGAGGAATAAATGTTAAACAATCAACAAACCAAGTCAATGACAAAATATTATTAGGAACGAGTGTTAGGGATAGAGGCATTAAGTTTTGAGCCAAATTAGTTTCTAAAACTTCTAAAAAACAAGTGTCATATGCTACTGGGACTGAAGTTGGATGTGAAGTTCACGCACATTCATGGTTCATCTAGTTTATGTACAAGATATGAGAATGTGAACCAAGCCAGAGTTTAGAAGGTGAAAATAATTCAGAGACAGGAATCACTACAGAGCTCTAAGCCATGGTCAACAACCTTTTAAATAAGGTTTAAGGGTGAAACAGCAGGGCACTTAAGTGTCTGGGAGATGGGCGGCCAACTGTAGTTAAATTGTTTGAAAAAGAAAAATAGCCCAAGAAAGAGCCCGTGGTCTTGCATGGCATTCTCTAATAATAATATGAGCAGAGGCATTACAATTTTCAACTATGCAACAGTTCAAAAGCAAAGTTCACAAATCTAGCTCATTTTCAGTTTTACAGGAAGTAAAACATTTTTGTACAACATATAGCTATAATATTGAGTCCTGAGATGGGAGAGGGAGGGGGGGTGTGGGGGGAGGGAGGGGGAGAGGAAGCACGCAGACAAACATCCTATGGGCAAACTGACGTTCAGCTAGAATGAATATGTTTAACCATACAAAACTTTAATTGTTGGTGTCTTCCTACCTCAAAAAAGTAAAATAAAATAACGGATCAATCATATGGATAAGAAAATAGATAAACTTGCGAAGACTGTAAATTTTTCCATGCAAAACATGTTTCCATCTTGAGATTAGTAAATAACGCATTCGTCTACAAGTATTTACCTTTCTGAAAGCATTGCAGAACCTTCTTCAAATATCTCTTCGACAATACCCACAGAAGAGAGCTTCTTCGCCAGTTTACTTGCAGAATCTCTTGATCGTCTCCTAAAGAATGACTTAAATTTGCTCATCTTTTTTGGTGGGGATGGAGGCGTGACCACCAAATTATCAGGTGGGATTACATCAACAACAATGCAAGTTGTATCATCTTTCAGTCCTCTTGTCCTCAATGCTTCCTAAATTGAAATTTATAAGCTTACGTGAGTTGCTGACCATAAATGAGTCAGGTTATTCCATACTGCATGAAATCAAAACTGGCGAGTGTTCTAGAAATGTCGTAATCAAAAGACTGCTTACAAGTAACAATAACTGAAAATCGATATAAGACTAGGGCTAGTATTAATCACCTTTACAACTTGAACAGCTGCAAGCTCTGCAGGTAAACCCCGGCAAGATTTTGCAGCCATCTCAGAGGGTAAGGCATCCCAGATACCATCTGAAGCAATTATTAGCCTTCCCCCAGCACTGGATAGCTGGCAGTACAATGAGTACTGTAAGGACAAAGGAAGAAGAGAAGAAAGAGAAGTACAGGTTCTGAATTTATATAAGAAAATAGGGACCAGAATACCTTCACTTGCTTGACATAAGGTACTGGAACTATAAATTCTCCAACATCCATATCTCCAATTGACCTTGACAAGCATAGGCCCCCAGGCCAACAACGAAGGGGGCCAATCTGCAAAATTAAGCAACACATTGAAGAAACTAAAATAAGAAATTATGAGTTAATGCATATCTTTCCCCTTGTTGTATAAGATAGCAGAACCTTTTATTATTTGATTGCCAGAAGAATAAGGAATGTGAGAATGACTTCAAACACGCTGACAGTTTGTTACTCTATTAAGTTTCCAAGCCATTTGTTTGTTTTCAAATAGACCAAGCTACGGGAAGCTTGCCTTCCCTTTCAATAGCAAGGCATCATGTTTTAGTTTTCCTATGACAACTTTCTTAACAGATCAAATAGAAGAAAAACCCACCTCAGCACCACCTACAATACTAAGTCTCCCCACCTCACCTCCACTAGCTTTCACACGTTCTCTCCTGCTCATAACATAACAAAAAGTCAGTTGAATAAACATGATGAAGTGAAACTAACACAAAAGAAACACCTACAAGGAAACTCACTCCTCAGCATTCTCTTCTAGCCTATGATCAACGGTCAAGAGTGAAACAATTCCATCCTGAGCATCCAGAATGCAACGAGAATCACCAACAGACGCGACAGTGATAGTCCACCCATCAACTATCACAAATGTCGCTGTGGTACCAGAAGTTTCTCCTGCAAGCATTGTCAAACACCCAATTGTATTTCATTTACAAAAAATAGTACAAGTACTAGAGCTTGAGTGATTGAGACTAGGAAGCAAAGGGTGGAAAAATACCTCTGCTCTGGAATTCTTTGTCAGTCTTCACAAAACCAGCAACTAAGGCACGAGGAAGGGCTTGAAGCCACTCATCTCTGCTAAGCCCGCGAGGTATAGCACCCAATACATGGCTTAACAAATTTTCGCGAGTAAATATCGCTGCAGCATTTCCATTGTGTCCATCAAAGACCTGAAATTGTTTGCTTTGGCTTGTGATTATCTTCAAATAAAGCATTATAAATATCATATTGTTGCCTTCTTCTTTAATTACGAAGTTCACATAAAAAAACATATGGGTTTCATTAAATTCATCAACATCAGTATGCAGAGTCAAGGAGATAAAATATGAAGCAAACTAATGAAAAGGGAAGCAATCAGAACTTAGAACTCGACGACCTTTGGTTCTTATTGCCTAATCGCAATAATATATCTCTACTCTGAAACATAAAAGATTAAAACTTTTGAGAACAAAAAGTAAATGCTCATATTACTTCATTGCAATTAGAAAGATCTGACTGGTAACTTCATGGAGCACAACTGTTTAACACAACACCATGCACCTTGTTCTTCCTTCCTCGGATTAGAAATGCAGCAACATAAAAATATAGGGTACATAAAAACTAGAACCATGCTATCTGCTAATCTTTACTTCATTTGAGATACTCCAAAGATCTAAACAACTACCAATCAGTCAAAACTATCAGCTTCTAAGCCCTAATTATCTATTACATCTCAAACTTCTTTCTTGTTACTGAAAACTTCCAAAAGCTGAGCGACTGAGCAATTATCTATGAACTGATCATAAGTTCTGAGTAATCTCACTTTTTTAGCTGAAAACTCGTAAAATCATCTAAAATTACAAGCTAGAAAAGCTACAAGTAATAAAATTTGCAACCGCTTTAAACTTCAAAGATGAACTTGAAGAGATCTAAAGATCTAATTGCATTCAAGAACAAAAATAAAATAAAAATTTGTCATACCGCGAAAACGGAGAAGGTGGAATTAGGGTTTCCATGAACTCGCTGACAGTCCGTCTTCACGAGGAAATAATCCTCCCCTTTTCTAGACTGAGCAGCGGATCCAAACCTAACGCAGGGCCTCTCGATCTTCTCGCCCTTCAGCTCCCTGCTGATGAGCGCCGCCAGCGGCATCAGCTCCCGGTGCCGGCACCGCCGCGTCGCCCCCTCTCCTCCCGCCATTTTCGCCCTCGGATCTCGATCGCCGCCTCAAGATTCACGCTCGATGATCTCTCCTCCGCCGTCGATTCATGGAGGAGGGCTCAGATCTAGAGAGAGATGAAGAATAAGAAGACGACGAAGATATTAGAACAAGGCGAACGCGGAATCAGTTGTTGGCTGATAATTTACTCGGAAGGCTCTCTTTCTGTCATTAACTAAATAATCTTAACTGGACTTTTAATTGATAAGTACCAGAAATTAGTGGTTAAAAAAAATCAGATTCTTTATGTTCGAAGTTTACCGAAAACAGTACTAAATAGAGCTTTTTAGCTCTGGTGCCCCTACATCTTTCATATTTTTAAATCAGACCTTAAATCTTTGTAATTGGTATTCTCCAAATCAATTAAGTTATCCGAAATTAGTTTTGTATTAGTTTTTTTTTGTCTAATTTATTAGTTTTTGTCATCTTGGTGATTAATCCAACACAATAGATTCCCGTTATCCATATCAAAAAGTTAAGTTTAACAGTATATTTTCTGGCAATATATACAAATTGAGGGAGTAATTTAGCTATTTCGATGATTGTGAGGAACTACTCTATAAATAAGAAAATATTTAAAGAACCAATATATAACTAAACACAAAAATATTTGGATACCCCGTTCCCATTGTAAATAAATCCACATGCAGCCTGGAAAAAAAAATCAACTTTGAAAATCAAGAAAATATTATCATTATTCAATAATAATTACTAGTAAGAACGTAGAGAAACTCAGTTGATGACGCATTGCTTATTCTTTGCTGTCGGAGACGGACTGGAAATTTCGCGGTTGGTGGCGGTGCTCTTTTTAGAAGATTTTGAGGGGTTAAGATTAAGAACGAACGGCTTAAATAGTTATAGAGCGCTGTGCTTAGCTGTCTTTAACTATAAATTAAATGAAATAATTAAAGATTAGGAGTTAGTGTTCTCATTTCTCAGCGGTCGCGTAGCTGGTCGTTTGATCTGGACCGTTCGTTTTGGTGGTGCAGTTGACCGAACGGGTGTGAATGGATGAGGTGGAGTGATATTGGGTCGGGTAACTTGCGGTTTAGATTTGCCTAATCTTTTCAGAGCTGGGCCATTCGCCTTGGCATCATCCGCATTGATACTTTTTGGGTTAATGTCAGAAAATCCCTTGAACTTTTGGGGCCTTGCAGATAACCCCCTGAACTTGTTTTTCCTCGCACATGACCTCCGAACTTCTCCCGCCTCACTAAACCCCTCAAAGATATTTTTCGCTTTAACATCCCGAAGTACCAAGGTCAAATCTAATATATCACAAGCAAAATAGGCGATTGAAAAATAAATGATGCCTCTGAACATTAAAAAATCACCATGTTATCCTTTTTATTTTTTTTTGGTTAGTCTTGATGGCTGAAAGGTATTTCCCTCTTTTCGGTCATGCGGTGAGCACGTGACATGTTAGATTCTTACGATGTTTCTACATTTTGTATTGGTGGGGAAAAAATAATATTAATGCAATTCGTAAAGCTCGTAATTGGGCGGCAAAATATTGATCCAAGTTCTTCTGTCTGATATTGTTACATCAGATCTCAAAAAATGTAAACTAGAAAGGTAATTTACTGTCCAACTTCACCATAAGCTTTTCTAGATTACCTTTTGTTGGACTTCTTTCTCTTGTCCTATAAAGTACAATCCCTTAAGCTCTTGACTAAAAACAACACCATGCCGTTCTCATCCTCACCTCTCTAAGAAAGAGTTTCGGTCGATAACACGAAATGTCTATTGGAGAGAGATCAACCTTTGAATCATTAAACTTTATAAGTTATTCACTCGTTTGAGAGTTGGATATCTCTCTTTAACGTGATGAAACCGGTCTAGGAGATACTTTTTGCACTTCATAATTTGCGCCTAGGATAAATTTTTAAAATAGACCTTCTAAGTAATTTATTTTTAAAAAAAGACCTATTTGATATTTATTTGCCATTTTCGATTTGCCATTTTCGACCCAGTTTCAGCCACGTGGCTGAAACTGGATCGAAAATGGCACATAAAGTTCGAAAACTTCACATGATTTAAAATCTCGTGAAGTTTAGTGCGTGATTAAGATCTCTAATCGAAAATAAAATGCGGGATTCAAAATACACCCAAACTTCACGGGATTTTCAAATCCCGTGAAGTTTGGGCTACAACTATATGTATAGATATCGTGTCCACTTGAACTAAAATTTGCAGCCTAAACTTCACGGGATTTCAAATCCCGTGAAGTTTTGGGCTATTTTTTTCGATTTTTTTCATTAGGGCTGTTAATTAACCATTAAACTTCACAAGATTTTAAATCCCGTGAAGTTTTTAAACTTTATTTGCTAAATTCGACCCAGCCACGTGGATGAAACTAGGTCGAATTTGACAAATAAAAGTCAAATAGATTAAAATTTAAAAATAAAAGTTTTGAAAGATCTATTTCGAAAATTTATCCTTCCGCGTAGCGCAGAAATCACAAAAGCCCCAACGTTCAGGGTTCCATATCCAAGCCCAACACACTATGGGCTTGGGTCCCCAAGCCCAACAAGAAACAGACACGTGTCCTTAGCCGAACAAACTTTCAAACTCCAACGCGGTGATGAGACACAACACCGCACTGGACCCCACACCAACAGAACCTGACTCGCCTCGAGCGGGCCCCATTTAGCCAACGAAACACCTCGCCCTCAACGATCGACAGAAAGTAGAAAAAAACACAGAACTCTCAGATCGCCACTTTGATAAAATCGCCGATGAGGAGGAGATGGGCTTGGTGACGTCATCCATCGCCGCCAAGTTCGCCTTCTTCCCGCCAAACCCTCCCTCTTACCGTCTCGTCGCCGACGAGATCTCCGCCGTCGGCCGCCTCACGATACCGGAGATCTCCTCCTCGTCGAGATCCGAAGCCGTCGACATCTTGAAACTCCGAACTCGAAAGGGGAACGAAATAGTCGCCGCATTTATAAAAAATTCGAGGGCGACGGCCACGCTCTTGTACTCCCATGGCAACGCCGCCGATCTCGGCCAGATGTTTGAGCTCTTCGTCGAGCTCAGCTCTCGGCTTCGCGTCAATTTGATGGGGTACGTGCTTAAAATTTTTCGTTTTCGTGGTGTTTTTTTTTTTTTTGGTTGGGAATTTGATAGAATATCATCTTGTTATGATTCTAATGAGCAGGGAATGAATGGACTTACTTCAATGCAAATCTCGCACTCATGAAATTATTCAAGAAATCTCCTAAATTCGAACAAAAGGACTAAGTTTAAGTGTTTGTGCAGCTACGTAACTGTTTAAATTCTCTTACGCATTCATTGTAAAGAAATATTCTTCAGACAAGTGTTTCACTTTCCTTAGATGATTTTTGCCTATAGGTATTGTGGAAGGCTGTGATCTGTTGCCTATGGAGCAATTTAGGACTTTAAAAGGGAAAAAAGGTCCTTTTTTGCTCAAATTAGGTGTTTGATGTGAGCCCTTTTTAAATATTTCCACGACTAATGAAGAAAGCTCTTTGTTCCCCTTTTCTTCTGCACTTGTGGGAATCTTTTTTTTTCTCCCTAGCTTTTATTTCCTTTCACATGTTTCATGCTTACCCGAATTCTTTCACAATGTGTAATTCCAATGCCAACACATCTAGAACCACTCATATACATGGCTGCAAAGAGCTTTTTCAAGTTCAATTAGGAAACTTTATGCTCATAATTAAACATATTTGTGTTGGGAGCAACCTTTTTTGCTGCAGCATGTTTGGATGCTTCAATGCCGACTTATACTTGTTGAGATCTCATGAATCTTATTTAAAAGTTTCCTTCTAAAATCATAGGAAAGAGTGAAACCAAAATATTGATATATTTTTGCATGGAATATTCTTTCAAGAAACATGTTAAACACCTTACATAAGCATTCATTCTAGAGAAGCATTTTTCATACCAATGTTTGGTTAAATGATTTTCTATAGCATTGACTAACCAAAGCTGTATTTGCTTTTGCTTATGGAGCGCTTTAGGATTTTAAAGCAGAAGATCCTTTTTATATAAGTTAGGTGTTTGGTATGAAGCTTTTTAAAGATAGTGCTTTCTTCAATTGCTAAAGTATAAAGCTCTTTGTTCCCACTTTTCCTCTGCACTAGTGAAATTATTGTTCTAGTTTCTTTACTTTTACATGTTTCATGTTTCATGCTTTCCCAAATCCTTCAATAGTTCCATCCTGATGGGAACTCATCTAGTACCACTGGTCTTATCTCCATGTATATGACTATAAGGAGTCTTTTCAAGTCAAATAAAGGAACTTGATGTGGCTACCTAGATTATTTTCAAGCTTTTAGTTTATTGTGTTAATCTCATTTTCATGTTGAGATTGTATAAGCCTTTAATTTTTGGTAGTCCTTTCATATTAGTGGTTGGACAAATGCTTGCTAGCGAAGCTTCTCTATGTTTTTGAGGCAATGCCAAGTTTTTTACAAGAACTTCAATGCAGTCGATGCGAACACACTAATAGTTCAATCGATGCTTGCATAACTTTATTTGGTTGCAGTTAATTTAGCATATTACGGGAAGTTTTCATGGTTAACGTAAGCTGTGAATACTTTTCCTTCGATAATAATAAAAAATTTTCTCCACAGTTCACTCATATGTCACATGGAGTAAAACCACAATCACGAAGTTTCTTATTTGGTAGCTTCCTTTGATATATTTAATAAAATAGCAAAAGGGAACCCTAGATTCGTGATTCAACAATCTAGCAATCTGCAATGCAGTGATTCAGAAAAAAGGAAACCCACCTCTCAATTTAGAATATTTCATATCTGGAAAGCAAGGAAATGGACATAAGACACATGCACAACATGGATATTGGACAAGAACTCCTTCAGGATTTAGGACACAAGTACACGATGACTAAATGAGTATTAATCACATGTATCATACAGTAAATTAGTGAAACAGAGAATAATAACAATAATAGAGAGTAAAATTTATAGGCATACACTTGCTACAAATATGCACAGTACATGGCTTTAGCAATATAATACACATTGCTTATATACTAAAGTAAAGCTATAATATATAAATAGTGCTTAACTTTCAACCTTTCTAATGGTATCTTTTATACTAAATGAGTATAAAAGATGGATATTGGACAAGAACTCCTTCAGGATTTAGGACACAAGTACACGATGAATAAATGAGTATTAATTCACAGCTTACGTTATATCATGAAAGTGCAGATTTTTATACTTTTATACTAGTTACTAGTTGACACTTATTCTACTTAAAATTTTCCTTTAATACATTAAAGAAAGCAAATACTTATTTAAATGGATATGGAAAAGGTACATGAAGTATTTAAAATGTGTCAAATTAGTATCCTAATTGGGGCTTAATAACAAGATATATTTTAAAAGTAAGGACACATTTGAAAGTCAGTGACATGTGGCTAAGAAAGAAGTTCCCATTCTTTGATGCTTGTTCTCCAAGAGCATGGTTTCTAGATGGAAGTGACCATACTACGTTGTATAATAATTAAGAAAACGGCTCAACTAGTGGATTTTTTTCAATTATTAAAGGGGCAGTGGATATGTTGCATATTAGATATATTAAGGAGGCAGTGCCGCAGTGGATATGTTTCATATTAGATATATTATTAAAGAGGCTAAATCTGAAGTATATCTTCTGCTGGCTAGAAATATGTAAAAGATATTGCACATATATGTGCGTACTTGTGTATCTGTATGTGCATGCGTGTGGGTGTGCACTCTAATGAAGAAACAAATAAAGAGTGGCAACTAAAGTGATATTTTATGTCTTAAACAGAAGATCGAAGAGTCGTAGTAATGGACGATGAACTTAGTGAAAGGTGGAAGAGATACTTCCCTAAGTTCAATAAAAATCTCACTGAGCCTAAGATGGCCAAATGAGTTATTCAAATTAAGACTGTAGGTATTGTTGAAAAGTTAGGCTTAATATAGTTAAGGAGGCTTTAAATAAGATGAAATCAGGAAAGAGCTTTAAGACGTGATGATATCTCCCTATTATCAAACTCTCTAGGTGCTTGGGAGATTAGACTTTAGTATGGAAAATAAGCTGTTTGATGATATTATATCAAGTAACAAAATGCCAAGCATGAGGAATTTTGGCATCTATTGTAACAATTAAGAAGATATATGAAGTTGTAAGAACGATTACAAGAGCAAGCTTATAATACAATGGAAATAAGCTCTGGGAGAATAATCATCCCGAGACTAAGAAAGGTGTTGAGTTTGCTTGGCACACCTAACAAATTATCAACCCATGACCAATCAACGTTATTTCTTAGGTGGAGAGGTTTTATTACCATGTCTTAGATCACCATGTTTCAATAGTTTTGTGTTAGACCTCATTGTTAACAATTTTAAACTTTTTTATTTACTCAGACTTTCCTGTGTTTCCAAAAAGCTGCCTGAGGCTCTACATGGTTAAAGCCATATGAATGGGAGTTTTAAGTGTTAAGGTTGCAGTTTGCTTGACAGACATTATTGCCCGTATCTCATCAGCTTAAACTTTTGGGTAAAGTACTTTTTGATAGAAGGAAACACTTGTATTCAATTTGTTTTTATTTCTTGAGGTTCAACAATTGAAGATCTTTATTCACTAAGGCGATTGATAAGAATATGTCGTGAGAATAAAGACCTATCATATTTACATATGATTTTCATTTTCAGAGGAAAAATTATAATGAGGAGATAATTGTATTAGTTTGAAAAAGAGATAAGTGTCTTGATGTAATTAAAGATATGTGTGATAGAGTAGTAACTACTAGCACAAGAATGATTGGGGGACCCGAGGATTCTCTTATCACTACAATAAAGCTTACTTGCTTTAAACTGCTTCTCATTTGCATTAGTTACTAGTAGTATCGAGGATCCAGTCTCTTGGTGCATGTTATTTCGGATCATATTTTGTTGTATGAAGAAGCTAGAGTATGATTAATTTCTTGACATAGAAAGGTGGAGAAAAGTGTTGAAAGCTGGTTCATAATCAGAAGGACTTAATCTATACATAGAAATGAGATTATCGTTCATACTACAGGTAACCTTAGCAAGATCATTTTTGACTTAATCTATATATAGAAATGAGATTATCGTTCATACTACAGGTAACCTTAGCAAGATCATTTTTGCTACTTAAGATCATTGTGATAGTGAAATGGATGAACATGTTCGTGGAATCACAGAAGATTGGCTAAAGTTGCAAAATAGATTTGGAGCATCATGTGATTGTAAGGTCCAATGAAATCAAGCGATTAGTCTTGGCTATATAACAAAAAATTATTTATGAGTTGAAAGGTTGGATTTGAGAAACAACATGTACAAAAAATGAGTATACAAATGGAAGTGCTGAAAATGATGAGCAGGAATATGTTAAACGATAGAAATTTTAAAAAGATTATATATGTATCTACATGAAATTAGAAGCAACTCTACTTGTGGATTGAATGATGGACAACCTACTGAGATGTTTTAGCCTTTAGCTATTTGAAACATAGACCAATAAGTGTTATGATGAAGAGGAATTAGAATATTGTAGTTAGTGGGGCACCAACCAGTAGGAGCAGACCTGAACACATATGGATTGTAGTGGTTTCACAAGTATGATGGGTTAATATAAGGGAAGTTACGCTTGGTAGAGACGAATGGAGAAAGAGGATTCATTTAGACAAACAAAAAAAGGGGTGGAGGCTTTTCTAATGTTGATGTAAGAAAAACAAAGAGAAACCCTGTAAATCTTGCTTGCTAGAGATCTAGGGTGTGGTGAGCGCATTTGTTTCATGCATTGGAAGGCCCATTATACCTAGAATCCAAAGAACTGATAACTACTTAAGACATAAGTTGTAATCTTCGAACTTCTGTTTTCTATTTTCTTCTCTCCTTATCCTTCGCAAGAAAATTCTGTTGTGTAACCATTAAAAAAAGAGGTCTTTGGAGGTTGGTTACAAATGCTGAGTTATATGCTCTTTAGTTGCAGCACTGAAGGCTCATATAATTTATATTTATAGGGTAAATTTCACAAACGCCCCTGAACTTTTGAAGGTTTCCCACCAAACCCCCTAAACTTTGGGGTGTCCCATAAAACCCATACAAAAACCCATACACTTTCAAAATTTTCAACGGACCCCTAACCGTGTAAATGGATCAACAAGTACTTCCATACACAATCAAAGTAATGTTCTGTGATGTCGTTAACACTGTTAGGGGGTCGATAAACGTTCAGAGGGATTTCTTAGGAAACTTCCAACATTCGGGGGGCTTTGTGAAATTTCCCTATATTTATTTCACCTAATATCTTCAGTAAATATTCCATTTACTTATCAATTTTCTATAAATTGCTTAGCTTTTCCCCCTTAAAGAACTGGAGAAAGAGATATATCTATAATATTCCATCATTATTGATGCTTCTCATCAATTAAGGCTAGATCTAATAAATGTTTGTGGCAGGTATGACTATTCTGGTTATGGGCGATCAACAGGGAAGGTGAGGTCACATGAATAGTTTGTATCAAATTGATATGTTTTTCCCCCGACATTTCTATTGACATGCAATGCTTTATCAAAAACAGCCCACAGAGTATAACACATATGCAGATATTGAGGCAGTTTATGAATGCCTTCAGGAGAAGTATGGTATTGCAGAGGAGGATATTATTTTATATGGGCAATCTGTTGGAAGTGGCCCAACTGTTGAGCTGGCCTCTCGTTTGACTAATTTGAGAGGGGTTATTTTACATAGTCCCCTTCTTTCTGGAGTGAGAGTGTTATTTCCTGTCAAACATACATACTGGTTTGATATTTATAAGGTAATGCTCTAGAATTTCTATTTTTCGTTATGACCTTTTCAATATGACATCAATTTTTTTATTTTGCAGAATATTGATAAAATAGGTTTAATAAACTGCCCGGTGCTTGTAATACATGTAAGTGCTCTATCATCACTGTCTTTACTGGTCGCATCATCATTGGACTAACTTATTAAATTAGTTTCAATTACTGTCTTGTTCATAGCCATTGGCTCAGTGACATTATGGGATGTGATCTTCAGTTGGGGTTTTTGAAACTGAAATGATCACTTCACATGAAAAGTAGAAGGGCAGCATGTGGGTTTGAATAAATACTGACATAGCGATATGCTTGACTTATTCTGTGGTGTTCACTAAAAGAGTTCTTCAGGAGGAGTTTAATAAAATAGACGTGAAGATGTAGTTTAAAAATTGCCAAGAATGTCTATAATGAGGAGAAAATACTATCTTGAATAGGATAACTGAGTGAGTGTAGTAATGCAGTACCGGGTTTAAATGAATGGTTGTAACAAAGCAGTCATGGGCATGAATAATCCTAATAATAGTAGTTACCAGGTAAAGAACATGAATATGATCTGTACAATCTGTAGATTTCTTTCCTCTTCAAACATTCTATAAACGTGCTCAAAAGAATATAGAATTATAGTTTTTACTGACGTTTTAACAGAAACTTAATTTTAGTTTTCAAGATATCTGCTATAAGCGACATACTTTTTGTAAGGAAGAATTGCTAGCTTTTAAGTGAAAATAAATTTAGCTGTGGAACATCTTGTAGTTAACCTCTTGGTTCTTCAACTACAGCCATGTTTCTAAGGTTTCCATATATTATTGCGCAATCTGAGCAGCTCCCTTGATCAGGGCACGTCAGATGAAGTTGTCGACTACTCCCATGGGAAGAAGCTTTGGGAACTTAGCAAAGAAAAATATGAACCATTGTGGGTGAAGGGTGGAGGGCACTGCAACCTCGAGCTCTACCCTGAGTTTATAAGACACCTTAAGAAGTTTGTATCAACTGTAAATAAGAGAAAGACTTCAAAAAGCAGCGCATTGGGTGATAATGATGAAAACAAATTACATGAACCCTTTGAGCACCCTGAGATGTCAAGAAAGAGCTTAGACAGCAATATTGGAAACCCAAAGAAGATGGAGCAGCCCGAGAAGACTCGAATGAGCACCGATCAAGTTGACAGGAACAAGAAAAAGAAAGGTTGGATTTGGTGAATAGTCTTCAAATTGATTCAAATTAAAATTATATGGCTTAAGAGCTATTTATTTGTGAGACCTAATTGAACCTGTATATTTTGTAATCCCTGTTGTATTTCGTCTGACAACATTGGAGTTCTCGGTGAGGGCTTCGTTTGAAAGGAGGTACAGATATTATATGAGCCCTTCAACAGCCACGGTCTTTTAACGCAGAGAGACATATTTCCTTCTACCGTTATGGGTATACATTTTGTTAGTTTAAATGGAAGACGCAATTTGTTCATATTAACATTGTTGCTTGATCTTTGTTCGCCGCAGGTGTTTTGTAAATTTTTCTCATAACCATGAAGAACTCTCAGCTTTTCTTCTTTACGATTTTTCTAGAAATCAAACGGCCACCGTGCAAGAGCTGACCTCTTCCTCTGCTCTCAGTGAAGATTCAAGCAGGGGGAAAAAAAGAATTGACAGTATAGAAATGTCTCACGTTTATTTGTCACTTTGTCACTAGGTCTCTTGTTTGCTCTCATTACATGAGTTTGCAAACAGTAAGAAAAGCAAACCTATGAACTCCTTGTTGTTTGAGACGTAATGAAGCAGCTTAAACATGCAACTGATCTCTCATTTTTATTCTTTCGCGTGATTACTGTCCTTTTGAAAATCAGGTTTTGTAGTTAAATACTACTAATGGTGAAGTTTGCTAGCTATCTCTATCAAGTTTTAACAGATAATTTTTGTAAGGTAGCAGAGGTTTGAATACTCTTCAGAGGGTGTTTTTTTTTTTAGGGATATTAGTTCCTCAGATCTTTCATATTTTGAAATTAGCTCTCAAAATCTTGATATTTTGATATTAGTCCTTGAAATCTTTTAACTATTTGAGATTAGTCGCCCAAATATTCATGCTTTGAAATTACTCTCTCAAATGTTTTAAGTGTTTTGAAATTGGTGCCCTAGGCTCCAAATTTCTCGACCGGATGCTAACTGGAAGGACTAATTTCAAAACATCTAAAAGATTTGGGGGTCTAGTTTCAAAATATGAAGAATTAGGGGACTAATTTTGCAACATTTCAAGATCCGGGGGGCCAATTTCAAAATATCAAGATTTGGGGGACTAATAAGAGCATGTTTAGCAACTTTGGATTATAATCAAGTGGATTTTAATTCAAAGTGTTTGGTAAATTTAGTGGATTATAATCTATTTTTAATGGCGCAATGTTTAGTAAATGAGTGGCTTATAATACATCATTATTGTCAAAATGATCAAAAGAGGTTGGAGACTGAGAAAGAGAGCTTTGGCATTTTTTTAATGTTAAGGAGTAAAGTGGGCTTTTACACAATCAAACTACGTGGCTTATAAGCGACCAAAAAATAAGTTGGGTTACTCCAATTTATTTTTCTGACTTATAGGCTAAAATAAGTCATTTGCTAAATATGTATCGGCCGTTATGACATATGAGCCACTCTGACCGGTTGCAAATCATGCCATGAGAAAACCCAAGAAACAAATAAATGCAGTCTTATCAATGTTTTCGTTATGCTACGTACCAATGAAACTTCCTTATCAATGTTCTCGTTATGCTATGTACCAATGAAACATTCTTTATCTTTTATGAAGGGCTAGAAAGCGTTAGGTGCTCTAGTGGGCCTTAAAATAAATGATACATAACGTTTGAAGGAGCTAAATAAAATGACAAGTGATAGATAGAATGAAGATCTAATTAATAGGTTGTTGAGCTCTAGTAGGCCAATTGTTTGTTACATCTTTTTCCTATATCATGTTATTATCCGTTTATAGCTTTTGAATCAAAAATATTAAGTGACTTTTACTGCTAAAACTGAGTACAAAGGCACTGCTCCAACAAAAAAATCTAATGCTGGAGCTGCAGTAAATCATGTTTACATCTTCCTATAAAAGTCTACCCTTATATCAAATTAACATCTTTTATTTTGTAATCGTACACTGTAAATTTGCATCTTTTATTTGTAAATGTGAATTTTTATTCCAAAGGTGTAGAGATATTTGTGTAGTGTTTTAGCCCAAAGTCCAGTTTAAATTTTCTTCGTTTCAACAAAATAGTTAAAGCAACCCATCTCAATCACCGTCAAATCTAGAAAGTCCACGAGAGTAGTTAGAACAACAAACGTATTTATAATATCATGTAGTTCTATTAATTAAACACTCCTTAATCGCATATTTTAGAGCTATTCACTTTTGCAGCATCATTTTAGAGTTATAACACCATCCAATCTAAGAAGGTGTCATCAACTAATGCAAAAGTTTATGGACTGCAAAAGCAGTTTAGAGTGCAATTTAGTTATGCTTATCCAAACTTGTAAGGCACAAGAAACGAGAAATTGGAATGAGAAAATATATATTTATATATTTGTTACGTGCTTTGCTTGAGAACTTCGTAATGAAGCACGGTGTAATTCAATCAACCACTTATTTAAAAAACCAACCAAAATAATTCGAATAATTAAATGTGCATAAGATAGCATTTGCGTCTGTTTCTCAAAGAAAGAAGTTGGTTTCTTTTTTCAGCTCCAATTGAAATCCAATCAGAATTCCTTCAATCCCAGTGCGACAAAAAATTTACACAACACGCCCACAACAAAACAATTTGTTACAAAAACCCCCCAAATTATTCCCCTCACTCGGGAATGCTACCCAGCACCGGCCGCCAATTCCTCCGAACCATCATCATCCGACGCCGAAACCCAACCGATCCGAACCTCCTTCCCCTCCAAACCGGACCGGCACGAGCCGGTCTAAACCTCCGTCCAATCTCAGCCGTCCGATCTCCATCAGACGGCGGAGGAGACGACAGCAAGAGATCCCTCAGCAGCACCCTCTTACTCTCCTCCGCCAACGCGGTCCGGTCACCGCCGGTGCGGTCACCGCACCCACGGCTCGGTGATCGGGCGAGAAGCTTCTTTAGGGTTTGCCGGCGGCGCGTGGCGGCGGAGGGGGGCTTCTGGGGAGCGGTGGGTTTTCTTGAGGGGCTTCTTGCAGTTGTGCATTGCGTTGCTAAGAGCTTGAATTTTTGAAGTGTAGCCATTATTTTGTTTTTTGGGAATTTTTTTGGAGAATTGTTATGATTTTATTTTTTTGGGATGTTTGTAAGGGGAGGAGAGAATATGGACGGTTTCTTTTGGTGGGATTAAGGATGGAGATTCCTGTTCACTGGATGGGATCTTTTTTGGTTTTGAGTCCTTGCACTTTTTTGTTATTTGTATTATATGGGTTTTCGTTTACCCCTTAATTTTCTTTCTTAATTATTTTAAGCTAAATGGCGCTTCAATATCTTATTATTTTCACTATCTTTGCACTTAAATATCTTAAGTTGTCCAAATTTGACACGTTAGTATCTTTGGTTTGTTGGGCGTGAGAGTGTTCTCTTGTGCTTATCACATTTTTTATTATCGTATTTACGTTTTTACCATTGGGGTTTTATATCAACAAAATAGCCATTGTGTTTTGTGGTCTTTTTAACACTGTTTACAAAATTCTAAATGTGGACAACTTGGGGTATTTAAGTGTAGCGTTTTTCAATTTGGGGCATTTAAGTACAAAGGTAGTGATAAAATAGGTCATGTAAGTGTCGTTTAGCCTATAGTTTACTCATCGTAAATATAAGGTACCTCATTGTATTATGTATTATTTCTTACAATTTACCTTTTATTCTCAGATGTATATATGCTTTTGTTCCTTCCCAATTATCACTGAGCAAAATTTTTATCTTTGCAAATTAATTAATAATAAAAGAATTGAGTACAAAAGTATGTATCCGCAAGTAATCCGAATCAACTCATATGGGCGATGCTTTGTATTTGATTTTGTTAGTGGATTAGAGTCGTGTTTATAGCATGGTTTTTTTTTTCTCTTCGTTGAAAGTGATAACAGTATGTGTTATGCAGCTAAAAACATAGGTGCTGAACATCCGTAGTCGCAATTCTAAACTTACCTTGATAATCTTGGGAAATGTGACACATGCAATTAATTCTTCAATTATTTTTTCTCTTCAGTTGTTAAACTCTTTTTACTTGCTGTGAATCGAAGGGTAACTACCGAAATAAAACAAAAGATACACTAAAGTGTTAACAAAAGAAAGCAAAAATGGGGGGAAAAAATCAAAACAAGAGCTACTGAGGGCCCGTTTGGAAACTTGCCTTGTTGAGCTAATCAAGGAGGCAACTGCAGCTCAGTTTTTTAAACAAGAACTTGCCTTGTTGAGCTGAGCTTGGATTACACATTAGGCGTTTCAAAACTTTAACTGCAGTTGCATGTAACTAAATTATTCTGGACTAGTTGTGAGTTATAAATGTTTATTTCACTCTATGCAATTAATAACGCGATGGTTTTCCATCTGTACCCCTCAAATTATAAGTACTCTTAGATTGAACCACCAGATTATCATAATTACTATATTAGCCTCCAAATTATAACTAACCTTCCGCCTCTTCCTTACTAGCTACTATGGAAACAAAAGTGGAATATTCTTACTAGAAAGTTTAATTATTTAAATAATGAATAACGTATTCTTAAATAGGGTCATTAAGTTAATTAGTAATTAGTGTCAACCCTCTAGTGTTAGTGGATTTAACTGAATCCTTAAAAACTTGTATCTTAACTCAATACTGTGAACTCTTAATGCTCTATGTACCTGTTTCCTGACGATCCAGTATCGACGAAAACGACCCACCAGCAAAATGTATGGGTCAAAGCACGGGAAAAGATCGTTACTGATTCGCTTAGAAGAAAAATCCGGCCCAACTCGTTCCACTGGCTCGGCCGGGGCTGAGCCAGAGCGGGATGGGCTGGCACACCTGCCCCTTGACGTTTCTTTATTTGTTAAACGTACGTATTTTTTAAAATATTTCATATTAATGTTTTAATATGAAAATAATGAGTGTGAGGTTAAAATGAGGTGCCAAGAGCGTCATGAGATGATGCCCACCTTATTTGTCATATTAAAATGGGTGGGTCTTATCATTCTAGCACATTTTGCTAAATGAGCCAGCACCTTGTAATCATCAAACCTTTTTAATATTCTTGTTAATGAAATACAATTTTAACACAAACCATAGAGTATCTGATAATGGAAAAGAACTACTGATTTTTTGCATGTTTGGAAACTGTGAATTATAATCAACTTGGCTTATAATCCACAAAATAAAATTCTTTGGTGAATTTAGTGCATTATAATTCATTTGTAATAGTAGAGTTTGTCAAATGAGTGTCTTATAATCTATCATTATTGTCAAAATGACCAAAAAAGATATGAATAGAGAAATAGAGTTTGGAATTTTCTTAAAAGATAAGGTGTAAACTAGTCTTTTACTCGGTCAAACTTTGTGGTTTATAAGCCACCAAAAAATAAGATGGTTTATCCAAGTTTTTTGTTTTGTTTTTGTTTTTGTTTTTGTTTTTTGTTTTTTGTTTTTTGTTTTGCTTACTAGTTTTATACCCGCGTGATGCTGCGGCTATTTTTCATAGTACATCATTTATCAAAATAAAATGGATTATGAACAACCATTTATTGAAAAAAAAGAAAAAAGGTTCTTGCCACCAAAATTTTATGTTATGAATTTGTATCTCACTAAAAATATTTCTTCTGGCCAGTGTGCTAAAACGTTTAATATTATATAGGAAATTTATTAACTTGAATACATTTATAAAATTTGACAGTAATATTAACAAAAGAATACTCGTGACTATCTTAATCCTTCGTTCAACATCAACATAAACGAAAAAAAAAAAAAATCAAAAGAATAAACATAAAAAACACCACCAAAAAAAAAAAAAAAAAAAAACCTTCAAACCATACCTGAAATCCACAGCAATAAATATACACGATCTTTCAGTACCTCTCGAATAGAGGGAAGAGGTCGCAGTTAGTGCAGCACAATCTATCAAAATTAAAATAGAATGTATATTTTTTTTAAAAAAAAGGAAAGAGTCGATAATTGCCTTGTTGCGAGTTGACCATTAATATTGTTTAGTTTGATGCGACTACGAATGGGAGGAGCTGGAGACGCATGTAAAGGATTTGAGGGGAAGTCTGAAGTATCAAAGGCTATAATTGGTGGTTAATTATTCATAGTGATATTAGTTATGGCCAGAGTACATTATAAGTTTATGATAATCAATGCAAAAATAAATGGAAAGAACGTGGAGGAATACGATCAAGGATTTGAAGGAGCCGATAATGCACTCGATGCCAGCTAGCAAAAGGTTTATTTGCAAAGAAATTAATGGCAGAGTGCTTTAATTCCTGCGTTTTCTAAATAGAAAGAAAGGAGTAACTAGTTAGAATAAATAAAAGGCTTAAAGTGTGGAAAAGAATCAATTATAGAGAAGATTGATATTGAACTCTATGAAAAGCAGCCACGTGTATAATGTTCTAAAATTTGGACACGTGGCACCTCAGGGTATTACTTTAGCATGTTACATAAGTCAAAATAAGCTGTGTGCAAAACATGATTCAGTGACTTATAAATCACTTTGACCAATGGCCAAACATACTCTTTGATGAGTCGTTCACAAGTATGTCTTTTGAATTATTACTCCTTTGGTGGTACTTATTGGATCGAGTCGAACAATCCATAGCTTGTTTTCTGAGTGCCGGGAACTTGATGGGAATTAGATTGTGAGTTTGGATCAGTCGAGGACATAGCATGTCAAGGTAAAGTGAGTTTAATATTGTTTGCACTACAATAAAAATTATATGTACCCACACTTATTTTATGACACATATAGAAATATTATTTTAATTGCAAAAGATTTGATAGCAACTGTTATGGTCCTGAACGCTCAATGAGGCTAATCAACGCGATTAAGGGGATAATACCTCCTCCCCAGGCGACGCTAGTGCGCAAACCAGACACCCGGCTAAACCTAGTCGTCCCCTCTTCGTGGCCGACACGAAAGGCGGTACTAGTCGTC
>JBAKGM010000001.1:39011598-39026650 GCA_037177215.1 Asparagus racemosus
CCGTGTCCCTGTATCCG
Source organism: Asparagus racemosus (assembly GCA_037177215.1). Classification (NCBI taxonomy): domain Eukaryota; kingdom Viridiplantae; phylum Streptophyta; class Magnoliopsida; order Asparagales; family Asparagaceae; genus Asparagus; species Asparagus racemosus. The sequence continues at coordinate 39,011,616 of JBAKGM010000001.1, forward strand.
TTTCTATGCAACTTAGGCCACCCCCTAACGGTAAGTACTACTGTAATATTAATATAGCAAAGTTCCATACCTGAACCAGGGTAATACACCTCACCCTAATAGTATATAATGCCTACCTGAACTTCGGGAGTATGTCATACAAGCAATAGTCACGCGTGAAGTATCCATAAGAAGAGTTTGTGGTAACAATAACTCTAATGAACCCAAGAATTAACCACAAGCATTTTTGAGAGAGGAATTGCAAAAAGAATTGCATATTCAAAGGGGAGTAATCCCAAAATGGATGACCTCTTGCTCAAGGCATTACAAGTGATAACTATAACCTATTATAAGTTCTATTGTTAGTCAATGCTTTCTGATCCTCTAACTAACCATTATTATGTCTTAAGCAATGCTGAAAAATGAAAGACAAGCTCATTTCTTCTCTTTCCTAAGTTCTTTGATTTGATGTAAAACTTTCTTTCAGTTAAGTCCATGTGGACATAAGAGACAACTAGATAAGAAGGGCCTTTCCATAAGGTAAGAGAATTTAGTGTCTTACAACACAACCCTAAACTTCGCCCCTCATTTTTTTTCTTACTCTATGGTAGATTCTATTTTTGTGCACTGTGGATTTATTCATATTATTTTCTAGCTTGGCAAATGCTTGGGGAAGTCTGTCCACAATTCCTTTTCCCTAATAATATGAACCACTCCTGTGGCACATGGCTGCATTATCCCTGGAAGAACTTAAATATTTGACAGTGAGAATCTTGTAGCTGAAACAGGTGTAGGTTACGGGTTACCTCATGAAGCTGTGGAAAATTGTGTGGATTATTCTTATTACGATGGGTATTCGAAATACATTACTGTATGCTTTTAGTTAGTTTCAATTGAATGAGGAACTAAACTTTTTTTTTTCTGTTCTTGTAAGAGCAATAATAAAACATTTTCTCAATCTCCACTTGTTTTTGTCAATATTCTGAGGCAGTTACCATTAGGGTTCTTCTTGTTGATGGTGGATTAGGACCTAGTCTCAGTCCTTTCTGATCATTACATTGTATTATTATTGGGTAAACACTATTACTTCTCTCTCTCTCCCTCTCTTATTCACTCACTCACATCCCTCTTCTTTCTGCAGTTCCATAATTTACCAAACTAGCGAAAATTTGAACCACATATTTCTTCTTAGCCTTTTGGATGTTAAGTCCCAATGCTTAAAGTTTTGAATGTTATGCCTGGCATACTTTGTCTCCGGGGAAGCTACTTCCAAGCAATACCACATTAAGAGTTTCCAACCTGCTTGAAATGCAATGCTTAGTGCTGGTTTACTGGTTTGAACTAGAGGAATGTAATTTTCATTACCACTTTGGTTCTAGGAGATTGCATTTCAATATAACAAAGTTAGTTAATGTATATCCTTCAGATAAATATGACCATGACTGTTGTCCCAGAAAGGCACAGTATTTTTATCTGGTCCTCTTGCTTTTTTATCCTGTCCTTTCTACAGTCATGTGGTGTTCTCATCTTGTGGAGACAACTGGATAATACTAATATGTCAATCATCCCTTTTGTGACAGTGGTGTTTCTTCCTTCAATGAATTCATCCATGAACTTTCTGTGGATTCTGATGGTTCGTCAAGTGCGGACAATCTCTCTCTTGAAGAAGATAATGAGGATGACATGCTTCCTGCATCTCCTGCGTCGCGTTTATCTCGTGCAAGCAGTTTTAAAAGTTTGAAAAGTTTTAAAAGATATGATAGACGGGTACTACGCGTGATCAAGTACTTGCTTTCCTGGATTCTGTGGACAGTCACAGTTTTTTTGAGGATACCAATTGTAATGTGTCAGTTGGTTGGATTTAGAAGGAACAGAACTGGACCTAGTTATTCACCAATCTCTAACCAGTTGTCAGGTCCTCTTTCTACTCTGAAAACCCCCCACATAAAGCATGATATTGTCCAGCGAACTACTGACCGGAGGCGCGGGGTGATTGAGGTATATTTTACACATTGTCATATTTCTAACTACAGTTTTAACCTTCATATTCCATTTTCACAGTGATATTTTTTGGAATTATTTCTTTTTCATCTTCTCATCTCACATAGTATATTTCTGGTTTAACTTTTAAAATGAAACATTTTATCTTATTCTCCAGGATCTTCACCTAGCAATTGAGATTTTCATTGAAGCAGTTTTTGACATGGTTCACAAGGCCGTACATTTTCTTCTTTCACCCACAGAGATCTGCCGTAAACTTTTTGGATGGGTTTCTAATCATGGAAGTAGTGAGAAAGAAGGTTGTGATAGTGATACTGATGTGGCTGTTCCAACTGCAACACTAGCTAATGCTGATTCTGCTCCAACTGAAAGACAGACTACATTTCACCATTCTTTAAATACAGATGCTCGAACGTGTCAAGATGTTATTACAGAGCTTGGGTAATGCTTATTTAGTTTCTTTGTTGTTTCCTTGCTGAAATCTAGTCAGTAACAAGGGTCACTTCATAATAATTTTATTGGAATAGATCCCACTGAGAGCAAGTGATGTAATTTTCTTGAGAACTAGTAGAACTTGGCATTATGCATGATGATAATCATCAGGGTAGGTCAGAATCACCAATTAGGATGACATGTCTAATCTTTTTGACAATAATTTATGCAGGACTCGCAACGGAATAGATGAAGAAAAGAAAAAAAAAAGATGGCCAAAGTTTCTTTTAGTATTAGAATTTGATTTTAATACAAATTTATTGTAGTCTTGTCTATAAAAGAAAAATTATTAGTTAAGAATTTTAATCAATTTAGAAATCTTTTTAGATCCTATTATCAGGACATTTTTTTATTTCCTAAAGAAAGGGCTCACAAAGGAATTGATGAAGACAGAAGAAGATGACCAAAATTTCTTTTATACTTAGTAAAAAGTTTCTTAGTAAAAAGTTTCTTATAGCCTTATCTATAAAAGAAGAATATTAGGTCAGAGTTTCAGTTGATTTAGAAATATTTATAGATCCTGTTGTAAAAAAATTTCTGTTTTAGTAAATTTAGGATAATCATTACTCTTTCTTATTAATGATTAATTTCTTGGCAGTCAAGTTTGTGTAGGTCTATAAAAGACTTCAAAACTATCACCTGCATTTCCCTCATCCAAATAGATCGACATTACTTCTTCACAGATACACAACTTTGCTATTGACATTACTTCAAATTCAGATTTTTTATGTAGGAAAATCTTCATTGGGACCTTTTCAACAAAAATATAGTTTTGGTCGACTTGAATTAATTACAGAAATTTAACGTTTTTCGTGATGTGCAAGAACTCGAGGTCGAGTTTTCTCTAATAAGGGGAGAGTTGGGCGATCTTCTCTTGAAAATTATGAGGAATAAATGAAGAAGTTTATGAGTAAAGGTATGATTTCTTTGGATTTGTCGTGCAGTTGGGTTTAAAACTCTAGGTTTGGATATGTGAGACCTTAGCTCATGTGAAGCGGTTGATTCCATAGTAGGGGTGAGAATATGTTGGTTGTTGGTTACAAATTCTAGCAAACCGAACCGAACTATCTTTGTTTGGGAACTAAAGCGAATTAGTTCAATTTGATCTATTCGGTTTGGATTTGGGCTCTCTTATAGCTAAAATGGGCTATTTGGTCTAAATGAAAGACATGAACCAAGGAATTAGTGAAAGAACGATGCAGATCAAGGAATAGATAAACGAACAATGCAAATTGAATTAGAGGGAATGAGAGAATGAAATTTGTGGACCAATGTAAATAAATTAGAGTGTCTGTCTAGAGAGCGGAGGGAGTGGTCTGTCGGTTCCTATGGAAATTTTCTGAACCAAACCAATTCGAACATATCCTAAACCAAACCAAGCAGTTGAAATTCAATTGGTTCTGTTGTTTTAGTCTGTTTAGCAGATCAATGCTTACCCTGATTGAGGATTTAGGCTAAATTACAATTTCGGTTTGTGTGATGCCAAAGGAGTGATTTTGAGGAGCAAAACCCAAAGCCTATTTTTCTTTCCTGTTCCTCTCTCATTCATCGCTACCATTTCCCTCCGTTCTTTCCTGCCATTTGGTAGCAAAGCCAAAAAGAATCACTATCACAACTTTGACAACAATGTTACTCCAAATTTCAAATCTTATATGCAAAGAATCCTTCGATGGAGGATTTTCATAAAAACTAATGCAGTCAGCTTGAGTCCATTTTTACTTCATGGTGTCCATTTTCGAAGTTCCTTAAAACTGTTATAAAACTAAAATTTTGTTGTATGCCTTTCATTTGTACTTGACCGTGTGATGATGTTTTTCTCGATGCATAGGATTTCACATGCATTGCTTCTCATAATACCTAATGGTTTATGATACCATATTTGAACTATCTAGCTACAATATCCCAGCCTTTGCCCCCAAAAAATCATGCAGATGGTACTAAAATCTGCAAAAGTTTTGGCATGGTACAAAGGCAAAAAAGGACATGGTGTAAGGGCTATGGTTGCAAATTTTACTTTGAACCTAGAGGAATGTGTTCCCATAAGTATGACGTACAAGGGTATATTTGCCAGATGCTTTTGCATGTGATTCTATAGCTTTGCATATGATTCTGCAAATTATCATTTTCAAGAGTGAAAGTTGATATCGTAATCTCAATGTAATTGGCAATAAACATGTGATAAATCAAACAATTTCCACTTGTCTATAGCTCCGGATCGGTAGATTGTTGTTCGATAAACACCAAAGACAACTGGCATTATTATATTATATGTACTCATGAGCAAGTGGGGTACTCTGCATACTATAATTGCATTAAAGGCATTCTGAAACTTATTTGAACTTTCTTCCAGGTATCCTTATGAGGCCATTCGTGTGGTCACTTCTGATGGATATGTGCTGCTTCTGGAGAGAATCCCAAGGTTAGTTTGTTTCAAACTTTACCTTCTTGTCTTCATGCATGCTTCTTATTACTATAATGTTGCCCACCTTACAGGCGTGATTCAAAAAAGGTTGTATATCTACAGCATGGAATAATGGATTCATCTATGGGGTAAGGATCTTATGTTGCTTACATTTAAAAGATCTTTATGAAAGTGGGTTCTTTGTTTAATGTGTTCTTCTCTATTGGACTCTATTGGACTCTTGTCTGTACATGTTTGGCAATTTGTGTTTGATGCTTTACATAGGGTGCAAAGATATTAAATCAGTTGAAAAATAAGGGGAAGCATTATCAACATGCTTCTTCTTATTATCACTAATGAGAGTGACGGTAAAGTTCTAGTTTACTGTTTGAACATCCCAGCTGTGATGTCTTATTTTGCTGTTTTATTGTTAATAATTCATGTTAAAGATAAGGAGCAAACACTATGTTACATATCCTGAACTTGTTGTATCCTAGTTTTTGAAGGTATTGTCATATTCTTCTAATCATATTGTATTGTCATATTGCTGTACCTCTATCTTCGTGCATCAATTGTTTCAATATTAAATTTGACAATGTTATCATATTTTTATGTGTTTTTTCTCCTTTTTCTTGTTAAGAGTAGAGACATGTAATCAACATTAGCAAAATAATATATGGGTCTTATTCCATATCGAGTTACAAACGACATCATCCATTTCTCCCTTTCATTTCGCTTAAGGTCATCTTCGTTGAACTACCAGATCCTATGTGAATCCAGCTCTCCCTTTTATCTCTCTTAAGCACCATCACAATTATATTAACAGTTAGTATCTTTTTTTAAATTCCTATTGGCCTTCATTGCACCAGTGGCAGAGCCTGGACTTCATAATAGTGGCGTCACAATATATATAAAAACACGATATCACTAATTTTTCTCATATTCAATATAATCATGAACTTTAATGAGATACAAAAGATATATTTAATTAAATAGAGTTACAATTGATCCTTATGCGTCCTCATGTTTTGAAATCGTTGCATTATATCCTCATTTGAAATAAAACTAAATACATCTTTTTCAACATAAATTACTAAGTCGTCACTCATCACCGATCTCCCATTCGATTTGGCAAAAAAGTCTTTAAGATTGGCATGTTAATACCCTCTATTATGCACAGTTAAGATCTTCATCCGAATACTCCTAAATAATATTCATATGTTAGTTTTAGAGCTTTTTAACCATTAATATTTGTTAAATTTACAATTAACCCTTCCCAAATTCTAATATGAACGTATTCCAATTCTATTTAAAAAATGGAAATTGGATAAACTTAACATCAAATTTGACAAGCAATAATAGTTAGAAAGATATAAAATTAGCATGTGGGTGTTATATGGTAATATTTAGGTGAAAATTCTCATGTTTGCATAATAGAATGTACTAACATGCCAATTTTACACAAATTAGGGTATACAAATGCTAAGAAAACAATTGAGGGTATATAAATATAAGTTCAAAGTTAGTGAAACTATAAGGTATTTAAGTGTTATTTAGTCTAATGTCAATGCTAGCTTAATAAGCAAATATACCAATGGATGTTAACTATTTGGTACACGAGTTCTTGGGATTGGGCCATTTAAGGCTTGGCCCACTAAGGATAAATATTAAATGGGTCATAGGCTAGTATATACCAGGATAACTTTATGGTGGTGTCATTAAAAGGTCATGGTCTAGTATATATACCACTTTAATTTGTTGCTAGAGGGTGGTGTCACTTAACACCACCCTCTATTAGCGGCCTCCGCGCCTGCATTGCACACGTCTCACTCATTTTATTTTCAGTAAAAGCTATCTCTAACCGTTTAGATATGCACTCATTTGTTATCCTATTTCTTATAATAGTATCATGCCCCCTTCTTATGGCTTTTTCTTAGCATGGGAAAATCTTTGAAGGGTTGCTCCTTTTGCATGGTCCAACTATAAAACCAATAAATAGGTTTCCTATTTGCTATTTTTTGAGTCTGTTGGCAAGACTCTTTCTTGTCTATACTTACCTGGCCTAGCAGTTTGGTGCAAATTAGAAGCTTGATCTTAGGTTGACAACTAGTTTTAGATGTTCATCAACTATTTGAATGGCCTTCTGTAAAGAGTTCTGCAGTGTAGCCAACAGCATTTAATGGAAGGGGTTTTTTTGCGTTTATATCCCTCAAATCTTTCATATTTGCAAATATACCCCCCAAATATAGATGTAAATTTACCCCACAATTCTTTAAGATTGGGTTCTTATACCCCTCCCACTTGACAGTGTTAATTTTGAAATGGGAGAAGGGAGTAATAACCTTTCTAACCCTTAATCACATGGGCTGGGGGTTTAAGAGATTTGATGGTGATGATGAAAAGGAAAAACGAGCAAGATGCGTATTTCTAGGAAGAAGGAGAGAGATGCTCTTCTTAATAGTAAGCTGGAACATGCTTCTTCCTAGTACAAATAATGTTAGAGACTATATGAGTGTGAAAGAGAAGTAAAATGCTGTGAATTTGATGGCTTGTAGAATGAAAGACTACAGCTTTGGCTTTGAAACCCAAATCAGATCTGAATTTTGGAGCAAATCAGTAGAAATCTTTCTTTCTTTCTTTCTTTTTTTTTTTGGGAGCAAATCTGAATTTAGGGCACAACACGTATGTTCTAAGTTTTTTATTTTGGAATAGAGATATATAAAAGGAGGGAAGGGGAAGCAATAAAAACTAGAAGGATTTTTACTGATTGGTTATAAAGTAATGGGTATTGATATATTTTTGAGTTTGTTTTTCTTGTGATACAGGAGGGAGGGAGGGAGGGCTTTTGGGGAAGAAGAGAAGGGGATTTATGATTTTGGGGAGGAATTGAAATGGAGTAATTAACCTTAATTAATCAATGTAAGGGTGTTTTAGTCATTATGAGTATAAATATTAATTTAATGGCAATAAAGGAATATAATGGATATATACCCAAACGGTGTTAAATGAGGGGAAGGTTTATCCGACATGGAAGAATTTTTTTTTGGGGTTGGGGGGGTTTAAATTTGCAAATATTGAAATTTGAGAGGTATATATACAAAAAACCCTTAATGGAAAAGTGTTACAGTGGTTGGGTCCGAGAAAACGAAGAGACCACATGCTTGATCTCACTAGGTTGAAATAAACAAGTCTACTGCTGTGTGATTGGGCTAAGAAAGATTAAGAATATATAACAGTATGTGGATTAGCTATGTGTGCAAGTGACACTGTGACATGTTTATGTCCAAACTCTTCAAGGTGATTACGTGATTATGTTTTGCAAGTCCTTTAGCAGTATGCTTGTAGCTTGGTTGCCACGTACATGTGGTCAATCCTATGATGCCACACCATGAAGCCACTGCTTGAAATGACAGTGAATTCTACATGAATGCTCCTTTCCTGAGTCATCCTTTAGGTTCATTCTCTTGGTATACTCAACAAAGATTCTTTGGAAAGTACATTTTATGTAGGTTGTACCTGGTTATTGTCATTTAGTCGACCATGACTCACTGATATCTGAATGTGGTTCTGAGCTTCAATTCATTTTCCTCCACAGTTGAAAGTGTTGACTTCTTACATGCTTTAAACCATGCACATAATTTGCCTATGTTGCTTTTCCCGTTTGAGTCAAGTAAGAGAATTTGTTTGAGAAATTCCTATATAGAGGTTTAGCCTGTAGCAAACATCCTGCAAACATCCGAATTTTTTGTTTGAATTGTACTAAGAAGCTTGGTTAAACTGATATGGCCACTAAACAATGAACAGATGTACAAGTTCGAGAATAGTACATATGAATAGTAATACTTGGTATGAGGTGTCGATAGCTACATTTGTCTGACATATGTCTGACTCCGCGTGGTACAAAAATAGAATTATCTGTGTTCCGTAGCACATATTTACTCTGGCTTTTCTAGTTTCTGAAAGTTTCTTTTCTCCAAATGACGAGTTCAAAGGATATACCTTTAAAATGGTTTGGAAGCTGGTTTCGTAAGTTGTAACTGTTGGACATCAGTCAAAGTTCAGTTTCCGATAGTACTTGCAGACCACTGATGAAGACCGAACTGTTTTTACTTTGGATTCCGATGTAAAACCATGGCATGTTTTGGCCTTCTTGATGAAATTTGTCTTCATTTTCCATCACCTTCTTTAGGCATGAGTATTTATGATGCACTATATCATGTATGTATTCTAATATACCCGTTTTTGTATCTGTCAGTTGGGTTTCTAATGGTGTCGTTGGGTCTCCTGCATTTGCAGCCTATGACCAAGGTCGGTGTGAATAAAAACAATCAAATAAGGCATCTATTTTTATTTATAATATATATTTATATTCAATAAGTCACCAATTTTTGGCAGGTTATGATGTTTTCCTTGGAAATTTACGTGGATTAGTCTCAAGGGAGCATATAGACAAGAATATTTCGTCGCGGAAGTAAGTATTCAATCTTAATAGTCTGTAATTTAACATTATGGCTGTTGTGTTACAATATTTCATAATTGGCATGTAGAATCATCTGGGAGACATATAAGCAATGGCATGATTCATTTGGGCTTAAGTTTCTGAGCATGTGTGTAGGCTGCGGTTTTTGTCCTAGATGTTGTTAAGGATTAGAATCCACTTCAGTTGTAGGACCCTGGGGAACATTTAAGCAGTTCGGTTTACTGAAAGCTAGGGTCTGAGTACTTCCATATGGTTTTTGTGGAATTTTAGTCGACAAGTGGGTCAGTAATGGGTTCTGTGTCTAGGTCCTTTTCATCGATGCGTGAGAGCGCGCACGCACACACACATCCAGACAGATGCCTTCGCCCGCTCCTGCAAGCACATAGAGATAATTCATTATAGGTGACAGATGGACTGGGAATGGATTCTATGTTCTCAGCCTGTTTCATCATTTCAACTGATCCCAATGAATTCTGTGTTATCGGTCCGTTTCATCATTGCAACTTATTCTTTTTGCTTATTAGAAAAATTTTGTTCTGTTCCTAACTCAAAATTTTGATTTATTTTTTTCCCTTTTAAACTACATTTTATTGTTTATAGCAATCTGCAGCCTACGGAAAATAGGTGACTAGGTGTGGGAGATTGTTGTCGTTGGTTACCTAGTGGGAATTCAAATGCACACATTAGTAGAATATTAACACTTTTTCCTTTTCTTTTTTTTCCCTTTTGGGGATGCACCTAGATATTTGAGATAAAGGCTTTGTTGCTGCTGTTATTCTATTGTTTATTTTTTTAACTTACATTCTTATTTAATTTTCTTATTTCTGGCTGGTTGTGGGGTTCCTTTAAATGATTATTATTTTTGTCTTGACTGTGTGTGTGTCATGAGAGAGGGATGGATACATATACGTGGAGGTATTAGTCAATGTTGTCCAGTTATGGTAATAAATATCGTATAGCTGCAATACAAATACGTGGAGATGCAAGTTTTTAAAGCATCATGGATAGCAGATACTTACTGATAGGGCTAATCAATTAAACAATACTTTATCGTATATAAGATTTAATAAAAAACTACAATTTGTTCTTGATGTGACTTTCAAATCCATCATAAATTTGTAGATATATCGGAAGTTAGTAACAACCAGATATTTCCACCCTATTTTAGGAACCAGGTATAGAAAATATACTAAGTATAAATTTAGTCGTTGTATGATTATACCAGTATCAGTATCCCACTTACACTAGATTTACTTTATTCTAAATCAAATGTGCATTTTATATTGTCAATTGTTCGCAACAAAAACAATGTATATGCCATACAAGGTATGTAAAGAAGAATTTCTACTGCTTAACACTGTGGGAATGATAAAATGCAAACATGAAAAAAAGAAGTCTCCAGTTTATCGTTTCAGCCTAATCCTAAATCAAGCATAACTGACTTTACATTTTTCTAAATCGTTCGATTAGTCTTTAGTTTTTCAAAGCACAAATATAAAGTTTGATTTCCTCGTGGCCAGATGTTGACCATCAAATCTGTCCATATTTAAATTGTCACAACAGTCTCCCATGCCCTCAACAGTCTTCTTCAGGGTCTTGTGCAACCATTCATGGCCTGTGATTGGGTACATGCTGAGAAGATAGGGGAGGAAGAAATGTGATTGTGCTGGGTTCTTGTCAAATTTTACCTTTTTCTGGTGGAAACGTGATATTGATATGCTCTAGAATCTTGACCGAGACTGATCATCTCCTATATAACTTGGCCAGTCACGCGGCCCAAACCTACTAGGTTATGACATCAGGAAAGAGTTGATTTGTTAGTTGCAACCCGGAACAAGCCACTCTTATTATGATCCATCCCATATTAATGCTACCTTTTAATAAAGTAGCGATGGTCAATGTTACATCACACTTCTTATGTCTTTTCCCCTTATATATCATTTTTTTAATCTATCATATTGTAATATTCAAGCAGAGGTTTCGAGTATTACAAAGAAAGCTGGTGCCAGTTGGTAGGCTAGCCTAGACTGATGAGTATATTGTCTTTTGGTAATAACTTTGCTATTGATGGCAGTAAAGTAGAACTGATCCCTAATTCTTTCCCCCGAGAAAGAAGTCCAATGTCCAAAAGAAGCGATCAGTATCTGAAAGAAGTACCGATGTCTGGAAGAGACACCCCTTAATTGACGGTGATGTCATAAATATACTTAAGTAGTATGCAGTATTTTCAATTTGAATTTTCTTATCCTCTCTCTTTCTCTCCGGCCATACTCCATAACCAGCCTATAGCCTGACTCCAACTACTTTGATCATGTCACAACCATGTTTCCATTCTCTTTTTGATATCTTGGGCATTCGATTGAACTTTCGTTTTTAATTTTTTCTTCTACTTTTATGCTCATGGTTAGGATTAAATTTTTCATCCAATTATTTTTATGTGCTTTATTGTACCAACATGAAGCTTTTTATGCCTTTTCTATGAATAAAATTAATTGGATCAGAGTACGTAATTTACAAATTCTTTCTCAGTCGCCATGGCATGTTATTAAATTAGATTGTCAAGTTTTTTCGATTTGGTTACACCTCTTCAAAGATATATGGAGGGAAAAAATACATGAGACATTGTTAACCAAACATCAAGTAGTAGCAAAATTAGGTGATGATATAATGGAAAAAACAATATAACTAGAAAGATTATGTGACCTCTTTAAAGATTTATCAAGGGAAAAATACACGAGGCATTGTTAACCAAGCATCAAGTAGTAACAAATTTAGATGATGATATCATGGAAAACAACAACATAACTAGAAAGATTTTGTGATCTCACTGTTGGTAATCAAATTACCTGATTTTTCCCAGTTAATGGATATTTTAGGGAATGAAGGCATAACGAATGAAACAGATAGTTAATGAAATGGCTATACTCATGATACCTACTAAGTGAATGTGAAAAGACCATTTTCCATTTATAGTCCTTTTGCAGTAGTTGATTAAAGCAAATGGAGTTTGATAAAGAACAGTTTGAAGTTCGAATAAAGATTTCGTTGAAGAGTTCTGATTCAGTGGAAAAACTATTGAGATAGATAAAGGTGATATTAGATTTAAAGTTTAGTTATTTGATTTGATTCTAGGATAGAGTTATTTTTATTTTGGATTGTAGTAGGATTAGAACATTATTTGGTTTTTAAATTCTAGTTCTAAAGTTTGAAGTTTTAGTAGATGTAGGATTTAATCTATATAAAGGGTTATGGATTTTCATTGTAAGCACGGAGAATTGAGGAATAAAGTTAGGAAGTTTAGCATGTGATTTTCTAGTCAAATAAGCATGTATTTGCCAATGGTCTAAAGACAAATTTATCAACTTTGTTATTAGTTCTAGATTTATCTATTCCCTTAAAATTATAGCCATCCATCCTCTCCACAAAAATTCCGAATTTTAAAAGGAAGTTACTCTTTACAGTACTGTTCACAGTATTGTCGTGGGTACTGTTCACGGGGTTATTATTCACCATATGCCGGCAAACCCAATTTCATCTTCAACGAATCAACCTTTGTTGCTCGATGACATTGACAACTCTCTTCAAGTCGATCATCACTACCGTTCCTCCTCAGAGATGATTGCCAGTGTAATGGTGCCTAGTATGAGCATCAATTAAGTTGGCTATGTCCTAAGAGCAACCAAGCCACCCAATATGTACATATGCTTAAAAGCTTTCACTTGGATTCACGAACTTCTATTACTTTATCTCGTAATGCTTAAACCTATGGCTTTGCTTGACATTGTTGATGTCAATGCAATTCAGGTACTGGAGATACTCCATCAACGAGCATGGCACACAGGATATACCTGCAGTAATAGAGAAGATACATGAGATCAAAACTTCTGAACTAAAAGGAAGCTGCCAACTTAATGCAGCAGAAGAAGATTGTGACCAGCCCTACAAACTTTGTGTCGTCTGTCACAGCCTGGGAGGGGCGGTGATGCTGATGTACGTTATAACCCGCAGGCTCGCAGAGAAGCCCCACAGACTTTCTAGATTGATTCTATTATCTCCTGCAGGTTTTCACGAAGATTCTAATTTAGTGTTCACGTGTATAGAGCGGCTTGTACTTCTGTTTGGTCCTTTTCTCGCACCAATTGTGCCGGGACTCTACATCCCGACGAGGTTCTTTAGAATTCTCCTAAACAAATTAGCCAGAGACTTTCAGAACTACCCAGCTTTGGGAGGCCTGGTTCAGACCCTGATGGGCTATCTTGTAGGTGGTGACAGTTCAAACTGGGTCGGGGTTCTTGGTATGCCTCACTATAATATGTATGATATGCCAGGAGTTTCAATACACGTAGCCCTTCACCTAGCACAGATTAAGAGGGCAAAAAAGTTCATAATGTATGATTATGGAAGCTCAGCTGCTAATATGGAGGCATATGGGTCACCAGAGCCATTGGACTTGGGCCAGCACTACAACCTCATCGATATTCCTGTTGATCTTGTAGCTGGGAGGAAGGATAAGGTTATCAGGCCCTCTATGGTGAGAAAGCACTATAGGCTAATGAAGAGAGCCGGCGTTGAGGTTTCCTATAACGAGTTTGAGTACGCTCACCTTGACTTCACATTTTCGCACAGGGACGAGCTTTTATCCTACGTCATGTCCAAACTGATGCTGGTGAAGCCTCCAGAGATTGAGAAGCTCGGTCACCAGAGCACGGTAAGGCGTAGGAAAACTAATAGAGGCTCTCGGAAAGCTGATGGTCGAGGTGCGGATGATATTGTAGAGTGTACAGATAACGCATGAAATTAAGCGTCCATAGTCGGAGTAGATGATGCGTCTCCCCCTTGTTTTTAAGGTGTTGTGTGATGATGCCGTGTAAATAGTTTTCGATCAGTAAAGATGATTCCTTGTTTAATGAGTGTGTGTATGTTTGCTTCATTACTTTGTAACTGGTAGTGAGTGGTACAGAATGTAATGGCAGGGATTGTTGTTTTTTGTTGCATTCCTCGACCATTTTGACATGAGACAGTGTTTCCCTATAGTGACTGTACCATTGTTTTGTATTTGTAGCGTTAACTAGAGCTTTATCTGATGTACAAGTTAGTTTCATATTGACAATCTTCTGAGTTTTAGTTGTAAGTTGAAGGTACTTTACACCAATGGTGGTTATTCAATTTGCAAGTTTTAGTTGGATTACTTCATACAATTCTGCGAGCATGTTCCATTTTGATGAACTGGTAGCTGACTATAATGATAGTTCTGTCTTCGAGTTTAGTTTCGTCTCTGTATTCATATTGGTTTAACTTTTGAAATCTGGCAATGCTTCTTTGTGCATGAACGACATCTTTTTTTGTCTGGGCAGAAAGTTATAAGATTCCTGTATGGTGTAAACACTAGAAAATTGTAATAAAAACTACCGTGAGTGTCGCATACCTTTGTTTGGTTAATCGTCCACGAGTGTTCCAATGAATGGCAAAAGTATATTCGAGCAATGACAGGAAATTCTTCTGTTTAGTTAGCCCCAACCCCCCATCAACTGCAAGCAATTCAATACTTAGACGCTCCTTGTTAGCTGGAATGCATGCTTCTATTAATTTTTCATATCTGTGATATTTTGTGGGCGGGTGCTAGAAAACTACCATTATGCAATGAGCAATAGTCTAATGGCGTGAGAAATGTGGATCATTCCT
>JBAKGM010000001.1:39038245-39052502 GCA_037177215.1 Asparagus racemosus
ATCCATAAATAAAAGTTTATTCGGTCGGTTTTTTAAAATAAAAAACAAAATGAGTTGGTTTTGAAAAAACCTTCTATTGTTAGTGATCGATGTCGTGGCCGTGACGTGGAAGGGCTTGTTGCAAAGAAAATCCAAATGGAGATAGTTGACGCCAACACCGTCGAAGGGTATTCATCGTCCAATATTGTCACGTGCTTGGCACGTGACCTGTCAAGGTTCACGTTGTTACTTTAGGGTGTTATGTGAGATCAGTGGCGGAACTATATAGTAGTCAGTGGTGTCGAAGGATACCTCTGTATTGCCTACTTTAGGGGCTATTTGGTACACTCCAACGGTAATTGCAGAAAATGTTGCAAGCTACTTACTTGTTGCGGGAAATAAAATATCAAATTCGTCATTTGCACATCAACATTTTAGTGTGGTAAATGTGTTTCACGTTTTTCTGTTGTAGGAATGCATGTTCACTGTAAATGCAATCAAGTGTTTTTCCCCGAAAATGCAAAAATATCTACATGTTTTGAGTTATGGTTCACTAATTTGATGATGTGATTGTAGGTTTTTAGTTTTTTTTAGTTAATGCAATTACTTGTAACATTTGTTGCAGCCAAGTTGACTGCAATAAATGCCATAGTGTTTTTTTTATTACAAAATATAAATTTAATTACCATAACCAACAACCTTGCTGCTAATCAAACATTGCAATTTGTAAATAGAAGTTTTGTTTCAACATTTACTGTTGTAAGTCTATTTCACATCCCTATTTATTGTTATTTACTTGTATTAACTTTCTCTGGACAAAGTAGTAAAACTGCCAATGTAGATTTGAAACATTTCATATTTTACGTTTAATGTACTAATATATTATATGGGGACACCACTGGAGCAAAATACTGACTTCGCCATTGGGTCATAAGTTCAGGGGCGTTAAGTAATCAAAGTTCAGGGAATTATGTGCAAACCCCTCAAAGTTCAGGGGTGTTAAGTGAAATTCACTCCCAGGCCGGACCGCCATTGCATCCTTTTCTCTCTCTCTCTCTCTCAAATAATAAACAAACAAATAAATAAGCGATGAGGGGAATTGTTCCGACAACAGCGGCGGCGGCGATCACTCCCTCTTCTTCCGCCGGCGGCCTCCGCTTCCTCCGTTTACCGTTGGCGCCGGCGAGAAGGAGGGGGAGAACCGAAAACGCCATGCTATCGCCTCCTCACTCCCGCGCTTTCTCTTCCGCGGCCGGCGGCGGCGGCGGCGGCGGCGGCGGAAGCGAGGCTTCCGCCCCCAGGCCCTGGCTCTTCGTCGGCCTCGGAAATCCCGGCAAGATTTATCAAGGGACTCGCCACAATGTACGTGTTTCTCCAAGTTTACTTGATTCTTGCCCTAACAACTTGCAATTTGGTGCTCTCTTTTAGCTTTAATTGTTCAATTCTTGGGCATTATAGTTTTTTATTTGGATTTGGGAGATTTTAGTGGGGTTTTTTATGGAAAAGGAGGGATTTTTAGGGTATTAATGTAAGAATCAATCTTGTGTCAAAAGTAGTGCAAAACTTGTAGTCTAGTTAGGATTAATCGTTAAATAGAAGCATGTATTGTTTTGGAGAAAGACCAAGGTAAAGACCAAGGTATACCTTTGGGCTTGTTTATATTTGATTCAAAGTTCTAGGTTCTTGTCTTTCCCCTTATGTGAAAGGGGAAAAAAGGAAAATTAATATCATATATAGATGTTGTTGATCTTGTAGATTGTCTTTTTGGCAAAAGCACGATTTTGAGTGAGGAGCACTATAGGAAACCGAACAGTTTTTAGTTATTTGGTTCCATACCATAAGAACAAGGAAAAAGGAGGGGGGGGGGGGGGGGGGATAGGATGCTTAAGGATGGATAAACCTTTCATTCTTCAGAATTGAAGAGGTGACTATAATCACAATCCATGTCCCCTTATCGGTACAAAACTGCAGTATAGATATAATTACGCCCACAAATATAACCGACCCAAAAATTCAGCTTTCTCTTTCAACCAACGCGAGGTTGCTCATAACTGACTTGCCCCGGTGCATTTTGGCTAGAATTTATTTCTCTCTTCTCATAAAGGACCTTATATAACAATAACAATAAATAAACTATCAAAGCAGAAGGAAAAAAGACTCCCTATGTAAAACAATACTTTTCCCCCTTATTGATTGATTTGTTAGAAAGTTCACAACTTGAAAACTTATTTGTTGATATTAGTTCTTTAATGGTTTGATGAGGTTAATCATGTGAAATTCAAATTTGATTTGAATTTAGCTGTTACTAGTAATTCTTTGTACGTTAAATGAGTGCATGGCAAATGTTTCTTCGTTTTTTTTCTAAATTTATGGAAATATTTTTATGCTAGTTATTTGTAGGACTTGTTAGGTGTGTCAAAAAACTTTATTATCCACAAAATGTGATATGAAAAATAGAAAGGTATCCATAGAAGAGAAAGATTTTGTGGTGGCATGCCTTCCTAAGTCTCGTTCTTGGTGGGACCTACATTTAAAAAAATCATTTAACTTCTAATTTGATGCTTCACATATTAATCTATTTGGTCCCAAAAAAAAAAAAAAAAAAGAGAAGCCATTTGAGTCATTAAGTCTTTCCATCCATATGTTACTTGTTTCTTCACAGTGGCAATTATAGCTGGTCAAATAAAAGTAGGTCCTGACGCCTAACTTGCTATGGTCGCACATTAAGTCCAATGTCATTGTCATTGAAGCTTGCTACTGATGTGGCATGAAGGTAGTGTATTAGAGATGGAAAACAAGAAAGAACAGTCGACATGTATGTAGAATTAAAGTTAACCCTTTCTTAAGTGGCTTATGGAGGTTGCCATTACTAATTGACTCCTATCATGCTCCTTAAAAATGGTGATATTCTTCTCTTGCAATATTGAAGGTGATCATTGCTCGAGTTGGTTGTTGAACAGAACACTGACTGCACCAAAAGAAACCTAGAAAAAGCATTCCTCCTTCTGTAGCCGTGTTGTGGGAAGGTTATAGGAGAGTGACCATGAGAAAGGTTTTTAGGGGAGTGGTTTACAATAAGAAGTTGATAGTCCACATTGTTGGATCTTTTAAAGGTCTGTGTGTGCCACAAGTTCTCCCCAAAAGTAGCACCCTATTATTACATGCACACTTCCCTTAGCTGTTTAAATGGACTTCTCTGACAATCAAGCCTCCTCTTTGGTGCGCCTAATTATGTAGGAGACATCCATAATATAAGCCTCTTGACATGATATAGGGCCTAGAACAGGGTCTAAGTTCTACCCTTTATTTTAAAAGACAACTAAAATAATTCATGAAATAGAAGGATAAAGTGGAAAGCCAAAAATATTACATTGGCTGATCAACCAGTACCCACCAGTTAAATTGTATGTCAATAAACTCAAGTAACTTGAGATGGTATTCCATGAGTTAACAAATGTTGATCATGATAATCTAACTATTAGTTGACAATACCCATTCTTCTGATCTACTGTGTTGCATGGTCTCAAATGCAATATTGTATTTTGTTTGAATCTGGAAGTGAGATAAAATGTACCATATCAATTATTTGGAATACTCTTCCCTCGTACCAACACTTGGAAACATATTTACTTTCCAAACTTATCGACTAAAACTGGAATGAAAAGTTGTTATCATAAAACTATACTATTGTGAAGAAGTATCAAGTAAATTATTGAATCTTGTTAATGCATGAATTTCTTTGCAGGTTGGTTTTGAGCTGATAGATGCTATAGCTGAAGCTGAAGGAATATCTGTGAACAGCATGCGCTCGAAAGCATTGTTTGGGAAAGGTGCTCATAAGTTTTGGAATATTGCAACTTATATAACGTTTATAATACGTATTTACATTTCATTAGTAACTGATAATCGAATGTTATGTGCTTGATTTGCTAGTGAGTGCCTGTTCGTTAGTTATTTGGAGATATTGCTTTGATGTGATGTTAGTAACAGTTTCAAATTCTACATGTACCTTTAGTTTATTTTTAATGCAAGCTAGAGCTTCAAAATCATGTTTAACTTTCAGTATTAGGTATTTCTGGTTATTGTTGGTACTTGGTAATTATTACCTTAGTACTCTGCACAGGTATTAAGGGCCATTATAACATTAGTTTCTTGAACTGTAAGGATTCGTTGTCCAATTTCTTTACTTTCTACTGGAAACTTGAACTTTTTCCTTCTTTTGATATTTGTATTATATAGGTGATTGCCTGTTCATAATTTCGAGATTCATTACAAATCCATGATTGCAGCTGAAGTATAGAATTAACTTTTTCTTATGTTAAGGATCTATATTCAATTTTAACATTTTCTTTAGTCATTACTCTGATATTGTCTGCCTTGTTCTTCCGAGAGTTTAGGTGGTGGTTTCATGATAATTACGCAAACTTAAATCACCTCAAAATTTATAGATAAGAATCTAAGATGACACTTATTCTGTAGAGGTAAACAAACACGCATCTGTTCTTGATTCGTTGAACAAAATGCTCTAGGATACTAGTTTTGTGCCTACTGCAGGAGGGAGGAAACGCTTTAGATTTTAATACCTGTGCTACTTGCAACGGGGCCTCTTGGGATGGTACTCCTGAAGCTCCTTTGCTACAGAATGATCACATTTTCTTCTCTTCTTTAGGGAATGTAAAGAGAGTTTTTTTTTTCTTTATCGCTTTTTCTTTTTCTACTTTTTGGCAGGGGTGGTTATTATTATTGAACAAAGTATTTATTTCAAAATGACCATAAATTTATTGATTAAAAATGGTTCTATTTTTGGTTCTGATGTTCGATATGAATTGTCTGGAACAACTAGTTATTGCAAACCTAGTTTGAACTTCGAAGAGCACCAGGATATGTGATGTAGAAGTTCCATTTTATATGATAAGAGATGCATTAGTAACTGATAGCCAGTGTAAAATTTAAAATGAATTTCTAGCAGCTTAACCCTTACCAAGTGCACGTATTAACAGTTCCTTATGAATATTAATGTTGCATCAATCCCATTTTGTGCAATCTTATGTGGGAAATAACGGTTAGGTTAGCAAGGTCATCACCAAAAGTCACATGAGTTTGAAGGTAGCACCCTGTTCTGGTAACTAGTTAGGAAAGTTAGTCTAGCATTTTGCCAGTATGGTAACCCGCATTGGTGGAGATAGTAGGTGGAAGTTCCTGGGCTCTAGTTGAAAGCCAGCAGGGATGAATCTAGCTACAAGGATAAATCATGAATGAGAATTGGTCTTGCAAAGGCCTAACCTGAAGAGTGGAATCCCTTTAGCTAAACCTTAGTAGGAGCTATGACCCTCACGGTTTTAGCTTTTTTGGCAAACTGGATTTCTCTTAAGCTTCATCGTCCATTGATAACGTTTGAAAGAGTAGATTTCTCTTAAGCTTCATCAATGCTATCATCACAAAGATTTTCCCCTTCCAAATTGGCTGTCTATGTAACCAATAAAAAAGTTCTTCAGGGTTAAAGGAGAACAACACTGGGATGATGGATCCCCGCCCTTCTCATTTCTTTTCTGGATGCATTACGTTCACTGATCAATGGCCAACGACACCATAGGCTGCCATGTAGTCTTGTATTTCCCTTCCTGGTGCTTGGACTTTAATAACTGGTGAACCATCAAGCCTTCTTTGCAGCATGGTTCCCACACATTAATTATGTTTACCTGAAGCACTTCAAGCAAGAAATGTGAGACAGTTGGGTGCTTGTCCACTAAAGCATTTGCATGTCCACCTCAAATTAGCTATTAGGTCTTGTTCATTGAGATGTGTGCTGGAGGTGCCAAAGATTGAAGATGAGTCTTG
Source organism: Asparagus racemosus (assembly GCA_037177215.1). Lineage (NCBI taxonomy): Eukaryota > Viridiplantae > Streptophyta > Magnoliopsida > Asparagales > Asparagaceae > Asparagus > Asparagus racemosus. Next base: position 39,044,063 of record JBAKGM010000001.1, read on the forward strand.
TTCAAAAGCCTCGGACTAGTCTCTTCGAATTTTGGGGATTTTATGTGGTAGCATTGTTTGAAAATGAATTTTCATAAAATCCCTTTGTTGCCAGAGTCGCTCAAAATCATAAAGCTATTCACCGGCCAGAAATAAAGCTCGGAGTATATGCTGGTTGCAGAGAGGAGTGGGACCTCTTAGGCTCGAATCTGAATGGCATGTCAAGGACCCTCTAAAAATTGTTATTGAACTCTTTAATTGTTGCAGAAATAAGTATTTGTGGTACATGAAGGAGGAAAGATCTTAAACTTGGATGTCTTTACTGTTCCTTAAAATACACCAAAAAAGGGATAAATCATTTTTTCCTTTGATTCTTTTGGGCTATTAGATTGCAGAACTAGTAAAAATGCATTGAGAAGAGCAAACACACATTAGGATTGGAGGAGGCGATGTTTTCTTCCATTTAGATTTGAAACAGGAAAGTTACAAACAACCCATGATGTTCTAAATAACACATTGTCAAACAGAAAATAAGTTAGACCCGATGCCATAAGAAGTCAAGTTACAAAAGTTACATATATGCTTGCCAGGAAAGGTTTTTTTTTTCCCAACTAGAATGAAACCTTGAGAAGGAGGCTGTTTTTTCGATAGTAAAGAACAAAAATTCATTTTTTTGTGGCTTCTTATTTATGTTTTAAAAATAAAAGAGTTAAGACGTTTTACATTTATTTTAATACAGAACTTATGTTAGTCTTTTTCAATCCATATAGAACCTTCCGATGGCTTGTAGAAGTTTTTTTAGTTTATATAAAACTTTATCGAACTTTTTTATAAATGTGCTGAATGTTTTATCATATTTACAGAGTCAATACACTATTTGTTTAACTTTTGCAGCTTATTTTTACACACACACACACACACACACACACACACACACACTCACACTCAATTTAACTTTGTCGCCAGTAGATATGTATGTGTGCGCGTGCCCATAATGAATGTACAATATTCCCATTTTTGTATTAAGTACAGTCTTCTTCACGTGTCTCTCAGACACAAAATCTAGTAGCAACAAGTGCTGAAAATCTAGTTGACTAAGCCAGCCTCTTAGATCTGATTCTTGAGTAGAATTTTCTAAGATAGTACTGGCTTTATTTGTTTGTTACTCATATATGATTTTTCTCATATCTATTCATTTCTCCAATCAAATGTATTCTAACTTTTTAGAGCAAATGTTGGGTACAACTTAACCTAGATGCACAGGAAACATTATATAAAAATGCTTAGAAATACTAACAAATGGATCAGCTGATTTTCAATAAAATAAAAAAATGGGCCAGCTGATGTTCAATGATCATTTGAGAACTAGGTTACACCATTAGATAAACTTATTATCATTCAAAGGCTCTGTCCTTGCAGTTGTTAGTTACATTTCTATAAGTAGCCTATCTAAATTAACTTACATAGTTATTTGGTGAAGTATATACTTTGTATCTGGCTGTTGTTTTAATGCAGATATTACATAGTCGTTTTCTATCTTTCTTATGGATTTTCCCCTTATATAACTTTCAGATCTGCAATTTGCTTCCATATTCAGGTTACCTTGGAGATGTTCCTGTCATGCTAGCCAAACCACAGACATTCATGAATGTTAGTGGTGAGTCTGTAAGTAATCACATCTAAAACAGTCCTCTTTTGAAGTAGATAATGACAAATATATATATGATTTATATTTGAGTTTTTCCAATGAAGGTTGGTTCGCTTGTTTCATATTTCAAAATACCGCTGAATCAAGTACTTCTGGTATAGTATTTATCTTCTATTTTTGTAGTTATACAGTTAATTGACATGCAAATGTTTTCAATATTTTACAGACGGGTGTTTTATTTTCTGCAGATGTATGATGACATGGATTTACCATTTGCAAAATTGCGGTTATTACCAAAAGGTGGACATGGGGGCCATAACGGGTATTCTGTTCTGTTCTAGCTCCTTTATGCTTTCAGGATATATTTTCACTAGAAAACACTAGAAAAATGAGCTGATGATTTGTGGAAAATGTCTTCTGTGTATCACAGCTAAAAAGATAAAACATCATTTCTAAATACTCTCAGAAATTGAGCTAGTAACTTATGGCAATGTGAATTTAGTGTAGCATATTAAATAATGGCGGTGCCCAATTTCATACTGTATTTGCTTTTTTAGTGACTTTGCTTTTTAGGTGACTCCAACCCTTAATTCTTCCTCAGATTAGACCATGTTTATAAAATGATATACTGGATTATGTCAGTATCTTCATGTCTATAATAACTTTTAAGTTTTATGTTTTCAAAATTCACGATTATTCATGGGCTATAAGCCACTTTTTTGTCCATTTTCATCTATTTCGACCAATGGGCAATTAATTGGCTTACATCAAAATTCACAATTTTTCATGGGTTATAACCGAAGTTTTTGTCCATTTTCTATCGCTTCGGCCCAATGACAATTAAGTTTCTTTTCTCAATTCACGATATTCATGGGCTATAACCCCCACTTTTGTCTGTTTTCATTTGTTTCAACGCAATAGCAAATAATTGGCGTACTTCAGATTATCATTTTTTATGGGCTATAACCCATGATTTTAGTTCAGTTTCAGACGTTTCGGCCCAATGATATTCAAGTTTTCTTTTCCTCGAAATTCACAATTTTCATAGGCTATAATCCACAATTTTGTTCATTTTCTTTAGTTTCCATCCAATAGCAAATAAATGGTAAACTTTAGAATTCTCAATTTTCATGGGCTAAAAACCACGATTTTTGTCCATTTGTGTTCGTTGTGAGCCAATGACAATTAAGTTTTTTGCTTCAAAATTCATTATTCTCATGGGCTATAACGCATAATTTTTGTCCACTGTCATCTCCTTCGACCCCATGACAATTCATTGGCATACTTCAAAATTCACAATATTTCATGTACTATAACACAATTTTGTCAACTTTCATTTGTTTCCACTCAATGACACATAATTAACGTACTTCAAAATTCTCAATTTTTGTAGGCTATAAACTATAACTTTTATTCATTTTCATCTGTTTTGACCTATTGACAATTAATTGGCATACTTTAAGATTCGCAATTTTCATGAGTTATAACTCATGTATTTTTTCTGTTTTCGATCATTCTAACCCAGTGACAATTAAGTTTTAGGCTAAATTGAACTTAAATACCTCGCAGTTTCACTCAGCACTTATATATCCTCATTTGTTTTTCATTAATATACCCTAAGTTGTTTAAAACGGGCATGTTAATACCCTTAATCACGCAAGCGTGAAAATTTTCACCCGAATGTTCCTCCATTGTACTTGTAGGCTAATTATAGTTTTTAAGTATTAATATTTGTTAAATTTAATATTAAAACTACAAAACTACTATTTTAATCTTATCTTAATTCTACTTTAAATTAGAGTTTGGATCAGTTTAACGATAAATTCAACAATTATTAATAGTTACCAAGCCCTATAATTAGCCTATAAGTATCATAGAGCAACATTCCGGTGAAAATGGTAGCGTTTGTATAATAGAGGGTACCAACATGCCACTTTTAAACAACTTAGAGTATTTAAATGTGACACAAAACAAGTGAGGATATATAAGTGCTAAGTGAGTGAAACTATGAGGTATTTAAGTATTACTTAACATAAGTTTATTTCATCAAAAGTCATGAGTTCTATGGGATATAATTCACAATTTTGTCTGATTCATCTGTTTTAACCCAATGGTAAATAATTGATGTGCTTCAAATTTCTCATTATTCGTGGGGTATAAACTATAAGTTTTTTTTCCATTTTCGTTCCTTTCAAGTCAACGACGACAGTTATATTTTCTTTCTTTAAAAAATCACTATTTTTGTTGGCTATAACCCACAAATTTTGTCCATTTCCATCTATTTTGACCCAATGCTATTAATTAGCAAAATTCAAATTTCACAATTTTCATGAAAACCCACGATTTTTGTCCATTTGCGATCGTATCGACTCAATAGCAATTAAATTTTCTTTTCTCAAAATTCGCAATTTCCATGGGCTATAACCCACAATTTTGTCCATTTTCATCAATTTCCATCCAATAGTAAATAATCGATGTACTTCAAAATTCACTATTTTCATGGGCTATAACCCATAAATTTTTTTCATTTCATCAGTTTCGACCTAGTAGCAATTAATTGGCATACTTTAAAATTCAACAATTTTTCATTGGCTATATAACCACAATTTTGTCCATTTTCATCTATTTCCACTCGATGGCAAATAATTGGCGTAATTCAAAATGCTAAGTTTTTGCGGGATATAAACCATTTTTCTGTTTTCATCTGCTCAATCCAATGACACTTAATTGATATACTTCAAAATTCTCAAATTTTATGGGTAATAACCACAATTTTAGTCCATTCTCGGATGTTTCGACCAAATGGCAATTAAGTTCTCTTCCCTCTAAATTTACAATTTTCATAGACTATATAACCCACAATTTTGTTCATTTTCATCAGTTTCTATCTAACATCAAATAATTGGCGTGCATCAAAATTCACAATTTTCGTAGGCAATGAACCATGATTTTTGTTCATTTACTTTTGTTGTGAGCTAATGACAATTAAATTTTCTATCTTTAAAATTCATGATTTTCATGAGTTATAACCTACAATTTTCGTTCATTTTCATTTGTTTGACCTAATGACAATTAATCGGCGTTCTTCAAAATTCGCAATCTTTCATGGGCAATAACCCAGTGATAATTAAATTATTAGTCTTTAAAATTTGCGATTTTCCTGAGTTATAACTCATAATTTTTGTTCATTTTCATTTATTTTGACCCAATGACAATTAATCAATGTATTTCAAAATTCTCAATTTTTTATGGGCTATAACCCACAATTTTGGCCATTTTCATCTGTTTCAACTTAAAGACACATAATTGGGATACTTTAAAATTCTCAATTTTTATGGGCTATAAATCATAATTTTTATTCGTTTTCATCTATTTGGATCCAATAGCAATTAATTGGTGTACTTCGAAATTTACAATTTTCATGAGCTATACCCACGGTTTTTTGTCCATTGTCGGTTATGTCAAACCCATGGCAATGGCAATTAAACTTTCTTTTCTCAAAATTCACGCTTTTTATGAGGTATGATCTACAATTTTGTTTGTTTCTTCTTTTTCAACCCAATGGTATATAACTGACTCATTTCGAAATTCTCAATTTTCGTGGGCTATGAATCATAGGTTTTATCCATTTTTGTTTGTTTTGAATCATTAACAATTATGTTTTCTTAAAACTTCACGATTTTGTGGGTTATAACCCATAGTTTTTGTCCATTTTCATTTGTTTCGACCCAATGACAATTAATTAGTGAATTTTAAAATTCACAATTTTCATAGGCTATAACTCACGATTTTTATCCATTTTTTACCTTTTCAACCCTATGACAACTAACTTTTCTTTCCTCAAAATTTGTTATTTTCATAGGCTATAAGCTACAATTTTATCCATTTTATCTGTTTCCATCCAATGGCAAATATTTGGCGTACTTCAAAATTCACGATTTTTCATGAGCTACAACTCATATTTTTTTATCTATTTCGTTTGTTTCAATTAATTGGTGTATTCAAAATTTGTAATTTTTCATTGGTTATATGACCTACAATTTTGTCCATTTTCATCAATTTTCACTCAATAGCAAATAATTGGTGTTTCAAAACAAGTTTCCGGTGGGCTATATAGACTACAAGATTGGTCCATTTTCATCTGCTTCAACCCGATGACAAATAACTTGCATACTTAAGAATTCACGATCTTTTTGGGTTCTAACCACAATTTTAGTCCTTTTTCGAATGTTTTGACTCAATAGCAATTAAGTTTTCTATCTATAAAATTTGTAATTTTCATAGACTGTTAATAACTATACAAATATAAATGAAAAACTAATAACAACTTATTGCTTTGTATTGTCGAGATCTGAAGAAACAGTCATTATATGATTGGATCAATCATATAGTCATAACAACTGAATTTTTTCATTCAAAAAAGTAAATTTGATTATGAATTTTTAAGGAACAAAATAAAGGGATGTGGATAAACAGAAAGGTGATAGAATGATCTAGGAATCACCTCAAAAAAGGCAATGTGATAAAACATTAATATTTATATAATAATAAATAATAACCCCACAAGTTTGTTCATTTTCATCAGTTTCTATCTAAGATCAAATATTGACGTATTTCAAAATTTGCAATTTTCAAGGGCTATAACCACGATTTTTGTCCATTTACATTCGTTATGAGCTAATGACATTTAAATTTGTAGTCTAAAAAAATTACGATCTTCTTGGGTTTATCAGGCACAATTTTTGTCCATTTTTATTTGTTTCGACCCAATGATAATTAATTGAAGTACTTTAAAATTCTTAATTTAAAATAGGTTATAACTCGTAATTTTGTCCATTTTCACATGTTTTAACTCAATGACAAGTAATTGGCGTACTTCAAAATTCGTAATTTTCATGGGTTATAAACTAGGGTTTTTGTCTATTTTCAATCATTTCCACTAAATGACAATTAATTTTGTTTCTCAAATTCACAATTTTAATGGGGTACAACCAACATTTTTTGTCCATTGTCATCTGTTTCAACTCAATAGCAAATAATTGCCCTACATAAAAATTTCTCGAGTTTTGTGGGCTATAAATCATAAGTTTTGTCCATTTTTCCTCTTTATGAACCAATAACAATTATGTTTTCTTTAGTAAAAATTCACGATTTTCATGGGTTATAATCCATAATTTTTGTCCATTTTCATCTATTTCGACGCTATAACAATTATTAGCGGATTTTGAACTTCGCAATTTTTATGGGCTTATAATAACCCACTATTTTGTCCATTTTTTATTGTTTCAAATCAATGTTAACTAAGTTTTCTTTTCTCAAAATTTACAATTTTCATAGGCTATAACCCGCAATTTTGTTCATTTACATCAGTTTCCATCCAATAGCAAATAATTGGTGTAACTTCGAAATTGATGATTTTCATGGCTAACTCATAATATTTTGTCCATTTTCATCTGCTTTGACAAATGGCGATTAATTGGTATAATCTATGGATTTGTCAATTTTCATATGTTTCGACCCAGTGACAATTAATTTGCGGATTTTTAAATTAGCAATTTTCATGGGCTTATAACCTAATGATTTTTGTCCATTTCGATCGTTTCAACTCAATGGCAATTAAGTTTTCTTTTCTCAAACTTGGCAATTTTCATAAGCTATAACCCACAGTTTTGTCCATTTACGTCAGTTTCCATCCAATAGCAAATAATTGGTGTAACTTCGAAATTGATGATTGTCACAGCTAACTAATAATATTTTGTCCATTTTCATCTGTTTTGACAAATGGCAATTAATTGTTATATTTCAAAATTTGCAATACGCTATATAATCTACAGTTTTGTCACTTTTCATATGTTTTGACCCAGTGACAATTAATTCGTGGCAATTTTCATGGGCTTATAACCTAATGATTTTTGTCCATTTTCTGTCGTTTCAACTCATTGGTAGTTAAGTTTTCTTTGCTCAAAGTTTGCAGTTTTCATAGGCTATATAACCTACAATTTCGTCTATTCATCTATTTCCATCCAATGACAAATAATTAGTGTGCTTCAAACTTCACGATTATCATGGCTAACCCATAACATCTTGTTCATTTTCATCTGTTTTGAACCAATGACAATTAATTGGCATATTTCAAAATTTGCAATAGGCTATATAGCCTACAATTTTTTGTTTTTTCATTTATATCCACATAATGACAAATAATTGTCGTGCTTCAAAGCTCTAAGTTATCCTTGGTTGTAAACCACTACTTTTGTCCATTTTTATATGTTTCAAGCCAACGGCAAATAATTAGCGTACTTCAAGCTTCTCAAATTTTATGGGCTATAACCCATGATCTTAATCATTTTCGGAAGATTCAACCCTAGCAATTAAATTCTTTCCTCAAAATTCACCATTTTCCTAGGCTATAATTTACGATTTTGTCTATTATCATCAATTTCCATTCAGTAGCAAATAATTGGCTTACTTCAAACTTTGCAATTTCATGGACTATAAACCAACTATAAACGACTATTTTTGTTCATTTATAAAATGAATCCTATATATATATTCGTTGGGGCGTCCCCACCGCGATGCGTTGCATCGATACCACTCCGATGCAATGAAAAGTAAGCAAGGGTCCCCCGGAAGCGACGCATTACATCAATGCCACCCGGTGTAATGACAAGTAAATAAGAGTGTTCTAAGGATCTACATTCCTCAAATAGGTTATCAAATAATATTAGGTATAGGTTAGGACGGTCTAAGAGAGAAAATAGTAGGAGACTTTTACAAGAAAATAGAATTAGATTAGCTACTTGGAATATAGGT
>JBAKGM010000001.1:39062903-39074146 GCA_037177215.1 Asparagus racemosus
AGAAAAGTAAAATCACAAAAGAAAGCAATTTTCGACCAGTACAACAAAAAGAATTACAAAATCCTCCCTCCCCCCCCCCCCCCCCCAAAAAAAACCCCCTCCCCAATGCATATTGTCTTCTTTCAAAGTCGCCTGTCATAGGAAGCAGGAAAATCTCCTGTTCCAAATGCATTTCACTTTTTTAGTTTTTTAAGCTAATCTAACTACTGCCTGTAAACAAAACAATTAAGATTCAACTTCGTACATGTGGAGATATATCACTAGCCGCGGATGAAGAAAAATACCACTACCATAATGAGTTGTCCAGTCTGCCAAGTCACAATGACCTACTAGCACACAAAAGGGAGTGGATTACCTAGTTTTGGTAGTGGATGGGTTTTAAAGAAGGAATCACTTTAGACATGATATTATACATGTCACCAATACATTCTTTCTGGAGGTTATGAGACTGCAGTATCCGCCAATTTATATTGCACATAAAGAGATAATAACTTCTTAACTACTTCATGGAATATGTTGCAGCACAGGTTCAACATTCGAAAATATAGAGCAACACATCAAAAGGATGTGCACACAAAAGTATTTTAGGACATCTTCGAAGTATTTTGTGAGATAAGCCAACGTGGTAGGATTTGACTAGAGCTTGCTTCAGAACAGTGTTGTTCATGGTTTGATTGATATCTGTCCTTAAAATATTGTGTACAAAGTGTCGTGTCATGCTCTTGCTTTGATTTGATTACCAACTGGAGAAAGTTTAGTAGTTCATGTTATGTAGAGCAAGTGCATTCCTTTCAGGAAGAGGAACAGAAAATTGGAACAATTTGATGCCAAACTAAGTTGCACGGTATGGGTACGCGTGCAGGCACTGGATACAGAAAAATTATAAAAGGTAGGGTGCAGGGACATGGCCGAAACACATGGGATATGAAGATAGTTCAGAGCTGTATACGTAAACGACCCTTTTAACTCATAGCTCTTAAGGCTGAAGTGAACTCAAACCTTATCCAACAAGTAACAAAAATGGATGTGAAGTGTAGGATTTATATCCAAGACGCGCATGACAAGTGTTTTAAATTAAACAGGCATTGTATAATTGAGTACATGTCTGAATAAATATATGCATACATTTTATATAGTGTCCAAGAAGTGTTGGGTACGGGTACAGGTACGACACGTGTCAGGTGTAGGTACGGATCTATACTAGAAGTACCCAGCTAACATAGATGTCAAATATGAAACTGCAGCAAATAGGCATAGGTGAGAGGTGCTCTCTGAAAGAGATATGGTGATGAGGTTTTTACACAATACATGACAAGAGATTTCTTGCCAGATCTTGTGGCAAATGAAAACCTGAGAAGCATGATACATGAAAGATTCAACTAAGGACAATAATAGTGCTTATGTTGAAGATTCCCCAAATGATATATCTATACCCAACTTCCAATACTTCCTATATAATTCAACCTCTCTAAGTATCGTTCACTACAACCACCTTTTATCCGGCCTTAACTCGATGACAATTTACGAATCCTTTATAAACAGAAGAAGTAATGTGGATGAGGCTAGGATGATTTTCTAGGGCAACTAATGATGATCTTCCTGATAATGTTCAATCAGACCGGCCTCCATGACCAACTTTACAAGATGCATTTTATCCAAGGGTTACAGAATGCATGACATATCAAAACAGAGCATGTTGAAAGACTGATAAGACCTCCATTCGCTGGTTGAATTGCAAAATTCCATCATTTCATCTCTAGATTTGTACCCACAACAACAGATAAGAGCTACAAACACCACTAAGTGCAAACCCAGACAATTATATTTCAGTAGAGATTTCAGATAAAACAAGACACAAATAGTTATTTAAGAGTTATCTGAGAGTACAAGAGTCAATTATCGTTCTAATTTGAATCACTAACTAATATGTAATGAGTCTCATACTTGTCACAATATTGTACTTGATTTTCCACCATAATAACAGTCAGATGTTTATATGGTATATCCCCAGACAATTATATTTCAGATTTGTCATTGCTATTCCAGGTTTAAAAAGAAGATAAAGCAGGAACTTTTTGGTATCTCATAAATCTAGTAGCAACGATTTCCATATTCGTTTCAGATGACAGGTACAAAGGGACTTTCACTTTCCAAATAAACCCTCTTGCATCTATATATAAATGTAAGAAGAGCACTTAATCCAAATTAGATTCAGGTCCGCTCCACTGCCTTTTAGTAGTGGAGAGATCATTGCTTTTAATTACAACCATCTGTTATATAATTCATGCTTGTGACTTTTCTTGAACGAAAAATACGAATGAGTGCAATATGTGTAGATGTGGTAATCATCAATTGAATGATAAACAGTTTTCATCAAAGTAGTGGCCTCTCCACTGCTTTTTAGCAGTGCAGAGGATCTGAATCATGATCTATTACCACCAGTAATGACTTATACTTTTCCTTATTTAATTGAGTTCTTATTTCCTTGTAGTGCAAGTGTTTATGTTCCTACATTAACTAAGAGTGATCAGAAATCCATGCAAACAACAAAAGCTCAAAATTTGCAAGCTTACCGCGATTCTGCGGCTCACCAGCTCCATTCAAATCCGTCCTCTTCTTCTTCAACCCCTGCCCGCCCTTCACCATCGCTCTCAACGGAAACACCCTCACCCCGCCCAATTCCCCGAGCACCAAAACCCCCATTGACACCCTAATTTCATAAATCGGCCTCGTACACTCTACCACCGCGCATTTCTCCAGCTCCACCCTCTCACCTCCCTCACCACCAACCACCCTCACCCCCATAACCCAGATCTGGCTCTCCGCAACGGAATGCACAACCAGCACATTGACCGAACCCGCAACCCTAGCACCAATCCCATGCCTTAGACCGAGATCAACCCCGTTCGATCTCCTCCCAGTCCGCTTCTTGAAGCTGAGAGCTACAGGAGCGAAAAGATCCGATTTTGACCGGCGGATCCAGGCGCGGAGGAGAGTGGAGGACGAGGCTGGGGATGGGGAGGCGGAGACGAATAGGGGGCGGCCGGAACTAGGGCTGGGGTTAGGGTTTAGGAGCACGAAGCAGGCGGAGGTCGAGATTTGAGGGATCGAGAGAGGTGGTGAGGGGGACGAAGGGGAGAAGGAGGAGAAGAGGAGGATCGACGAGTCGGTTAGGGTTACGGCGAGAGATTGGGAGTTGGGTTCGAAGAGGAGAGAGAGGGGCTTCGTTGAGGAGGAGAGAGAAGGGGGGAGGAGGGAGAGAGTGGAGGCTTGGACGAGCATAGCATAATATCAGTAGCAATGGCGGGAATTAGGGTTTTTCTAGGGTTCAGGCGAGGTTGCAGCGGCGGCGACAAGGGGGGAGGGTGTAATGAGGTAGAGGAGAGGGGTGGATTGGTAAATTTGTGTACGTGTTAATACTTAATAAGGAAGGAGTTTAGACTTTTGAATTCTTTGGGACTGGTCACATGGGAACTCTTCTGATCGAAGAGTTTTTTTCAGTTCAGAAACTACCTTTCTTTTGTGTTAATGTATATTTAATTAGTCCCTCAAATAGCTAAATTTGCTTTTATGTCCAATTCTAATAAGTTTCCTCAGAAGTAGTTCCTCAGATACTGAAATTGCTTTTAGATCTCCCAATTATTGTAAGTTGTTTCTAAATTGGGGTTATTTCAATTTTAACCCCGACTCACGCCCCGCAAATCCTTCAAGTATGTTGAAATTAGCCCTCCAGCTAAATTTTGGTTGAAATGTGGGAATATTCTAATAATTTAAATTTTTCGATGACTTCCTATTATACTCTCCTAGTACAAATCCAAACTCATTAACGGCTTTTACCCATTAAACTCCCCAGATTCATTTAATAAAACCCTACCCCAAACTCATTTTTCACTTTATTTTCTCCAACGTCTCCCCCCGACAGCTCTTTTTAGCTCTAATCCCAAATTTGCACTGAATAGATTCCGCTAGGGAACACATTAGAGAAGATGCTTGAGAAGATGAAGTGAAAATGGGTTAGGGTTACGATTTTATTAAATGGATTTGGAGAGGTTAACGTGTATAAATTAAAGTGGTTAATGAGTTCGGATCTGTGTGAATGGAATATAACTGACAAATCACCTAAAAAGTTAAATTAAACAGAATATTCCCCCTATTTTAATAGATTTTAACAGGGGGCTTATTTTAACATACTAATGGATTGGGGGTTTTTGAGATAAATTTCAAGATTTGGGGGTCTAATACGAAATTTTGAAAATTTACGGAGGCCTGAGATCAATTGCAAAGATTTGCGGGGCTAATATTGAAATAACCCTTCAAATTTATCACTCTGATAATAAAAACTAGCAATATCGGCATATACCAGTTAGAGGATCAAATAGCATTTTTAATAAGTTGAGCGACTAATTTCAAAATGTTAAATATTTAAGGCAAAAATTTGGAAAAAAAACTGAAAATAAGTATTACAACTAAGAAGTAGATTTAGAAGTAACTTTTAAAATAATGAGATGTAAATATAGAAAATGATACTGTTTTTTATGATTATCACATTTTTAAAAAGTAACGGAAATATGCTTACACTCATTTCGCATTTTTTTTCGTTTGACTAGTAATTACAGATATTGTTAAAACAGTTTTTTTTTTTAATTGTTCAAATGTTGATATTGAATGGCAATTCCCCAAAACCGTCCAACGAATTGAAGAACTTGGGGTTTTAAATAATGATTAGTTAATTTGAGAAGCAACACATGGATGAAAATTCCTAGGGGTTTTAGAAACAAAAGCTCCACAAACACAGCCCAGCTTCAGGCCTGCCCATAAGCACGGTAACTAGTGACCATTTTCAGATTTGGGGGCTTTAGGTCCATTTCCGCCCTTTATAGGCCTGGGTGATGTGTACCAGTCCAAGTGCAGTCCCAGGCTGAAAGCCCAAAATATTATGATCGCAATGATGAGTCCCTGCTAAAAGAGACGAAAAAAAAACAAAACAAAACAAAATGCAAAAGATCAACGTTATGATGTCGTTGGAATGAGCACATTCAATTGTCATCTTCTATCTTGCATAAACAACTTAAAAACCTCTCTCTCTCTCTCTCGCACTCTCTCACATTCTATCAGCTTAAAGAACAAATCAAAATCTCATTCTCCCCTCTCGTTTTTATTGATTTATTTATTTGTATTTTATTTATTTATTTTCTTGTAGCAATGGGTATCTCATACCAAATTCATAAATTTGTGAAGATGGCTGTCAATATTCCATTAAAAAAGAGCCGACATGGATCAAGGGGTAGTTCAAAATTTATAATTTAAAATTTTTAAGTTTATCAATTTCATTTCTAGAAGATTTTTCAGCTTTAATCTTTTTCTAATCTTAATTTTCAGGAACACACCTGAAGTGGGTCAGTTTGATTCAAAAGCGATACCTTCGATATAATATTGCTTAACAATTAAAAGGTATGATTTTGCAACAAAATTCTCTTTTTAATCTGCCAAACAAAAACAAGTTAGTATTCAAGTCAACATATTCTCCATAATTAATAACTATGATCGATACTAAATGATGGAATGATCATCGAGTTGTTATGAGTATTCTAAAGACAATATAATTCAGGACAAATTTTTAAATTAGACCTATTCTAAAAAATAATTATCAAAATAGACATACTTCTAAAATATTTATGAAAATAGATCTAGTTTCTGTCATGTTGGCGGAAACTAAGTCGATTTTGATAAATATTTAGAGAACTAGATCGATTTTGGAAAAAAAAATTCGTGAACTCTATGGGATGGGGAATCCCGTAGAGTTTAGCACAGAATTTAACTCTGCGGGATTGTCAATCCCGTAGAGTTTAGAATTTTTCTTTTCAAAATTGATCTAGGTTTGCTGACATGCTAAAATTAGGCCGATTTTAATAAATACTTTGCAAGTAGGTCGAAATTGATAGTTTTTTTCTTAATAAGGGCTATTTCAAAATTTTTACCTATAACTTATCTCAAATACAACTAATATCATGATTATAATGATGAATAAGCCTTTCGTATTTGGCTTCTGAAAAGAAAAAAAAAGGAAAATAGTTGACCAAACAATATACCAAAATAATAACAGTAATACTGACATCAAAGGCCATGTAAACCTCATATTTTTTTTGTGACGATGATTGCAGAGGCTGTGGATGACCCTTCAAGATCTTATGGAGTCGGATCCTCGCATTCTATCCAATTGAAAGCTCCAGATTTTTGGCCCCGTATGTTTTCTGACCCCAAACAAAAGACCACATCTTATCTATAAGAGCCTCTATTGATTGCATTATTTTTCATTTCTCTACTCAAATTTTATGAGATTACTTATTTATTTATTTTAAGGATGCCTAGAAAACTTGGCTCATGCAGATTTGATGGTAGGACTCATCTGGGCCTCATGAGCCCATTTACTTCTCCTTCTCACCCCAGTGCCATGTTTGGGCAAAGGGAAAGTCATTAAATTGAGCGCTTAAATTGTTCAACATGGAAGAGTAAATTGTATTTGATAACGTTAATGGCCAAATGAGTGTTCTTCGACACAAGGAAGCAAAAAATGTCAAATATCTATATCTATACTATATATTAAGAGAAGTCTCTCTTATCTACACTATATATATATTGTTTGCGTGAGCCACGAATTTTGAATGCCAAAAATACCCTCATATTTATAAAAAAAACTAAAGCAGTGCCCTCACACTTAGGGAAAATCTAAAAAATCAAACATATCATCTATTCCCTCGACAATTCGACTCCGACACACTCTTCCACGTTCTACCTGACAATTCAACTACGATACTCTTTCACGTTTTGTGTCATGCAAGCATCGCATGCACTAATATACTAATTTTTATTTAAACAAAGATCAATGTCAGTTATTTTTATTATACAAAGCGTCATAGCTCGAAATTCAATCTAAAAGTTGCTATATATTATCTCCTCAAGGCTGTGCTGCTATAAAAACACCGAAGAGATAGTGAAGATTGATAGATGCATACAGTCCCCTATATATACCTCAAACTGTATGTTAAGGGTTCAATGTTCGACAAACACTATATATAGTATTACGTTGGTAATTAGCTAGTGATAGCTAGTATGCATGTTACATCAATATTAAATATGATAGATGCATCTAACGCCAAGAAGAATCCTACCCATGGAGCACAACATCCACCACATTAATTTTGGTGGTCGAAAGAACCGTTGGCCCTTTCATCTCCAGTCCTCAACATCCTCATCCCCCCATCTTGTGGTGCCACTCACTAGTTGCATACAAATCAACCACGTATGCTCAACCCCTATCTCCATCTCTATCTACTCCATTTGTGCATCACAACTGCAGTAGGCCCTGCGCGCTATTATAAGACTCGAGCCTGGTCCTCGGTTCTCGACGCACAAATGTCGACCGCCGCAGTTCAGGGCTCAGCCGTCTTCGCCTCCTGCATTGCTCGCTCGACCAAATCTAGGAGACCCTTTGCCGTATTCTCCTCTCTCTCAACCCCTCCTCCGTCCACCCCTCGACTTATCAGAAACTCGCCTGTCTTCGCTGCACCTTCCACTCTTACGACAGCAGTGGTAACCACATTCACATCTCTCTACCTATTTATTTTAAGATTACTTACATGTACTTTTTCCGTATCATGGGGAACTCCAGATGATACTACTTTTTTTCGCTTTCATTTTTAACTCGATTGTATCTTTTCCCAACAAAACTAAGGAGTGTAGATGCAATTTGCTGTCACGTGACTCTCGTGTACGTCCCAACCTAACAGAAGGAAAAACGCCGTTTAAAGCATAAAAGATTACACTTCAGAAAATAGAAAGTTCATTTATAATTAACTTTTATTTAATTTCTGAACGGCCGAAAAATTCCTCAAGCAAAAGCAAATCTAGGCTGTGACGCATACCTGAAGTACCAAACAAAGAGATATATACACAGTATTATACAAAAACTGAGCTCAGCAAGCAACCCACGTGGATGAAGACCAAACACCTGACCTCACAAAATGGGTCCCACTTACCAGTGAGAGGGTTCTAAGAGGGAGTGCGTCAAGAGCACCCCATCCACAATTGGGGGACAATCCGTTATCTTGAGCGGGTCCCACGCGCTCTGAAGTCTAACCGTAACCGCTTGTTTCCAGTAATCAACGTCGAAGACGGACGTTGTTTAAATGTGGGACCCACATAGAAGTGAGAGTATCAGATGATGGGTGCGTTTACATTGGGTCATTTTAAGTTTTCGGAGCCTGGTCTTATCTAGCAATTGCTAGTTAATTGGGGGGAAAAAAACGTTGGTCATCAATCATCGTGTATACGTTGGTCATCCGTTAGCTTACAACATACCGCAGGCTCACAAGAAACATGAGTTTGTAGAAGCATATAAAGACCTTCCATCGTCTTCTCAATTTGTTCATCCCATCCCCGATAAAAAAAACTCCACTCTCTCTCCTCTCTCTTTCTCTCTCCTCAATTTCAAAGCATCTACACCTCCAAGGTAGCGATTTTTAATCCAATTCTCTCATTTCTTTACGTGATTTCAGTGGATCTGATCTCAATTCTGACGTAGTTTGATTCTAATTGCATGATCATGTGATTTTTTGGGGATTTTTCGCAGGAAATGGACGCCGTTGAGAGGATGAAGTCAGGGTTCGAGCACTTCAAGACGCAGATCTACGAGTGAGTTTTATTTTATTTTACCAATAACCAGCTCCGTAGATTGCGTGATTATGGAATTTTTTTTCTACATGGACTAATTTGACCTTCAAATTTTGCGTATTGCAGCAAGAATCCTGAACTTTTCGGAGAGCTCGCAAAAGGACAGAGTCCAAAGGTAAGGGCATTTTCGTTATTTTTTGAAGTCAAAAGATTCAATTAATTTCGCTCTCAGCGCTAAACCCCGTGCCGAATAAAGTAATTAATTAAGGTTTAGAAGTAAAAAGTGAGGGTATATTAGGAATATCCCCGTAATTATATCAATCAGCTGATATTTTATTAGTATCGGAAGGGGACAATTTGTAAAGTACAATGGATGTAGAACTTTCCATTATATTGTTTCCATGTCAGCAGTTTTTTTTTCAGGATTTAGAAGTTTCATCTCTCTAATTTGATGATTTTTTAAATAACTAGTGGATATTCTGGTGGCTTGTCAAGTTGTCATTGTTAATCAAAATCTATACAATAGGAGCAATTCCCAACTGTCTTGCGACTGTAGATCAATTTGTTAATCTTGTACTTTTGGGTGGACCGCTAATTATACTTTATCATTTAATTTTTTTAAAAAGGAGACTACCGTAAGAACTACCAAGCTTTTAGATTTTATGATGTCAATAAGGAAAATAAAATTAATTATTGTGGTGAAAATTCATTTCATAGTTTTCTTATGAGATTTATGTTGAAAATTAATATTGATCACAGTGTGCTCCTTTTGGTATGACATCATCGAGTTAAACTAGAGCGATCTATTAATTCAGAAAGCAATATTAGTATTTTCTATTTTTCAATCTGTATTTTTTTTAACCTACTTTTACTATCATTCTATTTCTTCTCCTTTCACAATTTCATGCTGATAATGTATCTATTTTTTTCCTTCTAATCAATTAATTTGTTTTTTTTTTTTTGGTTGAGCGAAAATAGCCAATTCTCTTGTTCCATTAATAAGAGAAATCAATTAATTTCTTGAACGTCTTGCTTAGTTAAAAAATTATCCGAAAAATAATTAGATGCTTGTATATAGACTTGCGAGTTACATACAAACAAAAACAAGACTTGAAATAAAATAAAATAAAGGTAGATGATGTGTACACACTTGATAGGTTTCTCTCAAAACAAAATCCCATTTGAAGCCACGTTGTTCTTTTCTCAACTTCACTGTCCCTAGCTAGAAAGGGTCAAACCACAGACAACCCAAGAAGCTTCCACGATCATTGCCAAGTTTGACCACCTGATTACTGATTATTTATCCATCCATTTATTGTTAGATTAATTATCGTGATTTTATTCATTTATTTATTTGTTTTGGAAACGGAGAACAGTTCATGGTGTTCGCATGTGCGGACTCGCGCGTGTGCCCGTCGGTGATCCTCAATTTCAGCCCCGGGGAGGCCTTCATGATGCGCAACATTGCCGCCATGGTCCCTCCCTTCGATAAGGTTATATATATATAGATATCGACACGCAATTTTTAAATCTGTTATTATACCCACCAACCTCACCCATATGAGAATACAATCAATGGTGCGGGGGACCCACGCTGACTGTACTTGTGGCTTCTTTCTGGGTGCAGACCAAGTACTCTGGCGCAGGTTCAGCCATAGAATATGCGGTCCTTCATCTCAAGGTCAGAGTCTCCTCTCTACTTCTCTCTCTCTCTCTCTCTCTCATTTCGGTTTTCATTTTTTCTATGTTGTTGGTATCAAATCCATCAATTGTGTTATATGACCCGCAAACTAAGGACACGCTAAGTGGGTCCCCATACGCATTCTCCATATGGGAAGAAGTTCCTATATGGGGAACCTAAGGTAGATTGCACTTTAATAGTTTTTAACTAATTGTATTAATGTTTAGAATTGACAGTGGAATACGTATCATCATGTTCTCCTTGCTCCTCAAATATAATTTATTACCCAAAAGAGCTCTCATCGAGTTGCAATTTTGGTTAATGACTTTTTCATTGATGAAATTAGGTTATTAGCTTTTATTGGTGTATGCGTATGATTTTATTTGACTTTAGTTTTTCTAATAAAGAGAACTAGCATTTTAGCTCGTGCTAAGCACGATTGTTTTCCCATAATTAATTCAATTTCTATATCACACTTTGATAATTACAAAGACCCGTATACATCGTCTAATACCTATCATATGATTGCGTTTATTTTCCATATTCTTAATTTAGTTTACGTATATTGTAATATATATATTAGTTAAGTAAATAATTTAAATAAAAATATATCATTAATAGTCTTAATTAGCTAATTCGATAAGTTGCTTTGATATTTCTGTAATCAATAGAAAATAGTTTTTAACTAAAAAATTTATTTGATCTATTATGGCCATCAATCTACCGTTAGGACATGTTACAAAATTACTATATTAACATGTAAGATTAGCATTTAAACATAGAATAAATGAAAAAAAAACAATAAAAAAATAAAGAAAAAGTAAAATGCTTACCTATTGAGCATTCATATCAAGAGAAGAGCCCTCAATCTGTAATTACAATGCATATTCTC